>CM075856.1:43863398-44083398 GCA_037975125.1 Latrodectus hesperus | reverse complement strand
TGTCATTATTATACTATTTTAATATTAAACGGTGTGGAGTGCAGAAAGAAGGAGAGGGGATTTGATTTAGGATATTCTCTACTTTCAGTGGTTAAGCCTAGACAAAAGGTATAAAAGTATCCCACACCTTGGTTCTTGAAGTGTTCTAGAACGGCATATTCGTTATTTCTTAATTATCATCTTCATACTTACTCCTTTTATTATCATCATGCCTTACAGAAACTTGAACAACAATTCAAGTTCGCATTGTATAAAAATTAAATAAACTGAGTATAGAATTTTTCATATCAAATTTTGTATGGGTACATTTGGGTCAAATGTGCTATAAGTATGGTTAATTGAGTAACAAAAGTAAAGATGATATTTTTGAAAGATTGTGTTCCATGGAGATGGACCCGCGATGCTAAAAATAACTTTATTTTAGTATTCACAGAGAATTCTTCAAAAGTAAGTTTGTAGGAAACAATGGATCGGTTAGAAGGAAATGCACACATTATAGAAATACCAATAATATATTTTGTATTTATGAGACATCAGATATTGAATACATTCCTCCATTTGCAGAATGATAAAGTTTATGCAAAAAATTAGCTGCTTGGATTTAGAGACAAATATTCGCAGGACAATATGTCACCAAATATGAACATTTAAGTAAATTACATCGAAAAGAAAGAAATATTTCAATGTTATATAAAGAAGAATTTTACCTAATTTAAACTTTTTGAATTTTATCCAAGATAAAGTTCAAAATGACATACTTTTTTGCTATTTTGAGCAAATGGATGCATAGCAAAACTTATTATCCTAAATTAACATTTTCACAATTAAATTAACATCCAATATAAAAACATTGGATTGTCTTTTATTATCGAGCTTCATGAGAAACTTTTCGGATTGAAGCGATGTCTTTACAACATTTGATTCAAATGTTTTTCAAACCATTACAGAAAGTAAGTTTTTTATTTTTTTATTTATTTATTTTTTTTAAAGTTTTTTCCCCTATAGTCTTTTTTGTTAAACGATGTTAATTTAAATGAAATTCTGAAACTCTGGAATGGATTGTGATTTAAATCCTAGAAAATGTAAACTAGTTTTTCTGGAAAATGATCCAAGTTAAACAAGGTGATAAGAGTACACATGTTTTGTGCGATATTTTATTGGCGCGATTTTTTTCTTGTGTGAGGAATATGGAAATTTCAGTCCAACTGGAACATAATTGACGAAATTATCAGTAAAGATTTGATCGGTCATTTACTTTTTTCGATTTTTCCTATGAATTTCATCACACCGCGCATGAGTATAGCCATTTGATTACATGTTTATAATTACTCCAGTGGACAAATTACATTTTTATGTGCAGTACTTTCAAGTTTCTAGTTTAGTACTTGTAGCTACTTCTGTGTTTCCTCTTATTATTAATTTGTGTTCGTTGCTTTAAGATGGGAGCAGAAGATTTATTTACAACGCTTACACAACAATAACTAGGAGGTTTGTATTGAAGGAAGCTAAATGTTTTTTTTTTCATGACATTTTATTCCTTTAAAGAATTAAAAGTTTCTTACATTTATACAAAGTAACCACTTCAGTATTGGTCCACATAATTTTTTTAGGAACACCTTTATTTTAGGGTGACCCTTGACGAATATTGGCGATTTTTTGCGCCAAGCTTTTTTTTCGTGCATGTTTGAAGTAAGAAGATGGCATTGAAAACACGTTAGACCAACCAGAAATAAACCAACATCGTAAAAAAATATGGCTATAAATTGGCGAGATGCTGAGGGGCCCCTGAATAATTTATAATTTAGAATATATAATTTAGAGTGCCCCTCAGTTCCTCGCCAATTTGGAACCATGTTTGTTAATTATGTTGGTTTATTTCTAGTTGGGGTCTGTCGTGTTTTCAACGCCATCTTGTTACTTGAAACATGCACGAAAAAAAGCTTGGAATAAAGAAATCGTCAATATATAGCTATGGGGCATTCTAAAGTATATTTTCTCTTATAACTATATTTATTTATCTTTCATTTAAAATACTAGGTTTAATTTCTTTAGGGTTGCTCTGAATGTGCTGGCCTCGGATCTTGATTTCGTTTTAAGATAATAATTTAGTTGTTTTATAATCTACGTGAGATTTTTTTGTGCCGCATAAGAAATACTTTTTTAATTGTGTTGGAAAAGTATTTTTTATAGCTATATTGTCGTCTTATGCGGTATACAAAAACAGGTCATACAAAAAGAGGCTTGAGTGTATTTCAAAATTAGAAGAAAAGGATGAATTTTATCCTTTTTAAGAGGAGTCGGTGAACATTTCGAATTTACAAAAATTAATAGCGGGAGGATTTAATTTTTTACTTTTTCAAATGGAATCATAAATACTGTGGTCACACATTCAAAATATTTACATGTAAATAATCCAAGATTTCGATGCACACATTTAAGCAGCGATTATGTAATAACTTTAAATGATATAATCGAATTAAATAGAAATGTAACAGACATATAATGCTATGATTCATACATTTTTTTTATCTTAGAGATTTAGTAGAAGAAATTAATTTTTTTAGAAACATACAAAGACAAAAAATTATAAAGATAATACAAAATTAACATCAATGACATTAAATGTTTCAATACAAAAATGTTTTAATTGTAAATCGTTTTTAATTGATTTTTAAATTTTTTTATTTTAAAACTATTTTTATAATTTGACAGCAAAGCAGTGCTTTTAATTACTTAAAATGTGCTTTTTGTCTATAAAATTAAAAAATCTTAACACCTTAAATTTTTCTGCCTTTTGATTCTTTAGTGTTTTATAGCAAAAAATGCATATTTTACAGCTTGTAAAGTTGGGCTATTTCAAAAAATTTTAGTCATAATAACATGATATTTTGATAAATTTTTATACGTGTGATTACAATGATATTTTAAAATTTAAAAATCTTTTAATTTTTAAAAATATGTTCTTCTGTTTCGAATTTTTAAACATGAGTGATATTTTCAATGATTACTTTTTTAATGATTTTTTTAAAAATCACAACTTTTATTTTTGATAAATATATTTTTGTTTACAAATGTTAAATTTTCCAGCATAAGTAAAATAATATTTTTATGGGTAAAAAAACTCAATATTTTTGATTTTTAAACATATTCTTCGTTTGTTTCAGAAATTTAAACATTTGAAAAATAAAAGCAGGCTCATGTTCATTGCTTAGGATTACTTTATATAAAGCAAAATTTGGGAAAGAGCATGGTTTTTCCATTAATAAAACAACAGAAAATTTTCTCAAATTATCAGCAAGAGAAAACTATTAAACTTAAAATCCTGAAAGTTTGAATTTTATTATCTTACATATTCCTGATATTTTCAATTTATTAACCATTTAAAAGTGATATTGGTTGGTTAAATGCATTCTCCACTTTTTTAAATCGGAAATAAAACAAATTTGAATTCTTATCTATTACGAGAGAATTCCTTTTCCCCGAAGAACATTCCATTTCACAGCAATAACACAAAATAGTTTCAGTTGTTTTTCATTGCAGAAATATTAATTAATCGTAAATATAGAACTCACACACACAAC
The DNA here is from genome assembly GCA_037975125.1 of Latrodectus hesperus. Classification (NCBI taxonomy): domain Eukaryota; kingdom Metazoa; phylum Arthropoda; class Arachnida; order Araneae; family Theridiidae; genus Latrodectus; species Latrodectus hesperus. Next base: position 44,079,817 of record CM075856.1, on the reverse strand, counting down.
CAGCTCTCTCTCTCTCTCTTTATATTGTACAAAATATTAATTCTTAATATTTTTTAAATTTTTGCTTAGTGTACAACAATTGCTGCAAATTTGTAATTTTAAACCTACTTGAGTTTTTTTCAAAATCTAAGTTTTCTAACAATGTTTACTGTACATATTTGATCTTCAATTACTGATGCAAATTAAAATCTGAAAGAAATGCTTGTTGAACATTAATTCAGCTGAAATCAACGTTAGCTGGAAACATTTAACAAAGTGTCTTTCTTTGAACTGTCATACTCATGCAGTTTATTTGTTCAAAACGGCCATTTTATTGTTTAGGTATAGAATTTGTTTCCTCGGATTAGGAGGCAAATTCTTTTCTGTTTACGAATATACAATTATTCACTCCTTAATACTTGTGATTTTTCACAAGTTCTCCAAATCGTCATTTTAAAGTTCCTTTTAGCTTTGAATCCAAATGCTACATATCTATTTTGACCACACATAATCTTGATATAATTGATGATGATTATAAAAGGAAACTAATGAAAATTGCAGTGATAAAAAACAATTAAGCAGTACGCTTAGTGAGAGAATAATTTATACCTTCCCCATAATATTTTTTAACACATTTACGTAATCATACAAGTTCTTTACACAAGAAACATGCTTTAATTTGTTCAATAATTAAGAAGTCAAATACTTAATAGCAATTCATATTCAAAGTTGTTTTTCATTTCTTCGATAAAGTTTTATGGACAACTCTTAACATTATATTTGGATTCACGATGACTTGTATATTCAAACAACAGAACTTGTTACTGATAATCAATAGTTTGAGTTATAATGTTAAAGTTTGGTCAAGTCAGTCACGTTGTGGTCACTTTTCGAACCCAAGAGTTTATTCACTTCGAATTTATAGTTTAAATAAAACTCCAAACCACTGCAAACATACATGCCAGAGGTGGGAACCGAATTGCCAACTCGTCTAGTTACAATATCAAATAGCTATCAGAACAAAATAGTTTATTCTAATTAGAGATAATAATAGAGAAAAAGTAGCAAATTTCATTGTTATGTATTGGCGAGAAATGGCAAAATAATCAACTTCAAGTAAATCCTAGCTCTGTGCCACAATAGCAAAGTTTGAATGAAAACATTCAGATAATCCTAGTATTTGTGAATCCTAGTTTTCTAAGAAGTTTGAATACAACTTGTGAAAATTGTTAGATATGAAAAAGGTTGATTATTTTTGTCTCAGATTTTTTTAAATACCTTCACACACAAACCGACTGTTTGTTGGGGGTAAAATCGCATAAAAGAATATGCATAAAAAAGTCTCTCGAAGCTGTGAAAATGGTTTTCGCAACAGAAATAATTGTTTTATGCTGTGTATCACATCAAAGAGTCTCAAGTAGAAAATAAGAAATAAGCAGCGATCACTTCTTTGAACATTCAGAATGCACTAGTAAGACGAAGCAGAAAAACGAAAATAAAGCCAGCCTTTCAATGGAAGATAAGTAAATAGAGCGATAAGAGAACAATTATATAGATCAGTAGGAACTTGAGAAAGAGATGAATACATAAACGTAGTTTGTACTGGGGTAACAATACACTAGTAATGTAATAGGCTGACACAATACTTTTCTAAAGGAATAGAATACGTATGAAAATTCGAAAAAAAAAAACTAATTGGCTGATCAAATCATTTAATTTTTTTATTGAAAATTTCGTCAGTTATGTTCTAATTTGATTCCATATACCACACAAAAGTAGTATCGAAAGTACTTTTTATGGAGGATGAATGGAGTATATATGTACAAATTATATCATTGTATTAGGCGAAATTATTTCATACATGAATTATTTAAAAAGTAGATTCAAAACTTTAAAAGTTAGTTGAAAAAGATTGATGTTAGCAGGAATGAAAAATTATCATCATAAATTTAAGTTGATTTTTAAAAATAATTTTTGTTTCTATTCTCTATCCTTTTCTCTTCTGATTTTTCCATAGAAGTGAGCCAAACTTGAATTTTGTATTTTTTCTGCAGAATTCGCCGAACATTATTTTGTCTTATAATAGAGAAAAACTATGTAGAAATGTATTATACCAATATAACACATTTGCTAATATATAATTTAACTCAGGGCACTTATGAATGTGAAATGCATTTGATTTTTAATTTAAATATTACAACTATCGAAGAAAGGTCTCTTTTTGGAGCATTGGTGATAAAGTTTTGTTTAGAAACAAAAACTGCATTCTAACAGGTTCTCCCTCTCGTGAATAGTTTGCTTTCAAGGTTGCTGGTGCAGGTCTGGACCCAAACAGACCAGTTTCTTTATTCTTGCTCTTATTATAATAAAGAAAAGAAAATCTCTTGAAATTGAATACTATCACAACTAATGCACATTGAATTCCAGAGGCATTTCACAAGATTTCCATAGACTTAGATTGTTTATTTTTAAAGCTTCAGAATTATCACCGAATCGAAAATTCAGAGTTGTTATTCGCGTCTATTAAAGCGTTGAATGGAAAATGTTTTCAAGGTGTTGATCCATATAAACTCTGAAAGATCAGATTCGAGGCGCATCCTTCATTCCTATTTCAAGGGAAAAATTGAAATATAACGAAAAGCATCACTTTTCACTCTCCGTATAAAGCTGAACTCATTCAGGCATTCTCTAAAGGAGATGTCTTATCCGGATTTTAGGAAAATCAACTGTAATAGAATATTGAGTTCAGTTGTGCATCAAACTATGCAATAGAACCTTCCGCTCATGTAACGTTAAGGGATATTGTCTAACCTAAATTGAATGTTATAATTGAAAATAATTGGCTGGAATTTTACTGCAAATTAAGAAAGTATCAATTTTTCTCCTTGTTTAACGAGGGAGAAAAAAAAACAATGATGAATGACATATTTAACTTTTCCATGTATTATACATAGCAATTAGATTCATTTGAAGCTGCTATTTCTCACCAAGTGAACTAATAATCCCTTTCCCTTGTAAGCTCATGTTTGACTTTTACCCTTTTTCAGTGATGCACAAATCACCTTCTTAAAAAGTGTTAGAGGTCTTTCTTCTCAAAAAAGTTTCCGCTGAGAAGTTGCCTCCTGAAATATCTTTTCCTTCACAAGTTAAGCGAACTCATAGTTTTTAATCATTACCAATGTTTATATTTTTGAGTTCTTCATAAATGCCACTCTTTATATTTTTGGGTTCTTAATTGTCAATGTTTATATTTTTAGTGTTATAATTTGAATAATAAAAATGGATTTTTCTGAATAATGCTTAGTCATAAATCGGCCTTGTCACATTTCTTCAGTACGCCATCGGCTGCTCAAGATTTTCTCATTTTATGAGGGAAACAGTTCTATATTCTGTGGCTTATTACTTATACAAGACAACTTTCTCAATATTATATGGAGGAACCATATGTCTTTTTTTTATATTTCTCAATGCTTAATTCATTTTGAGCAGTTTTCAATCGAAAAAGGAAATATTTTTTTTTAAGTCAAGGAGCCTTAAATATGATGTTTGATTTTTTTTCTACTGTTCTCTATTGATGATGAAAAATTATGAAATTGAACTCCAAATCAAACTTAAAACTATACTAAATGTCTTAATTTACCATAACTAGGTTTACCTTAATGCGTATATAAAAACTCACAATTATCTGACCTTCAATTTTAGCAAGTTACCATGAAGAGTATTATACAATCATAAACCATGGCGCTATAATTGTGTAGTAGATTGCGTGTTGTGATACTACCATTAGTTTTAAAATGTCACCAGTGTACTCCTAGATTCTTTTGCAACACTATTAAAGGTGATCATCAGATGTCCTAATCAATCATTCCCTAGACTGTCAAATGAAGTCACGGCCAAGCACAAATGCTGGGAATTGATCTCGCTAAACATGAACTGGTAAAAAATTGTAGTCCAAAGTAGTCCAAAGAACTGGTAAAAAATTGAAAAGATTACTTATTGACGATCCAATCAGAACTCTTTTAACTTTCACAAGATCAACACCTTTCTTGATATCACCTTATTTTAGGGAGGAATGTCAACTGTTCCACCTGATTTGACAACCTGTGGCCATTTTCATATCGCTTGACCGGTGCCAAATGATGCTGAACAGATGTTCTATTGATCATTCGATCTACTTTTGATTTATGACCTGGTGTACTTTGGAATGCCTGATCGTGCCTCTTACAAGTCATTGCTGAGAAAACTACACAAATCACTTCGACTTACATGCTGACATCTATTTTACCACTATCTCTTTTCTGAAAATTATATAGGCTCCGTCTAATTAAAATACCATTCATCAAAAAGAGTAAATTACCTGAATAACATTTCACTTAAATGTAACTTTCTTCGTTGATTTGACAATGAGCAGTGCTGAAATACATGTTGCCCGAGTCTCGATCGATTTACGAAACTAATGAAATAACATAAATACAACAAATTCCACACTTCTGTTACAATTCTGTAGGCGCAAACGTTTTTCAAATAAATTTAATCTGATTATAGCACTGTTTTCATTAATATATCAAGCTCAAATCAGCTTCATCATAAGAAAAAAGAAAAAGTCGCAGATTTTTTAAATTCTTATGGCTTTTTTATATTTATGTGATTCTTTTTTGCTTATTTACGACAACCGAAATCGCTAATTTCGAATCGCAATCAGTTGTCAGATAGGCAATCTGCAAAAATCTCTGAGACATAGAAATCCTCTCTAATTTGATCTCTCCCTGTCAAGAATTACTGAATCATCCATTTCAGATCATTTTCTCATTAATTATGTCATTGAATGGAGTTTTCGATTAAGGAGAACGTATCAAGCTCGTGTCCAGGAGGTTGTGGATTCGATTATCAATCTAGACAAGAACATCGTGCTGGGAACAACTTCGCATGTTGTAAGTTTTATTGGGCCCACTTCTTAAAATGGCTGCCGCTCTAGGTACTTGGATTCTTTGCGCTCAGTGATCAACATAAACAAAGAATAAGAAACGAATAGCTGTAATCTAAATTTCACACAAACTAAAATGTATAAATCTTTATTGTTATAGAAAGAGATTATTATTTTTCAAGTCTACGATAATTGGAAGTAAAAAAAACAAGTTTTGTAAATTAGTTTAAAATTATAATTTTCAAATTTGCAATCTAACAACAGTTTTTTGAATATATTTTGCTGACTTTAAAATTTGTATACATTAGAATAGATGTTCTTCTTTTTCCGACTTTTTATGAGTTTAACAATATTGTGCAACCGACCGATGGCTGAGTGGTTAGCGCTCCTAACTCCTGAGCTGTGGATCCCGGGTTCGAATCCCAATTCGGGCATGGATGTTACTTTTTCTCTACTTTCTCTTGGTGTTTCTCTGTCCTTTCTTCTGTGATGTGGTATGAATGTGGCCCACCCTATAAACGGGTTTGTGGTGGTATAGCGTGGGCAATACTCGCCTCCGTGATTTGGTTCACAGGTGCCCGTTGGGTAACTACAAATGAGTAGCAGTTTCCGGCCCTGTTGTGGCGAAGAATTAGTTGCCCAAGTGCCCACCGTTCGAAAAAAAAATATATTGTGCATGTTCAACCATGCTTTTTGCTACAAGTAATATCGTGTTTACATAGTGTTTACGTTTGTTTATTTTTTTATTTATTTATTTCATTGCATGCATTCAGACTTGTATGCTTGATTCTTGAGATCCGCTTGTAAGTCTTCGTCGATAATTGGACAATTAGCACAATGACAGATGTACAACCACAGAAGAATAACGAAGAAAACACCCAGGGCCACGGTGGGAATCGAACCCATACTCCTACGCTCTCAAGCGATGAGCGGAGTGATACTTTGACCACTCAGCCACGGAGCGCCCTTGTATTATAGTCTTCTCCTGAAAAGTGAAACAGGTTAATTCCATTACCGGGATGACTTAGCACTTAAATTGACTTATTTTGACCAAATAGTTTACCTTTCTAAGATTCTATTCTTTAATATTGTCCACCAGAATAATTATTTAAAAAAATCCCAATTTATGATGTTAAAATATCTAAATAAATATGAAAAATAGAATTTTAAAAAAATTTGCTTTTTTGAATAAACATAAATTATTAATATTTACATCAGTAAGAGATTTCATTAATAATGTATGGCTTTAAGATGTTTGGCCACCCCTGAAATGCTTTATGTGATGTGGCTCCGAATGCAGTTCATCTTAAGTGGACACTATTTGTCGGATTTATTGATAATGTTTTCCTTTGTTTATTTATTGAAAATCAATATTATTGTTTTTTTCTGGACAAACTCTTTAAAGTTTAGTTTCTAAATTCTGCGAAGCATGAAGTATTGCAAATTATGTAAGTGATTGTATTGCGCAGTTTTAAAAAGTAATTTGACCTGATAAATTATGGAGTGACTTACATTTTTTGAAACTAAAATAAGTATCAAAGCGCACAATCAGCAATTGACGCTTGAATAATTTTATTTTTTCCTGACAGCGTTTCGCAATGAGGAGTTTTTCGGAATCGATGTTTGACTCCTGAGACTCCGAGAAGACAGAAAAAAGGACGTCTCAGGCGGAAGATTTCGAATGGACATTCGTTCAACAAAATCTCCCCACAAAAAGAAATCATTGTTCGAATTACATTCATTTCAATTAGCAGCTGAGATGTTCGGATCAACAGGTTCCGAACAGCTTAGGCTTTTTGCAAGAGAACTAAAACAAGAAAAATTGAGCAGAGAGCGAGTAAAATCAGTGTTATAAAAGCTGCAAATTTCGCATTATGATTACTGTAAATGAAATTCAAATTTAAGAATAATTAATTGAAATGGAATATGAAATGATTTTTTTCTCAACTATCATTAGAATATATTGTTTCATGCTTTCCGATTTGCATCGCCTACAAATACTGAAAAGGAATTATTAATCAAGGTTCGCTGGCTCTGCTTTCACTGCGAAATCAGAGATTAAATTTCATCGGACCACTGATTTTCCTTTTATCATGAAGCTGCTTAAAATAATTGTAATATTTTACCAGCTTTCTACTATTTTGCTCAGTTCTTGGAAGAACATTTTAATCTATCTGCTTAATTTGATTTTCGACTTCACGCGTGTCACTTTTTTATTGATAAATTTAGTCCTCAGAACTTTCCTATATCCCAAACAATTTTTGTTTTATTGTATGTGAAATAGAAACTAAGCTTCAGAAATATTAAAATACGTCGTCTTTTTTGGAAAACGAATAAGAAAGTTGTTTTTTAAACCAGAAGTGGTAAAGACAAGTAATATTGTACATTTTACTATTTTCGTTAATTTATATGTTTTTTTCATAATGTGTTGATGTGTCATAAGTATGAAGAATAATTTAAACGGCCAGCTTATTTCTATATTTATTTAACATCTATGCGCACAACATAGAGAAATCACACACACAACACAAAAAACGAGAACATAAGATTATTAAACAAAAAAATCTCTGATAATCATACTTGAGCAGCAGCAGTGTCTAGGGTTAGAGCTCATCTGATTCTCTCAGTTCGTTTATGACCGTTAGAGGGCGTTGCTCTGTTACACTGATTAATATCCTATGAAGGGTATGGAGCGCTATTTTGTCTATACATTTGGAAAGTATTAGCAACATCGTCACTATCACAGGTAAGACTTTCACTTTAGATAGGTAACTTTCTCAAAGCTTTTTTTTTTTTTTTTTTTATAAAATCTTCAAATCCGGATAACACAATATTTTAAGTAAAAATGAAGTTATTTGTCAGAGTTTACATATTTTGTTAGCTATGAAATAAAGCAAAATTTTGAGTATGCTTGAACTTATTCAGCTATTTTTAAATGGAATGTTCAGCAAAATTTTGTAAAATATTCATATTACTGTATATTTTTAACCATATTTTCTTTATCGTGGAATATTTTTCTTAGAATTTGCTTAGTTTCAAAGAATACTGTCACATAAACCTTATGCTCAAATTATAAATTAAGATTGATAAATTGCAATCTTCTATACAATGTTAGTCGTTTTGTTAAAATTTGACTAAAATTTGCCAGAAAACAGCCAATTTCGCAAAAAGTAGGCTATATGTAATTAAAATTTTGGGAACTAGTAGGATAAACCCCCTTGGCAAAAATTGCGATTTTTTTTCATCGCCAACCTATTCTAACTCTGTTGCCACTTAAAAAACCGTATATATATGGCACAAAAATGACGTAAGGCACGAGAAAAAACCAAACCTGGCACCAAAAATACCAAAAGGAAACTTGAAGCACTGTAATCGAAACAAAGAAAGGTAGATTTGGCGAGAAATCTTTTGGGGGGATACATCATACTTATACTGAATTTTGACTAATTTTATCTTTTCACATCACACGTTATCTAAAAAACAAGGCAAAAAAAAAAAAATTAAAATCATCTTTTAAGAAAAAATTGGTTCGCTTATAGGAAGATACCTTAATAATAAATTCCATCTATGGTCAATTTCGTAAATCATACCAATTTTACAAAACTGAGGTATAATTCTGAAATTTGACAAAAAGTTTTCAGAAATCCTATGCTTATTTGGTGCAATTTGGGGACACTTGATAAATTTGGTGCTCGGGATTCTGTACCCGGTCCACTGTAATGCTGAATGAGTTAATTTATGCTATAAGTATCGGATCCTTTAATGACGAGGCATGAAAAAGAAAATGCCAACTGAGGTGATGAACTTGTTACTTTTTTATGATTCAAAATTAAGAAGCATTTCGCTGTATTTAGCGACTTTAACCGACAGGAAGATGGAAGCAAATCTCAGTAATTCAACTTGTTAATAAAAACTAGCTTATTTGTATATTAGCATGAGTTTAAATCTTTGTTTATGGAACGAATAGAATTCAGTAAAGAGTAAAATAATTTTAAAATACCAAATGAAACTTATGCAATTATAGTAGGAAATGTAATAAAAAGAAATTTATCGTTATGATATAAAATGGACCCAGATGCCATATAATCTTTTTAGTGTATTTCTGAATTTTTTGGTGATTAAGAAATGTTCGCCAAGCCTGACGTAATTGCTATGTTACAGTTTTTTTTATTAAATAAGTTAATAAAATCTGATTAATAACTGATTAATAAGTTAAAATTAAATAAGTTAATAAAATCAAATAACATTCTAAAAATTTAAAAAATATATAATCACTGGAATTATACTTACTACTATTACAAATACTCCAATGAAAATAATAAAGAATTTGTCCCACATTAATGCATAAACTAAGGTTTCCCAAATAAATTGCTGTAGATTACCTCTAATATACTCTAACTTGCTGATGCAATACATAATCCATGTTGCCACCAAAATTGTAAAATCTGGCAAAAATTTTACAAAACTCAAAAATGCTTCAAGCAGGGCTGTCCAGGTACATGTGTTCTAAGGGCCGCTTCAAATAAAACAAAGTTTTAGGCATTATAAAATACTTTGTATTTAACTATATCAATGAGTTTTAATAGGTATGGTATGCAAAAAAATATTTTTAATTTATTTAAAAAATATCAAATCATGCAAAAACTTTCATGGAAAATTTAAGTATGATGGGTTTTCACTTACTAATGCATCAATATTAACTTTAATATTAATAAGCAAAGCAACTGAGTAAGCGGCTATCAGTGAGAGAACGTTTTGATTTTTATGCAACGTGTGAAACAGGATGGAAAAACGGCGCGCATCAGCATCACACACTATATAAGTTGGGGTACTAGAAAATGTTCAATCCCGTTTGAATTCTTTCTTGATGCAAAGGATTCATTGCAAATCCAGTTGCTCTATTTATATTCTCAAATGGCTGAGTAAAGGTTTAATTCTTTCTTTTGATTTTTTCAAGTCGCTAAAACAGTTTTTAATTATTGTTGTACATTCAACCAATATATTTTACGTGAGGTAAGTTTGATATTTCCTTCCCATCTTTAAAATACAAAAAAAAAAAATGAAAGTGATTCCTTAACGAAGGCTTGAAAAGCTTACTTAAGTCCATTTATAATTTCGAATAAATTGGCTGTTTTCCTTGTAGATTTAATTGTAAAGTGAGGCCAAGTCTGTTAAGAATGCATCTATCATTTGATTTTCCATAATGTCAGATTTAATTTCATTTTTTGAGAAAATAAAAGTCTTAATGTTTTGGAAATATATAGCTAATTTTTTTACTAGAATAAAAATAAATCCATCTTAAAGAGTTTTGTTACCAAATTCATACGAACATATAGTTACAGAATGCATATTCTGTGAATAGTTTTCTTTTAAACAAGCAATTTTTATAAGTACAAATGAATTTGAGCATTACCAGAATCGAAACACATGGTCTCCTATTGATCATTCACTGAATGGTCGTATTTATGTAGTGCAGACAGTATATTTGCAAACAAAATTGCCTCAATTTATCCAGATTCGAAACAACAATACGGATTTTCATTTAAAAACTGTTGGTTTGAGCAAATATTTCGGATATTTCACAGTTAAAAGAAAATATTGAGATATAGTGTTGATTTTGATAATGAATTAATTTTGAAAAACCAATATGAAATTTTTTGTGTTGGCAACTTGACTTTATATTTTGATATAAATAATGTGAACGGATAATAGCTTTCCCACTATATGTTCAAATTTGTGTTGATATTTTGTGAATAGGATTTTTGGAATTTCATGAAATTGGACTTTGTCAGAAATGAAAACTCATTCGTCTTCTTAGCATTTACTGTAAATAGTTAAAAGACTTTTCTTTACTAAGCTAAATGTGAGACTCATGTTGGATACATTTCTGTTTTCCTGAAGCCTAACGCGAAACCCTCAGTTTCTTACGCATCTTTGACACTCAGCCTATCGACACACTGAAGGAAGCCCGAGAATCGAACCTTGGGAAAGTGAAACGCTACCACTAAGCCATGATTTGAATCAATGCAATCTGAAACGAAATGCATTTCTTAAGGCCCTGAGGAAGAGAAACGGTTGAATCACATGCATTGTATGTACATCAAATTGGACAAAATTATTGGCAATAAATGTTAGAGGAAAAAAAGAACAACTGCTTGCGTTAGAAAAGGAATGATTGAAAAGAATAATTTGAATTAAAATAAATCTTTATTACACGTCCCATACGATCATTTTTTGGTAGTTCCATTGAAAAATAGTGGCATGTGAAATACTGGGAACTTTCAGATAAATTGCCATTTATAAGAATAGAGATCTTTACGAAACTACATGAAAGCTCACTTGTAGCGCTTTCGAGGCATAGGTTTAAATTCATGAAACAAATTGTTGTAGACATATCATTCGAATGAGACACTGATGCAATTTCTTTTAATTTACTGGGAGTAGTGACCATTACATAAAAGGGAATCTATGTTGGTACTGCAAAAAGCGATATTATTTGATTCATCTATGAGCTTTCTTTCTCCATCTCGTTCAGAGAAGCGCAGCAGAGACTTCATAATGACAAGGGGCCCGCCCACCTGTAGGGCGCTCGGAGGGCAAATGCCTCGGGTGATCTGTCATTTCCTCTCGAATGAATAGTCCCTCAAGTAGGCTTTCAATCTAGGAGGAATAAAAGGATAAATTGATAAAATCCCAAGAATTTGAAAGACACACCCATTTTATTCATGTTATCTGACCTTTTTCCATTCCTTCGAAATTTATTTATAAACTGGACAATAAGGAAAAACAAACTTTTTCTTTATCTCGAATTAGAGTTAATTAAAGAGGTTTTTTTTTTTTTTTTTTTTTTTTTTTTTTTTTAAGCTAATAAAGATTATATCTTTCGGAAAATGATTGAATGCAACTGATTTCTTTTGTTTGATACTTTTTAGGACTTAGCACAAATTAATTAATAGAAACTTCAGTGCTTTTAGCTTTTAAAATAGATTTATTTTTTATTAGAATTTGAAAGATTCAGTCTCTATATGAATCTTTGAAAAAATTCTTATTAAAGCCGTTTCAATTTAAAACAAATAAAATTTTTATGAATGCAGTTTAATAAGACATAAATTAATTCATCAAATTTTGTATTTTAATTCACTCATGTACTTAACTAGGTATGTAATTTAACATATAAAGTTATATCATTAACGGGAAAAAAATTAAGCAACTGTTACATTTTAATTTATACACCAGTAAAGCTAAAAATGCATATTTCTTAAATATTCAAGGTAATTACCATTAATATTTGAGAGAACTGGATTATAAAATGGTTTAGAGAATGACAACTGAGGGCATTAATCCAATTATTTCTATTGAAAATATTAAGATTTTAAGAAAATGGGCAAATACTTGAGATTTAAACTGTTATTTTTGTCTATAGAGAGTTGAAAGGAAGATCTACCTCCTTGCACTGCATCCTGGGTAATGATCTACAACTTTGGTATTATGTTCTGCTCTCAAAGAATATTTTCCTGAGGGCTCTTCATTTGCCAACATGGACTTGAACCTTTTGAGTCATTACCCTGCACTGAACACTTGTAGGAGAGATACAGGAGACCTTGGGATAAGAGATAATTATGGTTTATCTGAATTCATGTTACTATTGTTCTTTGTTCTAGTTTTAATGTTTGTTATTCTGGCTACAGTTATTTTCCATCAGAAATTAAAAATATAGAAGTCTATTTCAAGAAATGTAGGAAAAAACAAGCCTACATGCAAAAAATTTTCGGAATCGTTTGTAATGTAATATTTCTCGAATTTACTTTATGGAATGTGTTTGTGAAATTGTTTCGTAAAATCTGTGCATGTATATAAGGATAAAACTCAGGGCTTGAAGGATTCTCCACGCATTCTCCTGTACACTTGAAATTCCTTACTGAGGAGAAAAATGCACTGACAACTAATTGTATAAAGGATGAATAATGATATTTGTACAGAGATAGGCCTCGAATTACGCTAGGAAACGTATAAGAGCACAAGCTATTTAGTTGTTATATTTTGCACAAAGCATACTGGCAATTTTGCTTAAATTCTCTAGATGAAAGTAATTAGTTTATGAAATTAGTTATTATCAATGTGGGTTATTCAAAATTTTGTGCAAGGAATTTACCGACACTCATATTGAATGTAAATACGTGATAAGGTTTCAGGAATATTAGTAGAGACATCGTTTTCCATAGAGATTTTCCTTCATGTGAAACAGAATTTTCTCATTGGAAAAGGATACAAAGATGTCACACAATTTATAAACGTTTTACTAACATAGCCAATATTAAGAATTAATATCATTAAAATCAATACTTGCATTTAGTACTTTAAATTACACAAGTTTATTTAGCTTGTATCATCGATAACAATGCATGAAACATTTCATTAAAAATTCGCCGAGTATTTCATCTCGAAGAAAATTAGAGACATCCTGGTTTAGCTATTGATTGAGAAACCAGATAATGGCATTTATGATCAATCACCAGACGGATTGTTGTCCAAGAATTCCTCCAGATGATTTCTTATGTGGTTTCAAATGAAATGCGATTGTTGTCTCAAAATGCTGTGTTTGGAGCTATGATATTGAGACAAATCATGCAAGGAGAAGAGTCTTTATGTTCAGAGATGCGTGTATCGCTAACCCAAATTTATAAGAAAGAACAAGGACATCTCCTACACTCTTGGACAGATCAAGACCTTCAAAAATGATTCAGCACACAAAGTGGTTATTAACACAGAGAATCTAGACGATGGTATCAAATCGCAGGCATTAAAGAATTTGGTGGATTTTCAAATGGAAGTGAGTGCACTGTATCTTTTTTCCAGAATGTTTTAGGGTTCTCGAGCACAACGTGCAACCTTTTTGAGAAGTTATGGAGGAACAATTCGTTCTATTTACGATAACACTTGACCCCACAGAGTTGCATTTGTCGATGAGAGGAGGGTATGTGACATCTACTATAGGCTACTAATAAGAGTCACTGAATGTGTAGAACTCAATTACAGCAGTTTTAAAAATCGGTGCTTTTGGATGCATGAGAATAAGCATTGATCAGTAGCCTAAATAATGAGACTTCCCTGTAACGCTTTTATATCTGCAAAAGGTAACATCAGCTGTTATTGGACAGAGCAATAAAATATATTGAGAAATCTACTGTATGTGACATATCTTATTTTGACTAGACTTTCACATAAGCATGCATTAAACTCTTGTGCAAATTCTTGTACTTCTATTTCCTGCAGAGGCATAGCGACGGGGGGGAAGGGGGCTATCACGCCCCGGGCGCAGCTCGCAGAGGGGCTCCAAATCATTTCAAAGCTAAACAAAATTTTTCACAAAATTTCCATCTTAGTTTTATCATAAAATCAATTTTATTCAGAGAAATAAGTTTTGCATTTTATATCTATTGCGTCATGTCCAGGGGAAAAAAGAAAGCTCCAGGGAGGAATCAGATTAGGAAAAGAGAAGAGATTGTTTATGAAAAATGAGGAAGAGCTGCAACAGCTTGCCATAAACGAAACTTTTATATTTCTTTATTAATAATAATTTTGCATGGTTTAGTACCTTTTAAAAATTGTGTTCTTTTAACCATGCTTTCGATTTTCATTTCTAAATTAGTTAGATAATCGGTTTTCATTCTTTTAATCCTTTCCATTTTAAGTTTCATACTTTGCTCAAAGTTTGTGATACTATTGTTTTGTACTACATATGTGTAAATAATGAAAACATCTTAATTTTTTTCATATAAAACTTCTGGAATATTAGATTGGTCAGTTCCATTTTAATGTATTTGAGAGGTTTTCATTTTAGTATAAAGTTAATTACCAAATTATTTGTATTAATGTTATAGGGTAATTTTTGGATCTAGTAACTTATAGGGAGATTACAGAAGAGAGTAAGCTCATAAAAGACACCTATTTAATTTCGTGAATACGCCAAGATTCACAGTGCCCTTTATGACTCAATTGTTATACAAGTTATCTAAGTCAAGTTATGTATTAAAAAAGCCATAACAATAATATTAAAAAACAAATAAGTTTGTTTTACTGAATATTAAAAAAAAACGTTGAATCAATATTATTTCCTCTGGACACTTCTAGACGCTATAATTATTCAAAAATTCAAAATTTAAAAGTTTTTGTAGAAATTTCAGTGTTTTGAAATATTATTTGACGTGCTATTTTTAATTTCTCATAACAGATTAAATCATTTTATATAACAAGCAGTACTTGACTAATATTTTTGATAGCCTCTTATAATAAAATGTGAAAATTTAATCTTTTTGGATTATAATAACGTAATAAATAATTATGGGAAAAAAATTTCATATAGCTGAAATATTATTATGGAAAATTGTAAGAATTTAAGTGCACTAATAAACAGAAAAGTCAGATTTTACTTAAGTTATCAAGAAGCGATACAGAAATACAGTTTCAGTAGTTATGGAGACTTAGTGAAATTGTATTATTCTTTGTCCCAAAATAAAAATAACACCCTTGTATTTTTTTTATCCCAGAATTTTACTGTACTAGCCATTCAGTCTAGTGTCGCTTTACACTCACTCGCGAGAAAATTCCTGCTGAAACGTGTTTCATATTAGCGGTTCCCTTTGTCCAAAATATTGTGTCCAGCACCAGACTGACCTTCAAAGAAAGGGAGGTAATTTTTCATAAAATAGCACTACAGTATGCCGTGTAGGGAATTGTCTTCCTGGAATCGAAATGGAGGGGTTCAAGAACTAATTACCTCCAAATTCTAGGGAAACACATAACCTTTCCTGCCTTTTTATTGTTCACACGGTTTGTATTTCGCTTCTTCCAAAACATCGCTTCATCGGAAACAATAATGTAAACATTTGAAAATGTGGAGTTTTGACATTTAAAATATTATTGCCGTAAGTTGTATTTTCTGTTTACTATGTATTCTTACAATTTGAATATTCATTTCATATTTTAGATGGTATAAATATTTACTAACATATGCTTGCAGAGTTTTAAAAATTAAATATTAAATTACTTATTAGTTAAAACTATTCATTTAAAAGTAATTTATTAATGTTTAATTGTTTTTGTGTGAGGAAATAATTTTTATTTGACTCGTAATTTTGTTGGCTTTACATTAGAACCTTATATTGAAAAATTCTTTTTTCAAATGGTAGAAATAAAAAAGCTATGACAATTTTTTCCTTTTTAAATGTTTTTTTTTTCTTTTCTGTATGTTTAAACAAACAGAATCTTGTTCTTTAATAGCGTAACAACCTTTTACAGGTTTTAGCTGCCGCATGCCTTAAACATACAGAATATATTTCTTAATTAATTAGTTCAATTTATATAAAAAATCAATCTTTTAACTTAAAAATTTCCTTTAAGATATTATAGAGAAATCCTACATATTTCTTATTCTACATTGTAAAATTTTAAAAATCAGAATCCTTTTTAAATGATATAAATTTATTGAAAGAAAATACTTCATGCCATTGCATGAACAGCACTTCCAGAATGATTCTCAATAGAAATGAATTTTAATAAAAATTAGTTTTTATTTAAATTATAAAATATATTTTAATATTTTAAAAAAACAGTTTTATTAAATGCCTTAAAAATACTAAGAGAATTTTCACTACTATGATAACTGAGAAAGTTTCTTTCAATAAAATTAAGTGATATAACAGTTAAAATATATTTTTAATCTTAGCACTTGTGTGTATGTGTAATTCTTGATAATATTTTGAATCGATGAAAAACTTGAAAGAACAATATAGAGTGCATCAGTTTTGAGAAAAAAACTATTTTTAATAATATATATAGTTTGGCTAAAATTTCTGATTATATTAAATGTACGTAGTTTTACTTGAATTTATGTGTGTATTGATTTTTGATTTAAGAAATTTGCAAAATATTTTTATTGACTGTATTAGCGTTCCGTTGCTCATCAGATATTTGCATTGAAAATGCTATCGCATAATTTAGTTATCTAAACTGAAATCAGATGAAGACTTAGTAATAAAGGTCTTCCAATTTTGGAATCAGAAAAATTGGTTTTATGGTATAAAAGTGAAATATAATAAACTATCAATATTACGTTTTGTGATTTAAATTTTTTATAATAAAAATAATTTTGGCTTACATTAATGGTCTTAATGATATAATTTTAAAAGCTATTTTAAATGCAAAATTTCCCATAAAGTTAAAGTTTCTTTTGATAGGAATTTTTTTGAAATAAAATTTTCTATTTAATTTGTGTTAAATAAAATGTTTGAAAAAATATTATTGTGAAAAATTAGGTGAGTTTATCCTAAATTAAGGGTGTAAAGTATTACCCAATTATTATTTTGCAATAAATAGTTAAAGTTTGTAATATTATAGGAAATTTAAACATTTGTTGAGATAAGTTATAGCATACGTTCAACACCTAGTGATCGACAATTTGTAGAATCTTTCAAAAATAAGATAATGCACAATTAATAGAGAGTAAAAATGTTTAAATGCTTCAATTTGTAACAAGCTAGAAAAAATACATTTAAAATTTTTGATGACATTGTTATGGAAATGTTAAATCATTAAAATCAATTTTCTTAAAAGTTAAAAATTAATTGATAAATAATCTGAGAATCGAACCTCGAACCTGTAGCTTGGGAGCTCTAAGTCACCGTGCTTAACAAATGTAAAAGTTTGGTGAATTTTGTCATACAGATTTCCAAGGAACAGAAGTCTATAGAAAAATGTGGGACTGAAAGATGTTACTCAGCAGTAGAAAAGAAATTAAACCTAAAACCCCATTAGAACTTCCAACATGCTTTACCTCATACGGTGAAGATAGAGAGAAGAAGAGGTTGCCACATTCAAATACTTTTAACTGTTTCTGCATCAATTGCAAGCTGTGAACGTTCATTCAGGAAAATAAAATTAATTTTGACTTATTTATGATCCACCATGAGTCTAAACTGCTAAGTGATTTACTAATTTTAAGTATAGAAAAAGAAAAAATTTTGAAATGATCAACTTTGATAAAGTAATTGATCAATTTGCTTCAGCTAAGGCAAGAAAATGTGATAAGTGCAGTATATTAGATTGAGAATAATTACATCTGCTTATATCTATGATATGTTACAAATTATTTCCCGCTTAAAAATTTTTTATGTTTTTTAAAATAATTGTATTAGTATATAAAATCAATTATATCTTTTCTTAATTAATTCTATATTACATAAGTCCTGTTATTCTAATGACACTTTTCCGAAATCAATATAAGTGTTTTTTAATTAGAATTAATTAGAATAATTAGATTTCACTCTACTGGGAAGCACGGCGCCAAATGGCCCATCGGCCACGCGTGGGCGTTGGATGAAGAAGAAGATTTAGAATTGAATTTTGTTTAAATTTAAAAATGAAGTGATCATACTTTAAATTAATATATTTTCGATTTTTTTATATAGTGGCTACAACATTCTGATATTATTTATATTGTATTCCTATTACAATTATATTCTATTTATTAAAGTGTATTATATATCTTTTATTACTTATATAATACATTTTATTCCCATATTTATATTGTATTATTATTATTTTATTTTCAACGGGGGTGCCAAAAAAGTTATCGTACCCAAGCGCCAATTATGCCACTGATTTCCTGACTCAATTCATAAAATATTAATAAATTGAGTTTTCATGCATTCAACCCATTCTTTTTGTCGAAATATCTAATTTTTTTATGTTTGCAACTTTAATTCTGGATCCTATTGTATATGCTGCTACACTTTAACTTTTTCAAGGCGTAAAATGATATATGAAAAATAGTAAATCTAATCTACTGTATGTCACATTATGTACTACATATAACAGTTACAAAATAAATAAATGAATTTGTAAAAGCAAATAAATTTTTTAAAAAATGTTTCAAAATTTATTCTTCGATATCAGTGCTTAAATTTTTCCCCTCTCATATCTCTCGCATTCATGTGAATTCACTTTCCAAGTGACTGTAAATATTGAATGAATTTCGCTCCGTAATTTTAAGTCAATAACTCTCTCTCATGGAAATTTAATAATAACAAGGAATTTTAATAAAACTTTAATTACAGTCAATGCGAATCAGTGTCTAAAATAACACGCTGTGTGATATAATTAGCCTGAGTGAAACCAGTTTATAAAAATAAAGGTTATAAATAAGCTAAACCTTCAAATTATGCGTGAATTGTTCATCTCATGTAAATAAAAATAGTTGCCAGATTCACGCGCTTACTTGTTTGTGTCATTTTACAACGTACAGTTCTCGAACAGCACTCGTAGGAGAGATGCTTATACATTCGGGAATAGATTCCAAACCACGCAAATATGACATCTGTGTGTGTCGCTCAACGATCACTTTTTTGTTTGTTTTTTTTGCATACGAGGGCTGGTTATATTTGGACTTACAATTAAAAAGAGATTCGGTACTGCTAACATCCATACCGTGGTATAGAAACCAGAGCTTTAACTGAATTTAACTATGCACGAAATTATATTATATTGATTAAGTACGCACATACATATCTGAGCAATGTTTGAAATATATCTCGCAAGTTAATGTAATTATGATAAAAATTAATTTCCAAGTCATGGTATTTAGTAATTCATTGGATTTTGTTTATTCGTTTTATAGCATTAAGTAAGGTGTATTACTTATGTTAAGAAAATAAATTTTATAAAGTCGCTTAAAATTACGTATATATAAAAGAGCTTATATAAGCATTATATTTCTAGGATTTGGGGTACAATGGCTTGTAGCTTGATCTTTAAGTATTTCTCACAGTCGTTTCTATGTGCTGAGAATTTTAGGAGTAACACTTCATTTTTATTAAAAAATTTACTTAATTTGAAAGAGAAATAATAAATGACAGGCAAAGAAGAGAAATTGCAGAAATCAAAGAGGAAAGTTTAAGAAAATGAAGGAAGTTTGCAGGAGCTGTTACGCATGATGACATTTTTAGTTGAGGTTGCTTTATGTACTGCATGAAAGGCTCTGCTTCTTGAGATCCCCTGTACTTCTTTTCTTGACAATATTTATAATTTTCTATTTAGTTTCTTATATAAATTTTTTTTCATCGAGTGTTTTTTGAAAATGCGATGTACATTTTGAGAGAAGGCCGATCCGGATAGAAGGATTTTCCTTCATTCACAGAAGACTTGCCCCGAATTCTTGACTACAGGTTTCAAAGAACGTCATCAATCGAAAAGTCGGTTGCTGTCGTTGCTGGTAATGTGTGCTCACATTGATTGTATTGGAAAATAGGTATATCCTTACAATTTCTTGGTAAAAGGCGAGGATCTCTCTTACGGGGAGGCCTTTCGAAGCCATGCGGAACTTCCGATTTTCGGACGCACTCAGCCGAGTAGACTCTTTATTCCCTGGAAAGCAACAGGTTGTGTGGTGGTCAGCGAAATAGAAATTCTGGGAAGTTATGCTAAACATATAAATAAACAGAAAATGAACCAAAAAAGGCAATTGAAAATTAGAAATCAAAGTAACGTAATTTATGTGTAACTCAACATTTTTTTTATTTATTTTAATTACATCTCATTTATGTAATCTAGATCATCGCTGTTTCTTGTTTTCCTTCTAATTTGTGTCCCTTACAAACGTAAATAAAAGGTAAGAGAGAGACTTGAGTTGAAAATTATGAACATTTAAATGTGAGAAAACAAAAGTGACCATCACACAAGAGTATCGATTTGAAATGATAATTTATATGACACTACAATATTGATTTCAGCTATCAGACAAAATGTGCCAAAATCAACGTATTCAACAAATGTGTATTTTTTTCAAACTTGGAATCTAGACTTAGATTTCCAATTTCTAATAAATATTTGTTTTGTATTTTTTAAATATTTTTGCATTTTTAATATATTTCTCATTAGGCACTTAATTACAGATGTTGTGACCAATGAATTAGAAACTGTCGAGATTTTCATTTCAATGCTTTCCAGTGCGTTTCCTTTACGAGGGTCACAAGTAAAGTGCTGGAGTCACAATGAATGGAATGAGGCTCACACAAATCAAAACATGGACAACGGCCGCCCGCAGGAGCGAAGACTCTCATCGCAGCCCTGTTTGCAGTGGAGTCAGAATCTGAGGATCGGCACAGAGCAAGGCTCTGGTCAGCCGCACAAGAAACAAGCATGACGTCTGGTGCGCTGCATGAAACTCCATTCTAAAATGTATAACAAATAACTAAAATACATTCATTGTGTTTTCTTAAACAGCACATATTCTACAGATAGTTGGCTATATTCAAGTGCCGCAAGTACAGAAACTCTTCCAAGCACCCTCCATGACAGAAAAACATGCGCAAAAACAATTTCAGTATCCATTTCACATTATTGAACACAGTAGCTGGAATCAAACCCGGAATCTTCAGATTCAAAGAATGCAATCTCTTTATAATTTTACTAAGCATTTTAAATAAAGGTGAATGAAATGAAATGTTCACTATCAGGAATTCTCCATTTTGCTAAAAGAAGGCGCTGTTGTTGTAATCTGTGAAATCACGCCGCGATTACGTGAAAATTCTTTTGGACAGTAAAAAAATTCGAAATGATTCTTTAACTCTTTTTCAGCACTTTTTAAACTTGGTATGCTATTTTCAAAATAATGTAAGGTAAAAAAAAAAAAAAAAAAAAAAAAACTAATCTCCATAAATTTCTGCTTTATTTTTTTTTAAAAATAATTAACTTTTAACAATGATGCTTATTGAGTATGATAAAATAAAAAATTGAAAAATAATACTTTTCATAAAATCATTGTTTAGCTGTGAGGTAAGTAAGTAAAGAGGATTATTCATTTTAATGGATATTTCTATATGAAATTTTAATCCCGTAAAATAAAAGCCAAAGCATTAGGTTAAAAATGAATCCGCAGCATTAAGAGAATGATAAAAATAACTATAAATTTTTTAATATATAATTTTATTTTGCAGAGTTTAAATTACAAATCAACGAAAAATGATTCTTAAATATAAAAGATATGTATACACTACTATGTTGAAATGTTAAAAATCCCAATGCTGAAATTACTAAAATTTATTAAGATATTTTCTTATTTTAATTCTAGTAGTATAATAAATTCTTTTTTTATTCAAATCCTTAAAGTTTTAGGAAAAAGGCAACTTTTTTCTGAAAACAATCCAATCCCACCTGATGAATGAAACAACAAAAAAATTTCCGATCTAAATGTCGTAAAATGATAATGTCGGTTCATTCAGTGAGAATACAAATCTTTGATTTTCATTAAAAGATATCAATAACTGTCTGACACTCAAAAGGCGTTTAACAATCATCAAAACTGATAACTGAAATCTCTCTCAGGGAATTGCTTAGTTAATTTGAAATTTAGTTTTCTGGTACCAATTTGGCCTTTCGGTTAAAAAAATTCTTCAGTTCACATCCACTTCAGTCCTTGATGTTTGGAGTGACATATAGAACTTCGTATCTCAGTCGAACAAAAGTCCTAGGGTGAAAAGAAAAATGATCGTAGAACAGCCATATTTTGTAATGACAAAAAAATTTTTTAAATATCTTTATGTTTCGAACTGTCAATATATTGAAATTGAAGACTAAAAAAGTTTTTTCCTCTTTGCATTTATGATGTCCAGGGTTCTCAAGACAAAATGTTCTCCCATAAGTGCTTGCTGATGACGTTAGCCATGCAATCTGTCGTTTCATACGAGACAGAAACAACTATGAAAACAGTTTGAGATCACAGATGCTTAACTGTACATCCAACAAATCCTCTAAAATCAACAGAATGCTGGTCATCTAGTAATAGTTTAGCATCATGCAAACACCTTCTAATACTTTTTCTAAATATTTTCAGCTTTGTACGTGAAGTCGCAACACGTAAAAATCACGCTCTTTCTCAAGCGTGACTCTGATCCCTTTTTGTGTAATCAGCTGGGACCCAGCGCGCCATCGTGATTTACATTAGTTCAATGTAAATCACGATGGCCTTTCGTCAAACGATTCTTTGTCACTATTTTTCGATGAAGGGGGATTAAGGGTATAAGCTGTCCTCACGAGGAACCAGCCACAAGTTGCTAAACTCTCTTAGAGTAATTTGGTTTTTAGATCAAGCGCTTCCAAACTATCATTTCTATATTTTAGTGTTAGTGACCAGTTAACGGATTTGCATTGCATAAATATAACTTTACAGTTTGCAGTGTTTACATAAACATACCAAGTGGAATTCAATTATATTATTCATAAATAAGAGTGATATTCTAAATTGAATGCTCACAGTTTTTGAAAATAGATTTTAAGATGAATAAAAAGCGTACTACAAAACCATTCAACTACCACCTGTCCATTGCTTGAATGCTTTCATGGGCATCGGTTTGATGCTGCAGTCAACCAGGAGTCGTAGCACATCCTAGAATAGAGTTAGGTATGGTATTACTATTAAGGATTTATATTTCAAAAATTGTAGACTGATGGCTGAGTCCCTAACCTCGAAACAGTAGGTCCCAGGTTCGAATTGTGGTTTGGTCACGGGTGGGTTTTTTTCTCCATGTGTCCTTTCACTTTCAGGGCGAAGGTGTCACTGCATGAGACACCCTCAGCAGGATTAAATCCTAAGGCATTAGGGAAAAATTTCACAAAGGAATCCTAATGGACTTTTCTTTGTTGAGGGTCAGTTTGTACTGCAATCACGAATATTTATTTGGTGACTTCAGTAAATGTTTGAAATGGTAACCAATTTGAAAAATATACAGTTCAATTATTCTTTATTCTGATGATACTTTCAAATATCATCAGAATTCACTGACCAATTTTTAAATAATTTTGTCTTTGAAAAACGAATTCTTCTAATTAGCACAAATATTGCTTTTTATTTTAATAGTTAACTAATTTTTAAACCTACAACTTGCACGTTAGTAAAAACATAACATTTAAAGAGAGGAAAAATTGATAGTTAATTCAGATTTAATTTTTATCATTATCCTAGTTATGTATGATTAATGAATATAATTTCAGTCAGATACATTTGACTGAATTATGGTCATTCAATTCATACGGAAAAATTGCTCAGTACGACACTATACCAAAAATATTTTAATAAATATAAAAATGGTTTTGGTTCTTTCCTATAACATTAATAGAATGATTCTAATTTGCAATATTGTAATGCTCAAGAGATATGATCTGAAAACGAGAGTTGTTGAAATTAATTTCACAGTGACCCACACATTGAGCTACGGGTTTTAACAGATCAACCGTTAAAAATTGCTTTCGCAGTTATTTGAAAACGGTTTTATATTAATATGTATATTTTGTGTCTTGAAGGAGGTTCGGTACTTTGTTGCTCAATTTAGCAAGACCACTGCATTTATTCTGGTCAGTTTAAATAAAAAAAGTTTGTTACAAATTAAAAAAATATTATCTTGTTCCCAATGGTACACATTATGGGTGATTTAAATTGATATGATAATCTAAGATTATTATTTCAAAAATGTATATGATGTTGTCATGTGGGTAAAGAAATTTACATTAGGTCGTAAATTGAAGCAATTTTCTAAAAATTAAGGGAATTTTTACATTATATTATTAAGGAGTGGGAAATTTCGCCGACTAGAAAAGTTAGCTCCGATTCCCCCACACCAAATCGTTTTATATTCTTTTCCATTGCATGCTTAATGAAAACAAAAATTAATTTAAAAAACTGTTTTATATCATTTGTGACACATTTTATTTGAGAAAATAGCAATCACGAAAATACTTTAAATTCATTGTGTGTTTAACAGCTACAAAAAGCTACTTAAATGAACAACATTTCAATGCCGACTGGATGTCATTTTTATTGTTGTCGAAAAATCGTGTTGTTTGGGGCCATACTTTTTCTTTTCCAAAGAATTTTACATAATTTATTATTAAATATAGATCTGCAATGCGCATTGCTTTTGAAAATTAATTTTTTTTAAATATACTCTAATTAAATAATAACTTCAATGTTCGCATATTTTTTTGTTCATGTCGTATAATGGAAAGGTCTGCTGACATAGATTTTAAAATCAGGCAACCGAAATTGCGACAAGTGATTCATGTTTTAACCTGTTTAAAATTGAAAGTATAAAAAAAGCTTATTGTAATGTTAACTTTCAATTCTATGTGTGTCCTTGAAATGAAATCGGCTTGACCTGGAAGAACCGTATTGTTCTACATTCGTGGATCACGTACGTATACAGGAATATTCGAGGGTCAAGGTACGTATACAGGAATACTTTCATTTTAAGTGAAATTTTTTCCTAGCCAACGCCTGCAGATAAGAGCGATGGACAGCCTTCGATGACCAAAACAAGAGAATGAAAACATTTGAAGGAAAACAGGAAATCAGGTGCACTTGGCCTAGATAGAGTCCGTGCAATTCGACACGCCCGAACAACTATGCTCCGTACATCGCGGCTTTTGCCTCGGTCGATTATCTGGACAAGCGCAGGAAAGGTAATTCAATTTTATTGAATGGCAACAGAAAAAAATATTTCCGAGGTTTTATTCCGTATGAACGATCATACTATTCATACAGAAGCTTGTTAAAATTACGAGTACCTTAATAACGCTTACGCCGATGGATTATATAAGTCTGCATTGGAAAAAACATCTATCTTGTCTAATATAAATTATAAAATAAATTAATAAATAAATGACTCACTCGAAAAAAATATGTTTTACAATTTAGGAAGTGATTTTAAGTTACAAAATTAGGAAAATTTCGAATCATTTCCTTTATGTAGAATTCTTGTCATAAAATAAAATATATTCATGATAAAAGTATAGGTGTGATTTCCATTTCATTGAAATACTTATCGAAATTTATGTGCCCCGTAGAAATTTCCATTTAGACAATGCTTATGATGTAATAAAGAAAACAAAATTCTCTGTAATGATTACTGTTAGAGAATGAGACAATCCTTTCAAGAATTGAAGTTTTTGAAATTCGATTTTCTTAAAATAAATATTGCCGAAATATTTTTATTTATACATGAATTTTTTTCTTTCGCAGCACTTTTTAATCATTCAGATCCTCATATGACTTTGCAGTTTATCTGTTTTGACCTTTCGCCATTGTTCCTTTTGCACATGGGATTCTTTAGACAACATGGATAAATGTCGATTTGGTACATAATATCAAATGGACTGTGAATATTAAAAATATGAATTCTTTCACAGAACAACTTTCCTGTAATCTTAAAAACCTCTGACAGGAAACGAAAACACACGTTAAAATCATCTGATCATTGGAATTTTCTGAGTGGTATTTCTATATGTTAACATCTTTAATCCCAACTTATTATTATTATTAAAACATATTTAGCAAATAATTTAAATTAAGCGATAAAACTTCTTAAGTGAATTTTTTTTATCAATAAGAAGATTTTAGAAGTTTCTGAAGTTCAAAAGCTTCTAGAACTTTGCGAATTTGAAAAATTCGTATGAATAAAAAGTTAATATAAATCTTAAAATGAAGATCTTTGAATATTTATTCCGGAAATCTTTCCGCTTTTTGATATTTGAACAATCGAAGTCTGTAATTGTCAGAATAAATTGTAAATTATATATATTCCGTTAGAATGTGGTTCAAAAAAATAACCAGCCTAGAATAGCTTTTTTTCCCAGCTCAATAAATGAATGACAATGTTTAGCAGAAGTGTGTGTAATGAATGGCTGCCTACAGAGAAAAAGTCTAAGGGACCAGAAGAAATATACCTTTGATGTCCTTCTTAAACTCTTTTAATGAAAACATACAATTGAAAGAACATCTAGATTATGATAGTACTTTGCCCATTCTCAAAGACATTGATTTTTCTTAAAAAACCTACACGATTTTGATAGGCGGATTTTAAAGAAGAGCTCTGATGGTAGTCTGTCATTTTAAAGTTAAATGGGTGTACTGAATTCTTCTGGCATAAAACGAAGGATTATACTTATGTTTAGTTTTTCTTAAAAATAAATCAACGCATTTAATTTCATAAATAGTATGAATATATAGGACAAATGAGAAAAAAATGTGTGCAAAATATGTAATCTTTGTGGTAAAGAATGTGTTTTCAGCGCAGTCCTTGTTGTTTGGGAATCAATTGAGAGCTCAAAAAGTCGGAATCGATGTTCTGGATTAAAAATATTTTTCGTAACTCCTATATAATCTGAGAAAAATTCAAAAAAGCCAAGAAGTTGAACTTTTTGCTCTTCAGTTCAAAAGCAACCGCGGGGACACTTGATCGAAATCTACTTCCATCGAAGGAGCTCAAGAATATCACGGAGGAGTAACAAACAAGCCAAACCCTTTAAAAAAAGTAGGAATCATTTAAAAGATAAAGTAAGAGACACAGACTAAGAAAGTGAATCGATTCAATTTATGACAGATTTATTGACCTCAATATAAGCAAAAATATATATTCATGTTTCAAATTTTTGCTGAATAATATGCAATGCTAATGTTCTCCTACTCATTAATTATTATAATGTGATAAAATAATTCATTTTTAGTACACAAGTTTTTTAAGAAAATAGAATTTTTTTATCCGTAACTCGTTTTTGACCAACAAGGTTAATATTAAACTTGTTCCGAGAAATTTACCCTCTGCGTTTGCTCATTGTGATTTTTAATTAATTTACCTTATTTTTAAATTTGATTAATTTTTTTTCCTCATCTGAACATTTTATTGCAAATGCTTGCTTCCTAGATAAAAACTCAAAATGAATAAAAATGATATTTTATTCGATTTTTTCAAGTGGAATTCAGAATATGCAAATGTCAAAACCCTAGTCGACTAGGTACTTTGGCTTTTATTATTTTACAATACGGAACTCACAATAATACCTAGATTTGTATATTTATTATCTCAAAGTATTCACACAAACTGTTAAAATTTTAATTTTAACAGTTTGTTTAAAT
Source organism: Latrodectus hesperus (assembly GCA_037975125.1). Taxonomy (NCBI): domain Eukaryota; kingdom Metazoa; phylum Arthropoda; class Arachnida; order Araneae; family Theridiidae; genus Latrodectus; species Latrodectus hesperus. Next base: position 44,051,954 of record CM075856.1, on the reverse strand, counting down.
GCATTGAGATTATAAATAATTTAATGTTATGGATTTAAATGTAAAATCATGGATTCAAAAACAATTAATTTTTACTATGCGATGAGCACTTTCTGTGCCGAGTATGAATAGTATAACAGCTTACAAGGGGCAGACAGAATAACATATGCACTGGTTGCAAAAAGGAATGCTTGAAAATTCCCTAACCGGCAGACTTCTGCTCTTGACAAGAAAGCCAATTTCCTTATAGATCATTGGTACACAGGAATATCCGCAGGCATAATGAAATGTCGCTCCTTTGATAGTCTACCCTAATTGTAAAAAATACTGTGACTATTCAGCTTCACCGGATCACATTCTGGGTTGCCCCGGACTTTTTGAAAATGACTAATCCCCTTATTATTATAAATTTTTTAGCAACTTCCTGGATCTCATCTAACATAAGTCAATTCTTTTGAAGACCAAACACAGCAGCATAGTAAAAATTGTACATAATATACTGGTTTTATTCATAACATAATATACAGGTTTTATATACTAATTTTATACATCAACGTTTTATTGCCTAAGGTTTGGGAAAATTACAGATAAAAACAGAGTAATCTCTATAATGATAAAATTATACACATTGCCGTGATTTGACGGGACGACACCAAAAGCAGACGTGTTGTGCAGGTTGCGACGGCTGTACATGGACGAGAACACAATTTTCTAAAATCAGTGATAGCACAATCACTGATTTGATCAGTGAAATTTCTTCAAATCAGTGTGTTCAGAAGTTCAAGTCTCCAAACAAGCTGTCGCCATGCGATTCGACTTTTGTTGAAATATTTTATGCAGTGTTGATATACTCTGCTTAAATGGAGCAGTTAATTTTTAGATGCGCAGTATTTTGTGAAACAGTATTGCACAAGTAGATTTAACTTTGGGCATGAAATGATTTAGGCACTGAATTTTATGTTGGGGCTTTGTCGAATACTTGGCACGTATATTTAGAAGTATTAATAAAAGATGATTACAATAACAATTGAATAACAAAACACTTTCGATGGAATGAAGTAAAAGGAACACTGCTGAAGAAATATATAATATCATAATTTCTGTGATTATGTTTTTCCATTTTTAAAATTCAATTTTTTAGGCATTGTATTTCTTGACTCCTCTCCATTCAATCAGATTTTCTAAAAGTACACCTCAAATGGATTTTTTCATTATTTTACATGAATTGTTTCAATTCAAAGTTTCCTTTTCCATTTCTAAACTTAAATTTTTAAGCATGTCAATTGATTTTAAGGCCTAAGTATCGTTGCATAAGAATTTTCCAACAAGAAAATCAAAGAAAAAATAAGTTTTTCAATATTTGTTTGGACAATTTTTATATCTCTCATCACAACAAATTCACACTTAGTTCATAACCAATCTTCCAATAAAGGAAAGAAATTAAATTTAGTGTTCAAGTTGAACCTCTCAAATTTAAAACTTTCGAATATATTTGGCCGACGAAAGAAAAGTATACTGACTCGTAAAGTTTGGTGAAGTGTCTTTTTTTATCTCCTGTTTAATTAAATGTGTGGCTACCCTGCCGTATGCATCTCGCTTAGCTTTTACTACGAAACAACTTTTTTTGCCTCTAGTTTGTAATCAAAAACAGAATTCGTTCACTTTATTAAAGTCGAATTTTCATCCAGTTGTTTTCACAATTGTATGTGCATCTCACATCACAATAAAATTCACAATTTTTAAAGTATTGAAATAAATTTAATTTGAATTTTTCCCCTCAATTTGAATTTACACCTTTTAGTAAATTACAATAAAGAAAATACAAACAACATAAGTGCAGTCCTAATTATTTTCTCTTCCAGTATTATGATTTGTACATTAAGCCTTTTTAACAGAAAAATGTAAGATTACATGTGACGACAAAAATTGAATAAAATGATCGTGAGCATTTTGGAAGAAACAGGAATCTTACATAACTGTTAGAGGAAAGGCAGTTTAGAATTGCTACAGATTTGTAAATGAAAGCAGTGAATATTCGCGACAAGCATCGCTGCGGAGAGTTGCGTGCAAACAGTCGTTGAAGGAACGGCTGCACAATGACATTCTTAAGCGTCTGAATACGCTTTGACTTTAGAAGTGCCTTTGCGATATTACCACTGATGATTCATCAAATAAAAGGGGGAAAGTGTAGCCTCCTCAAAGATAAATGTCCTGGAAACCACGTGGACTTGCCATAATAATAAATCAGTAAGTACTGAATATAAAAGCAAGATCTAACACTGTCCCCTTATTCTCCAACGCTTCAAAATTACAGTTTTGTTAACAGCCAGGGAACGCAAGTTTTACTACTGTAATGTCTTATGCATTGAAAATCCTTGGCGTAACTAATGTATTGATAAAAATTACTTTATGCTGTAGTTTTAGGAAGCAATGGGTTAAAAAAGGATCGGTAGGTAAGCATTTCTTAAAATTAAATCATATCAAATTAAACCCGAATTGCTTACTGCTGCAATGAAACGAGCTTCCTGTTTTATTCACTCCATTGTTTACGAATTGTGATATTTATTTATTTATTAAAGTTTTTTTTTTTCGTTCACTCCCTAAAACATTTATCCACTGCTTTGATGCAAAAAATGTAAAGAAATCATTTAGAGAAATGTCTATAAAGTACTTGCCAATCATTGATATAAACCATCGGCTAGAATTAGAAGAATGAAAATACCTTGAGCAAAAATTATTCTGATACCTTCCAACTCATAAAAGTTAATATTATTTGTTCCTGAATTTTAATGCTCCTAGTCGAGTATACTGTTTCCTAATTTTCATTTTTTTTTTTTTGCCAGATATAAAAGATTGCATTTAATATGAAAGGACCCGTTAAGAAACTAAAGTCTGCTTTTTAACAGTAGAAGGATAAAAATCAGCTAACAGCTCAAAATTTAAATCGTATAAATGCTGATGCAGCAAAAAGAAAAAAATGCTTACCTACTCGAGATTTTCAAGACTTGTTGGAAAGCTGCTGATCCACTCGAGGGCATGTGGTTGACAACAGAGAGAGAAATCGAGGATTGCCAGAGAACCATTGACTTCGAAGGTAAGGGGAAAACATTTTTTCTTGTTTCTTCAGTTTACTTTGCACGCGATTCCTATTTTCTCAAGGAATAAAAATAAATGAATGTTTAATAAATGTGTTCAATATACTTTAGAAAACTTTAACTGAATAAAACAATTAATAAAAGGCTTTGATTTTCATCCCATTCATGTACCAAATGATCGCTTAGTTGTATCTATTCTGAAGCTTTGCCTTTTAAATTTATATCTATTTCTGTTGACAGGAATAATGGTATTGTTTATGGAGTACAAATACAAAAAGGTGCAACTTTCAATGGAAAATCTTGATTTTTAAAGTATAAAAATATGAATCAAATTTTTGAAGGCCTTCGATCCATATTCCAGTCCTATGAACATCGCTAAGTGATTGTGTGGAACCAAGAAAAAGACCATAAAAATAAAGTCAAAGTTAGTTATAAAAAATTTGTTTTATAATTATAACACGTAATTTGTTACTTATAAAAATAAAGAATCGAATACTTGTAAATAAATGTACATTTATTTTCATAATATTTTAAAGTAAGTTGTAAAAAATTTTTTTCATGTCTATCGTCACAGCTGATGATTAGCAAAAATAATGCAGTGAGGATTGTTACAATAATTGAATGAAAATTTATGGGAACAATAATTATTATGACTCATAACGATTCCAAATATCTAAAATAATAATCTTAATCTATACCTTAAACTGACAGTATTACATCAATTTTTACACATTTTGTGTCCTGTACAAGCGATTAAAGGGAGAGATTTATTCATTTTTTACGAAAACATAATAAACAATTATTAGTTTTTAGTGAAAAATGGATAATTCAAGGTGAGTTTTCCATTCCCAATGTAATTATGACCCACAAATCATCTGGAGAATAAGAACTAATAGAGATGATCAAGCTCAAAATTAAAATATAAGTCGCGACGCCGATTACTGAATTTTGGAAATTTGTACAGGAATCGAAGTATCCTGAATTAAAAAAGGCTGCTTTTCGAACTATTTCAGTATTCAGAACAACGTACTTAGGTGATGAATGCACTGTGAAATCCAAACAGCGGTCAGTATTACGTAGCCAGCGTCTCAAACAGTACCTGAGCTCAATTAAGGAGCTCTCTGCTGTCATCCTCAGGAGCTACCGGCGACAACCCGCTGACGACATTGAAAGATGCCGGCATTCATCCCTTTTCTAGTATTACAATCTGGAGCATGTATTCTTTATTCTGAAAAACTCTCTAAACCAGACTTTTTGATATTTAGTCTCTTATTATTATTTTTTTTTTCATTTACAGTGATTTAAAAAGAATAATTTAAGTAAAATATGATTCTGTCAGTTAAGAATCAAAGTTTCAAAACCGGGAAAATCCTTGTAAAACTCATTATAAAAACATTAGACCCTGCCTTGTGAATTAACGGCGCGTGTTGTCCGTTGTTCTTTTTATTTCATCTCTATAGGAAATAAGCAAGAAGTTGACAATGAAATCTCTCCCCCCTGAAGACAGCTTTTGCTATTAATAGCATTTGATTGACTCTATCGGAGCAATATTTACATCCAGCTGATTAATTACGGGTGAGTGAGTGCACGCCCCCCCCCCGCAGCCATCGGTCAGCCACGGAAGTTGCCTTCTCGAGCGCTGCGCGCGGGCGGGCTCTCGGGAGAACCTTGAAAGTCTTTTTTAGGTTAGGGTCACAACGGAATTCTGAAACGAAGCGATTTCTCGCCAAACCTGGCGCACCTTTGATCGGAAGTGTGATAGATGAAAAGAAGGTGATCTGATGCAGGGAAGATCATTTCTATTTTACAACCTGTGGAACTCGGGACTCGAATTTCCTCCGCTACCATGATCAGCATCCAGCAGGTCAAGCCTTTCACCAACACTAGCCATTCCTCCAACAAGAACCTTCCCCCTAAAGGTAATTTGCCTACAAAGTTTGCCATGAAGCTAAAATTCATGAGCGAAATTTCTTTGCTAAATTCTCATTATTTAATTCTTGTTATTTTGAATAAAAAAAAGAAGCCTTAGAAAATTGTGTCGGGTAACAATATTTTGTCTTCTGATTGAAAAGTGACACAAGCAATGAGTTTATATTTCAGATAATATATAATATAGTGTATATTTACTCGCGCGTACATGAACTTAAACGTTATTGTACGCTTTTGTAACCTTTCAAATTACAAATGTGCTGGCCCTACAAAACTTGTCGATAAAAAAAGAAACTACGAGACAATTACTGAAAAAGCAACTTTCCAATGTATTCACGATTTTAATATTAAAAAGTAAATTTAGTTCTTCTAAATTAACCATTAAGACTGAATCAATTCTAATCATTTAAACTTTCACACATTAATTGAATGTAAATCTATTGATTGAAATAAAAATTAAATCTTAATATCATAATTTTTGCCATATATATTAAACTAATTGTTGTCACATACTAAGTAAAAAGTAAAATTTTTAATGTTTTTTATAAATTTTTGTTTAATTGTTAGTATATAAGTAGGAAATTATAATTCATTTGTTTCTTAGTTTTAAATTAAAACGTGCGTTTTTATAAATATTTATTTCTTTTATTATTTTTGAAATTTTTTATATAAAAATGTTTTACTTAGTTAAAAAAAATTTAAATACCTTGAAAAAGGATTTTATAACTAAAAAGTTAATTATTACAAAATCCTTTTTGTAAATTTATGATGCTTGATTATAATATGCATATAATACAAAAAATAAATAGATTAGCAAGGACAATGCATCTTCTTTTATATTTCTTCTGGTTACTGTAATTGGATTACATTTTTTAAATATATGTTTATGAGGAAATTATTTTTAAACGAAATTTGTAACACTCTATTGATATATTAATTACAAAACATATATATTTGAAGTCTCCATTATTAAATTTATTTAACGTCCCTTTGATAGGGAAAAAATATTTCATATGGTTAAGTGTGAGGTGCACTATTTTTATAAAAATACTATCGACTTTCGATGTATGGAATTAATACTTAAATATTATATTGAAAAGAGATTACATATTAGTGGCAATTCTCTTTCTTCAGCAAATAAATGTAATTTGTTCTACTAAATAAGTAAAACTTTTATGTAAAATTTTCTTTTATTTAAAATTTAAAATATTAATGAAAATAAGTTTGTTACAAACATGTTACATATTTAAAGGTGATAAATATCTTCATTGCACCATGTTTATTTGTGTTGTTACGTTTTGGATTCGTTTCAATTTTTCTACGAATTATTTCATTTAAGCAACAGGTCGCCAGTTTTGTTCGTTCTTTCACTTAGGAAACTATTAAAATTTTTATTTAATTTACTGATTTTCAAAAAAAATCTCGTTGTTTGTTTTTACGTTAGTGCAACATGCATTAAATGTTTTTTATGTAAATGCTCTAAAATTTCTTATATAATAATCAGAAATTTTCTTAAGCGTTATAAGAATGCATACTCAGAGAAACTTATAAGAAAAAATCATTGCAAACATTTCTTCATGAATTCCTCCCCGTGATCTTACAATTCAAACCATGAATAGTTTAATTAGGAAATGGGACGTTAAAATTATGCTATATTCACCTGAATTTATTCAGGTAAATGTATCATAAATATATTTACCTGAATAATTCTATATAAAAAAATATATTCTATATAGAAAAAGATGTAGAAGTTTAAATATTGTAGCGTTGGAAGTTGTTTTAAGAATATTCAATTAGGTATTCTTATGTGCATTTGACAATTTTTTTTATAATCCTACACTGGAATTAGAAAAATTTAATTTCTAAATGTATTTTAAGGTTATTTAAAATTTCTATAACCGGCCACAGTAACGCATAATAAAATTTACTAATTTTTAAGTCGGCAGTTATGCTATTCAAAACTTTAAGCAATCGAAAGACGTCACTTCTAACAGAAATTAGAAAAGAAAATCGCTTTTAAGTCAGATAAGTTAAAGTAAACCTTCATAGGATATCTGTTTTTTTTTTTTTTTTTAATTTACATTGTTCTGAGTCGTCAACACTCAAAGGTTCATGAGTTCGGATCGTTTTTAGTGAACAGCAGCTGACGGTTAGCCTAAATCCCATGCATTAAATGAAATACGATGAATTTTTGATTTTTGCCGCGTTTCTGATCATTACGACATCGTCTTCCGACCAACTTGTCTAGTGGTCAGCGTGCCTGACTGCGGATATGTCCTGGGTTCGAATCCCGGTTCGGGCATGGATGTACTTTCTCTCTCTATCTATCCTGTCTTTGTCATTTCCTTGTATGAATGGTTGCCTACCCTATAAACGGGTCCCTATGGCATGTGTGTAGCAAAGTCGTACTTTCACCATGATGGTGCTCTGATCAAAACGAAAGACGCTCCCAATCGACTTAATTCGCATAGCATAGCGAGCTTGGCTTGTCCAAGTGTCATTAGTAAACAACAAAAAGAACGACATCGTCTAATTATTCTATTATACTGCTGAAAAAGATTTCTTGGCTCAACAGCAATCGCAGTGGTTCAAGTGTTCGTAGCTACTGGCATTGGATGCAGCATCGGTCCCTTTCCCCCGCTGGCAGCGTCTTCCCGCGTAGCATGTAGAACGCAACATCCATTTCCCATTGTTCAACAATGGCTGTGATCGAACATGTGATCTTCCATTCCAAAGATCATGGTTTTCCAATAGGCTACGATGAACCCGGTCAGCAATATACTTCTAAGTATCATTAAATGAAGAGTCTATCATTCCAATGGCAAATGTTTGAATATATAATGCTTGCTAGATTTATGACAAGGAATTCCATCATATAAAATTATAAATGTGTATTCCGTAAGTAAAATATTAAAAGAAATTTATCAAAATCAGATGTGCGCCCCAATGACGCTTTTGTAAAAAGAACGTTTCGTAAAAAAAATTTTGTAAAGAAACCTTCGATAATGTAAGTCCTTTCCTTTGCTTTGAAATTCTGAATTAAAAAATATTACTGAAATATCTCTTTATAAATTTTTTTCTGACGAATATAGCTTTAAAGGAGAACTTTCATCTAATGATCGCAACGATTCGTTAAAGGGTATTTGTCGAGGAAACCCTTAATTCGTGTTTTTCTTAAAAATATCTGAATCATCTAAATTTTCGTGCAAATGGGGAAAGAAAATTATGTGGGCATGAATTTAATTAGCATAATTAGTACATGAAAATGATTTTAGTGTTTGTATAGTTCACATGTTTTCTTAAAACGAAGTAAATTTATCTATTAAATAAACAACTTATTCACGTTCCATTGATTGCAGTGGACAGATTTTCTAAAATGTAAAATGCTGATGAATATTTGCCACATTCCATGAGAGAAAAATAAGCCACCCAACAGAATCCGCTTTTTTTCCCGAACGCTTGAGTGAAAAATTTGGCAAGATGTCTACTAACATTTCCTACACCTTGAAAAGACAAGGCTTAATTTTAGTTAATCCTTTCGAAAGTTCGCATGTCCAGGATGAGTGTTGCACAAGTCGCCAACTCTCTGGTCATGACCTTTCATGGGAGGCCATAATGATGCATTGTTGGCGTCACGGAAGAGACAGCGCTCCATGTTTCTGCAGCTGACGAAAAAGAAATTCCCTCCTTTGAAGAACGATTGTCCCCACATTTCGAATGGATCACTTTCTCCATCACGTGCAACCCATAAACCCAGAATGTCCGGTGCATTTTGACTCTCAACCTGTTTTCACACACCTCTTGACACTCTTTATTTTTTCTTCTTCACGAAGAGGTGCATTGCAAAATACCGATCAAAAACTTCCGGTAAATTGCGGAAGAGAACTTGCACTCTTGGCGAGCTGAAACGATGCCAAGTGGAGTAGACATGTGGCAACCTATGCACGCATATTCCTCATCATGCATTAGGTTTGAAATATTATGCTTTCCACAGAACACAGCTTTCGGTCCAAAAACACTGATGTACCCCGTGAGCTATTCAATGTTTTAAAGGGAGACATGAATTTGATGATTTCTTCTCTATTATTATTACATACGAGAAACCAACGTGAAACAAAAATAATTTCTTTCTCTTTTTTGTTTTTACTGTCGTTTTAAATAAACAAAATCTTATTTTGGTCCGATTGAAAGTATCAAGTACAAAAAAGGAAATGCCCCCCAATCATTACTCACACATCAACAAGCATTTGAATGTTAAATATGGAACACTTCTTTTCAATTTTCATATTATAAATTCAAAACTAGTGCGTGAAAGAAACAGAATTAGCGACTTAAAGGAAATTCAAATCGAATTTTGCATTAGGTTATTAAAAAAAAGCATAAGAAAATGAGTAAATAGCCATTTCAAGCATTACAGTAATTCTGATCCATTACATGTTCTTCGTCCAAGAATATTAAATGTGCTGTGTTTTTATGTTCTTTTTTTAAGTTAGAACTTCAAGTGTTACAAAAAAAATTAACTTTTATATATTTTCAGTTATAAAAGTGTCCACATCCTTTATTTTCCTTTTATAACTGAATAATGAAAAAATCACCATAAAACTGCAACCGGAAATAAAAGTTCCGTTCTCTGGAAACTTTCAATGATAACGAAATAATTTTCTCTATAAAAACACAAAATTTAAGACTGCCATTTACTTTGAAGTTTACTTTCATTATAAATTATTTTTTTTAATTATTTACACTAAGTTCAAAAACAAGATTCGCAATAAAATTGTGATCGAACCTGGGTACATATCTACAAATAAATAAATAAAATACAAAATCTTGCATGATCAAATTGTTTTGAAACTGAAATAAAATTTGCTCCATTTAATTTTTCGCCGTCATATTAATTCAGGTCGCACAGCATGAACAGAACAATCATTAAATGCCTTTTACCATCCTTTTCTTTTTGCCAATTTCGCAATGTATTTTTTTTTAATAATCAATTATCACCTGATTGTTTGATTTCAACTATTGATTATCAGCTGACTGGGGTAAGCGCTTTCTTAAGCTTGACCTAAACATGCTACTCTATTTCAAAATTCAAGGATAGCCCAATTAGCTGGATTACCCTTGCTTTCCATTAACTAACATCAAAAGAAATGCGGATTCCTTTTGTAGGAACAAATGAATATTGTAAACATGTATTATGGATTTTATACACAGAAAAAACATATTGCAATAGCTTATATGTTTGGTTGGATTCTGTGGTTATTACACTATGTGATTTTGGGTGTCTTTAACACTAAGTTGTAACTTATCATGGTCAACCGAGCATTTCAACCGCATCGCTTTCCTCTAGTTGTGTCGAAGAACTCTCTCTCGGGCTAAATTCGATAATCTTTATGCTGTTTTCCTTAATCATATTTTTAATATCATCTGAAATCGAGAGTCTTCATCTTGATTGTTATTCTTAAATACTGTCTTTACTCATTTGGAGCACCTGATTGTTTGATTTCAACTAATTTAATTATTTTAATTTGCTTACATTTTTAGCAGCAGACGTATTTAATTCCTCTGGGACTTTTTCACGTGCTTCTGCCAACTTTTAAGTTTAGTTGCTCTCCTCCTTTTGAAGTTCCTTTATACACTGTTTTACTGTTCCATAAGTGATTTATAGAAGGTATTTTGTTTTTCTCGGTGGAAATGGCTAACCCTTGAAACTATTACAGAATAATCTTGAAACTTTGAGTTTCGATATTCGATTTTTGGAGCTTGTGTGTTGCTTGCGAAAATTAATAAGTATGGATGAGGATATATTGATTTTACGTTTCGCGGAGTACGTATGGAGAAAGAATCATCGGGAAAAGAAAATAGAAATAAAAGCACACATAGTTGTCATTTGCTCTTGTAATATAAAATCATATTTTTGTTTGTAAAATAAAGATTCGTATTTCAAATCTACATGTTTAATATACCTTAAAGTTTTTCTACCTTCATTTAGGTGCTCAGTTTAGTAAATTTCTTTCGTTATTTTATAAATGAGAAATCATTAAATGCAGAACGAGGATGATATGGATGCTAAGCTTAAGGTCTATTTATGTAGAAATCTTTACTCAGAGTTTCTTATTTTTACTCTAAGTGTATTATTGTTTCTAACGCCATTAGAATCTGGGGTAATTTATTTCTTCATCTGCGATAATGTTGAATATAGTTTCGTTTCGCCATGTGCTACGAATAATATAAAAAATAATAAAAACAATTGAAAGAATGTAACGAATAATATTTATGTATTTGCAGACGCAATAAAGCTGTATCTTTGTCTTTTTTTGTGTTTTTCTCATTAATTACACCCGTATATCGGTTCATTTCAAATTTTATTTCTTAAAGATTTGAGAGTTACATTTTTGCCTTGATTATATTTGACATAAATTTTATTTCCATCAATATAAATAAACATATAAACACGAAAATTTTGATGTTTTTTTACTATGTATTCATTTTGTGTAACAAGGACAATTAAGTAGGTATTATCATTAGTTTCTATTGTGGTGAAATTCTAATTCTGGAATTTAAATGAATCTCTTATCATTTCCGTAAATAATTCGTATATGATTTGCAAAACGTGTTTATTGTTATCCATGTAAAGCAAATCTGTTTCCTAATCTTGATTAGAATGCGCGCCGTTTTATCTGTCAGCCTTCACCCACTAACGCGCTTTGATCCCCACAAAGATAAGAGCAGTGGTTTGCGAAAGACTTTTTCCGATCCTAGGGAAGACAGTAAAATGAGCTCCACAAGCATTACTATAGATTGATGCAGAAATTCCTTATTTTGTTAATCCGCCTTATTTTCTTCCATAGAGAATAATATCAAGTTATCCTAAAATAAAGACCGTGTTACACTTCGAAATTCCGATGGCATCATTTTTAATTAATTTAAATCTGAATGCATTAAGAAGCTGCTTTATCTGCTTCCTTCTAGAGGCGGGGGTGGATATGGTTCATTCTAATCTTTTAAAACAGTCATTATACGTAACTGCTAGAAATAATATGGCAACATATTCTCTATTTTTTCTAACAGTATCGTTATGTAATTAAAAAAATAAATAAATAAAAACAAAAAATTAATAATAAGGCCTCCTCTGAAAATAAAGTACAGATAAAGTACGCTGAAACAAAATGAAACGGAATCTGAATCAAGAGATCGCATGTATTTAATTACTTGAAATGTTTTCGTTTTTTTGATGTTTGTTTTATGGAAGGAAAAAAATCTACGTAAAAAAGCCTTAACTTTCAATCTGTTTCTGGTTTCCTTTCTAGAAAATTATCATGGTTACCTTCCTTCATAATTCTTTACAGTTTCATTTTATTAGTGATGATTTTAGCAAATATATTTAAAAGAAATGTAAATAATTTACCTTCACTCAACTTCAAATCAAACTTTTTTACATCCAACAGTATTTATCTTGAGCTGCAATGTTTTGGAATCTAATGAGTAAATTCCGTTCCAAGTCCATTGGAGACGAATCAAATCAAAGAAAAAGCGAACCAAATGAAATTTTCATAAATAAGAAAAATACAAGTCATTCAAAGTGAATCGGAACAAAAATACATTCACCCATTTTACTAATATTAGGGATCAATGTATGTCGCTGTCATATGTTCATAGGAATAAACTTCGTCTAATTATTTTTCTTAAAATTATGTATTAAAATTTTATCATGTATTAAATATCGGTACTTTACGTATTATTCTGCTATCACATTTACTCGAAAAAATGTGTCACCAAATATATTAGTTTAGTGCTGAATGTTACAATCTAATGATAACTATTAAAAAAATTTTTATATTTAGAACATGCAATTTTTATATTTATAATTAAAAAAATTTGCTTGTGAAATAAAATTAAAAGCTTTATCCATTTATTTCAATGAATATTTATTAACGGTTCGTTTATTTTATTCCATATTTCGAAAAAGAGTTATATCGCCAAATGCACAAGTTTTTTAATATCTTTTTGGCCAAAATGGTAAGTACCAGAGAGAAAGATTTCTTTGAAACAAGAAATCAACTGCCGTCTTTTGTTGCTAATTGATTACTTTGCTGCAAGGACAATGGATTCCTTGAATGACCCGCATAAAGAGTAGGTCGGCGTTTCATTAACACAGCTATTAATCCCCGCTTCCGGTAAGAAAGTGAAATTTTCTTGACGCGGAAAGAATTGGGAAACCATCGCCACTTCACCTTGCTCTGCTTTCAGACACAAAGAAACAGAACACAATTTTTTTCTCCTCCGCCTTTTTTTTTTCGATGTTTTTCCTTTTTGTAACTTTAAACGAGAAATAGAAGAAGCTTTCTTTTTGAAATGAGCTGTTATAAGCGATTATGTGCCGCGAATGTCTTAGATGCATTGCTGGAAGGCTCCTCAGATGGACTCAGAAACATTGACAACACTTAGTGCAGAACTGCGCTTCTTACAGAAATTACATGAATAATGATAATTTTCACGAAAACCGAACTTTTTATTACATAGGTTTGTGGCCAAAAACGTTATCACAGCATCAAAGGAATCGGTAGCAAAATATCGATTGATGAGTAGGTGAAGATTCATTTTTTGTTGATGAACTTTATATTAACTATAAGCATTGTGTATCGCACTGATTGTGGAGCTCTTTCTCTTATATAACATAAGCAAATAATTCGAGTTATTTTGTTTTTCTTTCCCGCAATTACTTTTAAAAGAAGCCTGAATTTTAATTCAAAGGATTTCAGAACAATGCTTTAAAAGTAAATCGCTTTGCTGGAAATTGTTAAAAGTATATATTTAAATAAATAAATGCATTATACAAATACTTACGTAATTTTAAAGAAATGAACCACTTGTTTCTTCACATCCTACAGATATGCATAGAAACAGATAGGAATAATTAGGAATAACCCAGATGAGAATTCCTTCTACAGTTTTTGACGGTGCTTTAGTCGATAACATAAAGTCTGCCTCCTGAGCTGTCTTCTTAAAGAGTGGATCGCAGGGGAGGAAGTCTCTCAAGCACCCACCTAGACAAATATGCGGCTCCATTATTTGTTGTCGAAGAGGAAGAATCTGCCCTCACACAACTGGGCTTTACCTTCTTCTTTTTAATGAAAATATCTTTTAGTGCGTGGGTTGGAGACGTGTCCACGTTTATGTGTGACATCCAAAGTCCTCCCACGAGTGTGGAGATGTGGTTCAAAATGACAAGGCCCTTGGTGATGGATGAGTATTCTAAGGCCTCACCTGCATCGCTATGGAGGTATTTGGTCACACAGCTTCTGGATTATTAGAATCTAGTTTTTGAGGGTGTCTCTTTATACGATTTACCAACCTTGTAGTGCTGAAAGACATAAAAATGGCAAATAGTTGCTTGTACCACTTTTGTCAGTTGAATCCATTATCTTTCCATAACATTTCATTCAACTGTGTGAAAATGTTGTGGATAGTTATTCATTGATTGTGTATGGTTATTTATTCATTATATTGTGGATGAATTATTTAGGAAATGACGAGATAGGACTCTTCATAATTACTTTACAAACTTCATCATGAAGAGCTAAGTCAGAATCTATGTCAATGTATGATTTCGAGTTTGTTGTTGCCAGGCAGAGATAATCTTTTATTAAATTTTATGTTCATGAAGGCCATCGAACTATCAATACTTAAGAATGTTGCATTATTCTCCGAATAAACTCATATGTTAGGAGGAAAAAAATCTTTCAGATTTAGAAAAACTAGTCAAAATAACATGGGTGAAATTTTTAAAGAAATTTATAAAATTTTAATCAGTTCGGTAAGTACAATAAAATTTCCGAAATTTGCTTATAAATCCAACACTATTTTCAAACTTAAAGCAAAAAGTATCAGAAATTAAAATTAGATATAAATGTGCATATATAAGCAATTTTTAAAAAATCGTTTGGAGGAAAAAGTCGCAAAAGTTTAATTTCCATTGTTTGGTATCCTGGCTGCGTTCTTCTCAACTCGCGATTCAGTCTGGCGAAGATTTACCAGACTTCCAAAGAAAGAACTAAGTGCTTTCTTTTGCCGAGGAGAACTTTTCCTAAAAACAAGGGATTTTTTACTTTTCCTATACATCAGTAGCTCTAGTGGAAATCTTCAGTGATTTAGTTCTTTCTTTAATATATCATCCAGTATAACACTTAATATTAGACGAAAATGGTTATCAGAAACATAAAATTATATTTGTTAACATTGCTGAAAAAATAAGGAATTGTAAATGTTGACGTCTTAAAATCTGCTTGCTTATGGTTGATTCCTCCTGGGTCAGGTTTTTTTATTGGTGGTTTACTTTTTACACACGAGAGTTAAAGATTTCAAATATTCATACCCATAGTAGGAATCGAACTTACGAATTGCTTAACTGAAGGCCAGATTTCTAAACATTTCACGGAGTAAAAAGTTTTTTTTTTTTTTCAAAATCATTCATTTTCAGTATGAATTATTATTGCATGATATGAAATTACATATCATTTAGATTGTAAGCAATTTTCACATGATGAGCTTCTAAATAACAGTTGCAAATCAAGCAGAGGGAAATCAGATATATCGAAACAGATGACAACGAAGTTGAAGGTTTTGAACACAGGTGGAAACGGAGCCATTTTTTTCCTTACCTCATAAAATAGTAATCGAAATTAGAAACAATACATATGAAACATAAAATATTGAAGCTTGATTCCATATTTCGTAAATACAAAATTGAATTAAGTCTGACCAGAAATATTTAGAATACCCCAAAATAGCATATTTCCTTTAATTATTCATTTATTTCGAATATATTATAATATCCAAAACAACTCTGGGCTTGAGACATACTTCTGGCTGCCTTGGTTTTCAGGATCCTAATGAATGCCATAAAATATAGAGAATGCGTAACTATTTTCCTGCCAAATATTTCCGGGAAAAAATATATTGCCAAACATTGCGATTTAACGTCGAATGTAATGATTTAGTGTCCACTTTCATATTTGCAATATTTTCTTATACTTAATTTCATATTTTATATTTTTATGCTTAGAATACATAAATTTTAAATTTACGATTAAAAAATTGGAATATGAATTAATGATTTTATCTGTTTCAATGAGGATTTAAGTTTAATATTTTATTATTATTTTTGTTCTCATCATTTTTTTTCAAAAAATGTATTTCCTGAATGAATACCACAAATATTTAAAATTTTAATGTATTAATATTTCCTGAGATGTGTGGGAATAATTGCAAGTGGTTCTTTTTCCAGCCAAGGGCAAAAAGGGGCTGGTCGACATCATTTCGGCCGGAACCAGGAAGGTCTGGGACCGGAAAGTGCCGGGCACTCAGATGGAGAAACTGAAAGCCGCCATCCAACACAAATACAGAGTAAAGTTTGGTGAGTCAAAAGATTCATCAATTTTTGTTCACAAATGTATAACTTGTTGACAATTGAGTTTCATTTTTATTTTTATTTTGTGAGTAAAACGAGTGAGTGAGTATTGATTTTGAAGGGTTTGAAAAGGAAAACAAATCGAAAGATCGAATATGAGAATTAGCTGGCAAATGCCGGGTGAAAATAGTTATCTTGAACATTTTGAAAACAATACACAGAAAAAATTTCTGTTTATTGTTTTCAAAATGTTGGTATATTATATTTGAAAAATATATAAGCAAAGTGAATTGCCAATGGCTTAGTATTTTGTTCATGCATTTTTGAGTTGTTTTCATACATATTTCAATACAATTTCAATTATTTTCATATATATTTCAATACATTTCCAATTATCTTTATATATATTTCAATAATATTTCATACATTAGTCAGTTATTTTCATACATGTTTCCAGTATTTTAAAACATTTTCAATTACGTTTATTTATTTCAACTTTACATTTACAAATTTCAATACGTTTTCTAATTGTTTTCGTGCATATTTCTATACATATTCATATATTATTCAATTATTTTAAACATTATTCAGTCACACATTTTCCTACAATAGTTTCTATATATTTTTTTGTTCATTGTTTTAAGGAAACAACATTAATACAATGGACTGAAATTTGTTCCAAAATAAAAATTTGAGTGTTAATAAGCAGAAGGTAAACAGTGATGGAGACGTGGTGAAATCAATGAAATGGAGTACGATTATATAACGATAAATACGTACGATAATTATAAACGTACGATAAATAAATATTACAAATATTTTATGCATACACGATTGTATGCATAAAATATTTGTAATATTTATTTACAGGAGAATGAGCCTTATAAAGAATTTCATTTAGATTGAGAATAGAATTTGACAGCTAAAATATGCAGCAATATCAAGAGTTCACTCGAGGTAGAAAAACGAAACTCTCTTTGTTCCAGTTTTTTCTTTTTAGATTTTTATGACGATATTAATAAAGCCTAAGCTTGACTTTTCTTAAGAATCATTATCAAAATTTACAGGAGTTTTTCAAACAAGCACAGTTTGAAAGGAATTTTGTGATTAAACATTTTAAGAAATAATGATTTCTTTTCATTTAAGATTTTATAAAACGATAAACACGAAAAATTGAATCAATTACCTAATATATTTGTTATTCTTATAAGTCGTTCGGTTTAACAATTAAAAATATATCTATTTCCAACTTTTTATGGTAGATAATATTTAGTTATTCTAATTAGAGTATTTATTTGGTAAACTTAAATATGTTTAAACATATTATGTTAAATTAAATACAGTGGATAAAAAAAGTATTGGCAATTGCATATAATTGATCATATTTACTAACAAAGTATATATACACTACTGGCCATTAAAATAGCCACAACAGGAAAGCGGCACACCATACACGTGAAATTTGCATAACAGGTAGAACTTGCTGTGATATGTGCAAATGATTAGATTTTCAGCGCATTCACACAAAGCAGGCGACAGTAGTGACATCTACAAAGTGTATAAAAGCAGAGATTTGACAGCAGTTTTCTCATACTCAATTTCCGTTTCAACGTTGTTTTCGGCAAAGAAATTTGTTGTAATGCCTCGTGTAAGAAGAAGAAATGCCTACCAGCACGTGTCTGATTTTGATCGAGGAAGGATTATAGCCTACCGGGATTGCGGTTTATCGCACCGCAATTTTGCTGCTCGCGTCGGTCGAGACCCCATGACTGTTAGCAGAATATGGAATCAATGAATTCAGGACAATCATACGGAATGTCATGCAGGATCTCAGCGACCCCCCATCACTAACAGCAGAGAAGATAGACATCTTATCCGCATGGTCACAAGGGATCTTACAGCCACGTCACGAACCCTGAGTCGAGAAATGGAGTCATTTGCAAGGCAACAAGTTTCTGCTCGAACAGTTCGACGACGTTTGCCGCAGCATGGATTGTCTGCACAGCAACCATGGCTTCAGCTACCATTGACGCTGCGTCACAGA
Source organism: Latrodectus hesperus (assembly GCA_037975125.1). NCBI lineage: Eukaryota > Metazoa > Arthropoda > Arachnida > Araneae > Theridiidae > Latrodectus > Latrodectus hesperus. The sequence goes on along the minus strand of CM075856.1, from coordinate 44,033,500 downwards.
CAGAAGCGCATTCAATGGTGTGATCAGCGACGAACCTGGACGCGGGAATGGCATCACGTCATCTTTAAAGATGAATCTCGGTTCTGAATACAGGATCATAATGGCCGCATCCGTGTTTGGAGGCATCGTGGAGAACGCGCATTGCCAGCTTGCATTGGACATCGCCATACTGGTCCATGTACTGGAGTGATGGTATGGGGTGCCATTGGATACACGTCTCGATCACCTCTTGTTCGCATTACCGGCACTTTGAACAGCAACCGTTACAGTTCCGATGTGTTAAGGGCCGTGGCTCTGCCCTACCTTCGAGGCCTCCCTAATGCTTTGTTTCAACAGGATAATGCACGACCGCATGCTGCCCGTACTGTTTTGAACTTCCTTGATACAGAACAGGTTCGACTGTTACCCTAGCCAGCACGTTCTCCTGATCTGTCACCAATTGACAACGTGTGGTCAATGGTTGCCGAGCAATTGGCACGCCATCACTCACCATCTACTACTGTCGATGAACTGTTGCATAGTGTTGAAGCTGCATGGACTGAGATCCCCGTACATGCCATACAATCTCTGTTTGACTCCATGCCTAGGCGGATAAATGCTGTTATTGCAGCCAGAGGTGGCTGCTCTGGGTATTGATTTCACAAGATATATACATCCTATTTTCCTGTAAATCTAATCACTTGTTCTTTCCACCATAATGTATGTGTCCAATAAATATGGTTCTGTTATTTGCATTCCTTCTTGGTGTAGCAATTTTAATGGCCAGTAGTGTACAAATTTTATTTTAACATAGCGATTACAGAAGGAGAAAAGACAAACAAATATAACGAAATTTTCATTTAAATAATTTTTTATTCAAAATCTACGGGAAAATCCAAAATTTACATGATAAAAAAGATTGGCAAATTTATATGAAATTAATAAAATTATGAGCGAAAACAAAATCAGTATATGTTTAGTACTTTGTATGCATACCTTCTCTGCATCTATAACAGCTCGTTATCTATTTCTCATCGAGGAAACTCAGATCTTTGTTTTACATTTGGGAATTTTGTGCCACTCTTGCAAGAGTAGACGTTTGTCTTTACTTGAAATTTTAAGTTCCCTGATTTCTAGATCCAGCAGGTGCATAAATTTTCAATTGGATTGATGTCAGGCGATTGAGGTGGGGTTTTTAACTGGCGAGCAGCATTTTAGAGTAGCCATTCACAGGTGAGATTCGCTGTATGCTTGGGGTCATTGTCTTATTGAAAAACGATTGATGTACCTAAGCCAAGATTTTGGCCACTGATTTTTAAGTTATGGCGTAAAATGTCAATGTATGAACGTGCTGTCATAATACCATCAATAAAATACAGGTTGCCTTCTCCATTAGCTGCCATACAGCCCCAAACTAAGACGCTGCCTCCACCATGTTTTACTGTAGCAGTTAAATGTTGTTCTTCCAATTCAGTATATTTGGCCTCCACCACACATATCGTAGTCCATCACTGCCGAAATGTTAAACTTTGATTCATCGGAAAAAATAACTGTGTTCCGAAACTCTTCAGATAAATCAACGTGGGATTTTGCAAAATCTAACCTCTTTCTCCTATTTATTTCCGAGATGAATGGTTTCCTTCTAGCTGCCCTTCCATAATAACTTCTCTCGTGTGAAACATTCCGCACAGTCTGTACGCTGAAAGTCTTTTGCGAAGTGAAAGCGACATCTCTAGCTATCTGGGGTGCTCTTATTTTAGGGTTCTTTTTAACCTTGTTAATAATGACACGTTCTTCTTTTGTAGAAAATATTCGAGGTGGTCCACTTCTATTTTCCGTTGATCCTGTTACCTTGAACTTTTTTACAACGCTTCTGACAGTTAATAAACTTATTTTCAACTGCATTCCTATAGCACGACAAGCTAAACCTTCATTTCTGAGCCCAATAATCGTGTTTTTAAACACTAACGTCCAACTCCTTCGATTTCGAAGTCATTCTACTGCAGTAATCGCAAAATAATGCATAGACACTTTTGGAGTAGTTTTGCAGACTTTATACCGGTAGAGTTTCTCATCAGTCGAAACACAAGACTTCGATGTAACAAAATTTGCACGGCAATTGAAACTTTGCCAATACTTTTTGACATGCAAATTTTCGTCTTTAAAAGAAAAAATCGAAGAAATGCAAATCAAAATAAAATATTTATTATTTTTATATATCTAAGATATACTGCATTTAATTAAGACAGCTAAAATTGCATAAAATTTATTTTTTGTCTGTATGAATAAATTAAGGCAGTTACTTAAACTTTTTTTACCCTCTGTATATATGTCAATTCAAATCGATTAAGACTGTTTACTAAATTCAAATATTTACTTCATTCTCATTTTTGCTAGAAAAAAATCACACACAAATTCTGTCACCTTTACCATAGCATTCATTTTTACTCATCCATAATATTTTTTCTTGAATTTAATCCATGAACTATTGTTACCAGAAATAAAATATCTATTATTATGTCCTTCGACAGAAATTCTTAAAAATGTATGAAACAGTGTCTTGAAAAAGCTGTTCGTTCTTATCATTATTGATATGGTTTTTATAAGAAGACAAAATTCTGTGTTTCCAGACAGCTACTGGGATTTCCACGAGTGGTCCGTCAAGAATTACGCCGGCTTCTGGGAGGAGGTGTGGCACTTCTACGGGGTCATCCATTCGCAGCCCTACACCGAAGTGAGTGGAATGTCTTTTGGGAATTGTTGAAATCAGAATGTTTGAAAATTTAACAGAGCTGCCACCATGCCAATCTCTGAGCTTTTTTCTAAGAAATACATAGTTACTTAAAATTTAATACATAATAATATAAGTACATTCGCAAAAAAGTAAATATAAATTATAAAATAAAATTTAAATGCTACTTAATAAATTTAGAACAGAAAATACAGAAACATCATTTTTTCATATGTAAATTCAAATTATAAAATATTCGTTAAATTAACAACTAATTTTAAAAAGATATTTAAGTATCCAAAAGGTAAAGAAATCTGTAGAACAAGCTATACATTCAGACGAACTATCCTCGCAAACATTCTTAATAAAATCCGAAAATGGAATAAAACGCTCTAAATTTTCTCGTGATGACGAAAAATATAAGGTTGAAAAATAGAATTTTCTTTATATTTCTTATTATTGCCAGTCTCTATTACGTAATAAAAATCCAGGTTACCAGGTAACCAAAAGTATCCGCAAAAGAAATCAATAAATTCAGAAACTGGATTGATGCGACAGCTGTGCCAAAAAATATTTTGTCCAAGTTAAAGAATAATGTACCCTATAAATGATGTGTATTTACAAAAGAAAAATTTATTACCTAAAATTTTCTTAAATCGAAACATGTATTTAAAACAAGAAGTTAATTTGATATATAATGTAATTATAAATAATATATTCTTTTATTGAAGTGTTATGGTATTGAAATAGCAAATTTCATTAGAATTTCGCCTCTTAGATGGAAATTTCTCTGGAGCTTCCATAAAAAAATTGATTTTAGTTATTTGTTAAAATACTGAAAGCTCGCTTCATAATAACTCCGAAATATTTGGTTTGTTGCACCATATCAAATTGCATATTACCAGAAAGAGAGTAAAAAATTAAATTTTCTACCATGTGCAATAAATATTTCAAGGTATTCTCCAATTTTTGTCGTTTAATTAATCTTTAAATATTCTGTATATTTAATCTTCTTCCCAGAAATTAATCGTTGATAGACACCACACGATTCCAGCAGGCGCAACGTTTATTGACTTACTGATTAATAGATTTCAATATTAATACTGAGTTTTCTACACTCTTACATGAACAAAATAACTGTTTAATTTCCCTCTGTGTTCCTGCACTTTAAATAATGGGGCATCATAGCCCTGAAAGTGGGTAATTTAGAAGCTGGGATCAAGCAGAATACTTGGCCTGCCACTCGCACATTTTACATGGAGGACATTGCGATGGAGTCGAACTTCTGACCGCGAGAACGATGCCCTCACCAGGCGGTCTCCATTCCCTCGGGAGCTGATTGGCGTGCGACGGTTCCTCTGTTCTACAATGAGCCCTTCTAGTTTTGGTTTCTACTGACGAGAGATTAGTTTTTGATTATAATGTAAACTAGTGGATCTCGTAATTCTATCATTTGTTTATAACACTAGAATTTTAGCTACCTTAAAAAAATAAATATTGAAGTTCTACGAATGCATGACAAGATCGTTGCCATCCTGTACACAGCAAAAGCGCAAGGAGAAAAAAAAATGGAAACTAATATAAAATAAAAATGACACAAAATCAAATTTGTTAGGCTTAATTACACTGCTAATATTTATTGAATCCAGAGTTATGAAAGAATTTAAAATCCTTAACCATGGGTTATTCATTTCATTTGAACTACGATTTGTTATGTTTCAGGTTGCCCGGAGGAAGGGAGACGCTCTGACCGACATCGAATGGTTTCCCGGAGCGAGGCTGAATTACGCGGAGAACATCCTGCGCTACAGAGACGACCAGGTGGCTCTTCACTGCGTCGGTCAGTTTGCTCTTCGCACAAGAAACTTTTAATTCAATTTTTGCAAACTATTCTATTCGATTGACAACGTGATTTGATATGGAAGCCCCTTACAATGGGGGTGTCCGGGGCCCTCGCCTTAGACAGATTCTGGGAGGATCTACTGAAGAAATCTTTCATGATGGTTCGATTTTTTTTAAATATGCATGAAAAGCTTCAAAGTTTTCTATCATAATCGTAACAAGTTATTTGAGTTCATTTCTCATTTTCAGATGGTATCCACATTATTTGTGAAACCTTCTTTACTGATCCTCCTAATTCAGAAACGTTTTGAAATTTCCCTCACAATTTCTTAAGCCGATATCGCTTCAATTCAATCGTTTTAGCAATGATAATGAATATAAAAAGTAAACACTGGCAATAATATACAAGAGAGTGGAATAAAGACTCTCCAAATTCTTTGTATTTACTTTAAGTGAATTACCCTATAGAATGATGCATATAATTTCGATTTGATCTGTTATCATGACTATAACTCACTGCAAACACTGCAATAAATAGAATAAATTGACGCTGAATTCGAACCTGCTATTAATAAATAGTTGATATTTAACAATAGTACCACTTGTTTAAATTATCAGTAAATGACGCAAGAGAAATTAAACTTACTCCTAAAGTAACTCTGATTTTGACTTTATAGTCTCTATCTTGATAAGTATTATTTCTGGTCTTGCTGATATTCTCGTCATTTTTTTAAATATTTTATTAAAAAATAAATCTTTATTTATTGCTACTGAAACTCTAAATTTGTCACATTTTCCGAGTTTATGAAGAATCCACGAAGGAAAAAATTTAAAACTTTATTTACTCATGAACTGAAATTTCTTCTACGAACCTAAAATTTAGACATTTTCTTCCAATCATCATACTTTTCTTCCTACTTAAGTTATCAACGATAGAAAATTAACATGAACATGTTTTCACTCATGTTGTAAACTTTTCATTTGAAACATGGAAGATAAAAAAAGCAGGTAGGGGATTTAATTGTCTTATGTTATTCAATTGATATGATTATATATTATAATGTCCAAAGTAATAGAATGGGTAAATTGAACCAAAATTCAAAAGGACACTTAAGAGTACAGCAATCCCCCTATAAAACACGGTACACGTTTTTCTATTACGCCGTCCTTTGCATTATACTCTTGGACTGCGAAATTTATAACGATTTGTACAGCTCACAATTAATTTCGCGTAGGTTTGCACAAATGCGTTCTTATGAAATTATATTGTTGTCCTTTGTGTATTCCCGCCGCGATAAGGATATCGCGTTATTTCAGATAGCTCCTACAACGAATAAACATAAAATAAAACTGTTTTTGTTATTTATTTGAAATGAACTGTTTTTTAGTTACATTTGTATCATAATTTTATTTAAAAAATGTTCTTAATTTGATTTTAATAAAATGCTCTCATTTCGTTCATAACATAGTTTTTCCGTAATATTAACTCCCTTTATCGAGAAAAGTTGAACTTGAATCGCTTATACATACCACGTTATAAGAGGTCATACGAGCGCGTTTTACGAGAATGCTTGTGCAACGCATTTTCCTATAACGCGGGTTGTGGGAGAGGGGATCCATGGCATTTCCGTCAAATAAAATGCAGGATTTCAGGTGTCTGCCAATTTCTCGTGCAGTACACGGGAGCCTCAAATCCTAACAATGGAATTGTTTGGACAGGTTTTTATAGTTCTTGAAACTATGCAGGTATCCTTCTAATAAAAACCTATTTCATTATGAAAGTCACAAACTGATCGAATTAAGTCACTAAAAATAACAATAAAATGTCTTAATATCATGGCATTATTTGGTCAAACATTCCGTCTATTGTATTTCTCTCGAGGGGAAGATTGTAAACTGCTGGGGAAAAAGGAAGTATACATTCGAAAAATCATTTACCCAAGAACGATTTAAAAAAACTGCCAGAAATGGAAATAGTTTATCCCTTCAAAACAGTTACAACTAAAAAAAAATTTGTCTCCTAAATAGAGATTTATTGCCAATTTTAGCAGTTTAGTGACCATACTAATATATAATATTTCAGTTCACGTTTTATATTTTTTATGCACATGCGATTTAATTAAAAAACTGAAATATGAATTAAAATTAAAGTTTCTAACCGCTTAATGAAGATGAAAATTAACATCTTATTTTGAAACAAAACATTATAAAATTTGTAGCTATTTTTTGGCGAAAATGTGCGAAGGGATAAGTACCATAAAAATATTTTCGTATTTTTAAAATTTATATATTTACTCCCTTCGTGCCAAGAACTCTCTTGTTTCATTGAATGTTGATGAACCAAGTCCTTATTATTCAAGAAATTCTTGCTACACTATTGAAATAAGAAAATTATCTGTACTATTTTGTTTTTACCATTGCTATTGTTGTAATAGTGCTATCTATGAGTTACTTGAATTTGGAATAAACTGTTGCATATTGCTTAAAGATGCCGTAATTCTGCAGTTACTATTTTGAAGCATTAAAGGTGCTCAGGAACAGTGCAAGAGAAATGTTACCGAAATGGAACACGAATAACAATGTCACACTGACTTGCATGTGTTCGAGGGAGGAACTGCGATTGGCGTGAGGATGAGATCCATATGCCTGCCTATATTGTGTCGCACTGGCAGTGACTTCCTTCTGGTGGCACGACAACACCCAGCTGTCGTTCTTAAGGAATATCTTGAGAACAATTATTTGGAGCAAATGGAATGGCCAACTTGATATCAAACCTGAATTTTATGGAACAATCTTGGGTTGTACAGTAAAGTTCTCTTCCAAGGTCTATATGAGAACTGAATAACAGCTCATTCCGTGTCTCGCTTCGGTAACTGAATCGACAGCACGAAAAGTCACGCAGTCCAGGTAGGGGTGGGCATATCTCTCAATAAAACTTCTTATTGTAATGTTTCTGTGCTATTCTAGCACATTATTCTTTTTCCCCCCAAGAATGGACTTTTCAAGCGAGACTGCTTTTTTGTTGTTAATCAGTTATATACGTTTTTCTCATGTAAATTTTTATGTGGCAATCAATACATACCTGTTTTCTGCACATGTAATTCATGTTTGATATTTTTATATTCATTAATTTTCTAAGAAAACCGATTGTTCCTTAACTTTTGGAGGCAATTTGTTTTGTATGCATGTAATCATGTCTGGGTAATAGAGTATATAATTTCAATTATTTTAGTGACCTTGCTAGAAACGTATATCAAAACCCTTGGATCAGAATATATAATACTATTTTTCATTGAAAATAAATAACTGTATCTCTAATGTATGTTTTACTATTCATGTATAATTTAAATGCTTTTTTTAAACATACTGGAGCTCCGTTCTAATAAATCTTCGAAAAAGAACATATTTGAAAGATTTTAGCAATGCTGTTTTGACTGCATAGATTTATTGATTGTTGAAGCAAAGAAGTATAACATTGCATATTCATTTTATATTTTTCCTTTAAATAGCGCTTTTTGTCATAAATTTTAAAATAGTGGATTTTAAAGTACCTTTAGATTTAGTTATATTTGAAAATAAATTTTGCTACATTCTGTTTTATCATTAAATGTGCACTGAAGAGCAGTATGGAGCGATTTGGTGATATTTGCGCCAACTGGTCTATGAGATTTCGCACAAGTACCTCTTGCTGTTCATGTTACAATTTTGTGGTAAAGTATGTATACATGTACGTTTCAGATGAAAATGGCCAAGAAGAGAGCCAAGTGACATTCGCCGAGATGTACGAGGAAGTCCGGCTGTACGCGGCCGCCTTCAGAAAAGCTGGCCTTCGGGAAGGAGACAGAGTTGCATGTGAGTTGTTTCTCTTGTGAGCTTGTAAAGTTAACTATTGCTGACAATAAAAATAATGTAAGAGGTACTCTTTAAAATTTAATTTATGATAATTAACTGTTTCGCAGCATTTCTATCTGCTGATTTATTTCCTCTCAAGTGAAAAGGTTATTTTTGCAATCTAACTATGTATTACATTTTTATATTATTGACACACGTGTATATTATTCATAACACATTCAATATAAATTTACCATAGTGCTATAAATTATTTTATTCAAAAAAATTACTATATATTTTGTAACAAAATGTATTGGGAGCATATATTTACGCAGTATTATCACGCATCATTTAAAAAGCATCAAAGGATTAGTTCTTATATTAAATGACGTAATTCAGTATTGTTTAATATTTTTGGAATGAAATTTCAATCAAGAATATACTTGATGAATGCTGAGTCTATAATAGATACTTTTTTTATAGAAATGGAATTAATTTCAATTTTAAAAACACATTTAGAAATTGTTTTAACAGGATGAAAAACAAAGACAAACGTAAAAAAAGGAAAATATAGTTGTTTTGGTTTGACCTTGTTCTATGTTGAAAGCAAAAACGAGATATAAAAAGTACATTTTCAAGACTGATGCATAGTTTTCTTTTCAGTGCACATTTTAGTCACACCATTTTTTGGAAGTTTGACTGAATTTCTTCATTTCTCTCAACACCAAGAATTCTCCTACAGCTTAAGTCATGTTTTTGATCATTAAATCTGTTTTCCACATCGTATGCATGTTCTTGGAGATTAAGAACTCGTGTGACATCCATTCTTCAATAACTCGATGGCTCCATGAAAATGAATTTGGTTTAAGAAGGGTGATCAGGGCTCAAAAGCGCCACGCTGTTGTGTTACTCTCTTCGGAACGACGTTCGGCGAGAATACTCACCACCCCTCCCTACTAATCCACTATTTTACTGAACTTGATAATGGACTGGGAATTTTGAAGAATGCTCACCGTTCCTATTTATGGGATTCGTAAGTAACTCTGGGTTACTAGTGCTCATTCAAAAAAAAGTTTCTGTTAATAATGTTTCTAGGTGAAAGATGTAGGTCAAATGCATTTTACAGTCCTTTGTGCATATTGATCAACATTATTGAATCGTTAAGAAATAATATTCTCATGTGCACGAATGATGCTCACATTACGTTAACATGAGTGAATAGCGGTGGACCGGACTGTACATAAGGGTTTGGAATACTCGTTCATCAACCAAGTGTCTCGTCATTTTGAGCCACGATCAGGTACTTCATCTGGCACCCTCTCTACATTCATGCCACTCCAGTGGAATTACACTATTTATGAGTCTTCTTTTGTCGATGTTCTTCTGGTTGAGCTGCTTTTATGATCAGCTCTCTGAAGTGTTCATCCACTTGATTCCTCTCTCTGTTTTGGTTGTCAGCAATGGTTTGGAATCCCTTCTAAGTTTTTGGAAAGAAGCAAATCAACCACCTATTTTGAAAGTTGTGTGACTTTCCTGTAGCAATTTTTAAGTCTCTTTTAATTAATAGATCACACGTTTATTTTTTTCTTGTATTATCTGTTTCTGCCTTTAAATCTTAAATCCCTCTGTTGTGATTGTATTCACTCGATTTATACTTTAGACCTTTTTAAAGAATATTTTGAACACTATCTTTACAAAATAGCAGTTTAAAAAATGGTGGTTTGATTCTTTATCAATTCCTTTAAATTTCGAATCAAGAAAAAATTCAAATGTTCTTCCGATACAACGCTTTGTTCTATTACTTCATTTACAGCGATGGTTGTCCGTCTGTCCCAAATGCATCTTCAGTCATATTTTTTGTTCCTATCATATTACTCAAAATAGGTAAATGCACATCACCAAGCTCCTACAATATGTTATTTTAAAATAAGATATTTATTTAAAGCATTATCTGGTTGATTTGAATAAATTAAAATAATGTATTTTTAAATGCATATAGGTTATATGTCCAACAGACGAGAAGCTATCTATGCTATGTTGGCCGCAGCTAGTATAGGAGCCATATTTGGTGGACCTTTGCCTTTCTATGGTGCTAAGGTAATGAAGACTATTTATAAAAATAAGTTTTAAACTTTCAATGAACTCGTTTCATTTACTGAAAATCACTTCCATGACAGGCTGTGGCGACAATCATGGGCATCATGAGACCCAAGTTCCTCATAACAGTCGACAGGTTTCAGTTCAACAAAGATGAAATAAATCTTCTGGAAAGACTTCCGGAAATTGTTGGAGGTAGGTGAAAAATTATATTTCCCAGCTGATTAATAGTTTAAACTTATCTAGAGTAACAGCTGAAAGAGTGTTCCATGGATGCACAGTAATTCAAAGCATTTCCGTCTTATAGGGTTACAAACAAAAGGTATGATATTTTCATTCATTACTGTGAACAAATATTTTATATATGAACAAATATTATATGTGAACAAATATTAATTGTTCACATATAATATTAATTATATGTGAACAAATATTAATAGCTACTTATAACATAGTTGTAAGTAGCTAACCAAATTATGCAAAATGGTTAGGACATGTTGTTATCTTAATTTTAAATGTGATGTTTAGAAATGTCATTTTTATAACTGGGAATGTGTGTTCATACAGATTTCTCGCAGATCAGATAATATGTAAGAAAAAGTAAGAAAAGTTCAATTAAAAACTAAATATTTCGAAACTGTAAAATAGTTGTTAAACAAAGTGTGTAAATTTATTTTTCTTAAATCGTACTACCAGTGTTATAATCCGGTAGTTGCTGCTGTGCAATTTAAATCAATGAAAAGTATATATTCGATTTTATCATATTTCGGTTTAATATACAACAAAATAATTTTAAGAATTAAAGTAAAAAAACTTTAACTATACAAATGAAAATTGACTGCACGTCAGCTTTTACATTTTTTTTTTGTAGTCTTGAGCTTTCTAACCTGATAGCGTATGATTGAATTAATAAATCATCTGCATGGGGAAATCGTCCTCTAAAGTGCAATTTAACTAGCATTAAAAGAAGCCATTTTAAAATGAGGTTTGCCTTCAACTAAATGTAATATATTTGCAAAGAATGCAGAATTTCATATGGAAAACTCCGCGATGAAGTGCGTAAGCATTTGTTGCGTAGCACTGTTAATGGATCGCTTTGTGGGCAGAATTACTTGGTAGTTTGTAATACTTACAGTTCGATTCCCAGAATTCTGTGTTCTTAACAATTTTGTTGCATCAAGTTATCAAATTGGTGCTCATCATCTCATTCTAGTATTTTCACAGAATTTCTGCTCATATATTATCATAAAAGTAATCATTCTGCATTGAGACAACCGCACAATATTTAATAGTTCTTGTCAAATATAATTTGTTGATTTTTACATGATAAATTAATGAAAACATAATCTCGGTGTAACCGATTCATCTTTTCCTTGAAACTTTTCCGCGCGCACATACATTGTTGCTGGACAGCAGCGTTACAATCTTACAAAAGTTAATTTCCTTAATAAAATCTGTACTATAAGAATAATGAACTGTCAGGTTATGTTCTAAGAGTTGGTTCTATTCACATAAAGAAGTGCCCAAACAGTGAGTTTCTAAACACTGCTGTATTCTTAACAGTAGATGCACTTTGTCATGTGGCAGGTTCTTCTAGGATGACTGAAGCAGGCATATGGATAAAAGCACCAGAAAATCCACTGAGGTTTTATGTTACGTTTTTCTGAATGATAGGTTGGGCCTGTTAGATCGACAAACATCGTCCTGTGTGCACTTTTAGTTTCTTTCTAAGAAAATTAATGTTGTTGAAATGTCTATATTAAGAGTTTTGAATTTATATGATGCTAAAACTAAATTATCTGATCATACTACTGAGATACTTTTCCTAAGTAGACATGAGCACACAGGAAAAACTAAAATAATATTAAATTGAATAGCCTCTAGCATCTTTGTTTATTATAACCTGTATATTTAAAAAAAGAGCAAAAAATTACCTAAGAGTGAACGAGTTGTTTGCATAATTTGTAATCTGCAAAATCTCAGTGAATGACGGAAAATCACACAAAATCATAATTTTTTCTTTAAAAATTGCGTAATTTAATAAAATTTCCCTGAAACTTATTCCGGAAATCAGTCTGATGATTCGCATTCCTGCTTCAACTTCAAAATATTTTAATCAATGTGCTGTCAATAAAAAATAATTTAGATTTTTCTTGCCATGCTTTCATATTATTTCAACAGTAAGTCTTTTTTCATATAAAAATATAATGCCATACGCGGACGATAAAGTAACATTTCCATAAGAACTAAGACCTGAACATTGAAATAGTTCATCACTTCTTTATGCTAGAGATCTGCTATTAGATTATAGCTTCACACAGTTTTAATGCAGATTTGTGTGTTTTACTTCATAATGTTCAAGATTTATAACGCTGTAAATATGCAGGAAATAACCTGCTTCAAAAGTATCTTTAATACCTTAATAAAGGGTTCATAATTCTTATATCGAACAGTGGGCATAACACTTTTGGCATACTTTTGAATATTTTGGTGATTGAAAAATGTTTCCAAGTTGAAAAAAAAAAAAAAGAATTCACTTTAATTATACTTACAAGAATTCCTGTTAAAATACTTAGTATTCTAAATTGCCCAAGCTAAGATTGTCAAAACAGAATGTCATTGAATGACTTTAACAATTTCAGTATTTTTACATGATAAAAAATGTGATTGCGCCAGAAAAAAGATAAATTCCGTCAAACCACCCACCACATTTTAAAAACAGAATTCTACATTACCTGTGTGCTGTGTGGTTATTTCCAATTAAAAAAACAAAATAGTTTGGTTATATGTTATTTCATCCTCTTTAAGAGAGAACGCCATCTTAAAAAGTGGATTACTCATCATATGGAGGAAATATTTTTTGAGAAGTTTGTTTATGCAGCATATTTTTGAAAATTTTTTTATTATTATAATTTCAACTCTCTTTTCTTTTATTAAACGTTGTGTTTTCAATGGACAAAGTTTTCTTACAATGTGAACCCTAACAGAAGCCAAATTTACGGTATTCATTTGTGATTTATTTGAAAATAAAAATATTTTGGTTCACATAATCACACATTTACAAGGCATAAAATTCTAAAAAAATGCCAGCTTCAACTTGATTTTTTCTCCGAGGAGTCAAATTCCCGTTTATTGAGGTTTATTTTGATATAACATTTTTTTCAAGTCTTAAGAAAATTAATATTTATGTCATCCCTATTTAAAATTTATAAATCGATATTTACCGTTCATTAAAATGCCACATTAAATAAGTGACAAATTAATTTTTCTGCTGTCTATACAATTTTTGGTCATTAAATGTACATTGATAACATAATAATACACACTATATTCTGCAAAATCGCAAATTTTACAAATATTCAATATAAACAAAAACACTCAATAAAAATAATATCTTACTTTGAATGCATTTAAGTATATAAGAATTATACAATCAGTTTATTAAGTTATAATTTATAATATTTTATTTTATTTTTCATTACACTGAAAATATTTATTATATTATTATCTTTTCTCACGGTATTTCATTCGATAATAAAATTGCTTCAAAATGTATAATCCAGTTTAAAACGGTCATTTAATAATTAGCCATAAGGAATCTTTTTATTTTGTAGTCATCGTGCAACTTTGGATAATTTTACCGAAATACGATATAATTCATAATTTAATAAAATATTCCATACATAATTTAATAAAATATTGTGGTTCAATATTCCTTATATATCCGCCAGAATAAAATCTGGTTTTAGAACTAAAATAATGAATAAAAATTGAACTCATAAATAAAAAATAACTATTTATACTGTCATTAGACATAAGTTTTCAATACGTCATTTTAAATGAACTTATCTGGTATTTGGCAGGATGATTTCTTCCCTCAACACAAAACATTCCTTCAATCCTATCTAAGCAGTTAAGTTCACTCTTCCGGAGTTTGGAGGCTCTTCGTTATTTACAAATGCTTTTTTGCTTAAAAGCAAGTTGTTTTTTCTATTATGTAACTTTTTATCTTCCTTGTCATGGAATTTCTAGTTTCGTGTCATAATAATAATAAATGCTATTATTCAAGATATAAAATCCTCCAAAATTTTCTTTAAATGATTTTTTATGTTCACATTTTTCAAAGACAAAATAACTTGGGACAATATCGTAAACTAGTTTGATTTAAAATCTTAGACGTCGTTGACTTACGATGGAAGGCATTTCAATTGGGCAGAAAAATAGGACGAGAGAAAATATTGCAAAATAGCAATTATAGAAAGTAATTCAAAACTGTAGGAACTGCGATGTCAAAAGGCAATTCACAATTTAAATGTCCATTTAACTTGAAATTTTTGATTTTGAGGTTTATGATTAATTATTTTAATAAATTACGTTTATTTTACGTAATTGATAAAGAATAACTAATTCTTACTCATAATTCTTTATGATAAAATAAAGAATTTTGAGAAAGCATTTCGTATTTATTCCTCATTAAATTCTTTGCTAAGATGTGATATAATATTTAAATATATAAATTATTACACACATTAAGATATTTCAAATTACCATTTGGTTTCACACAATTTATTTAGACTTCTTTATAAAAACCCTCTTTGATATCCCACGTTAATAATAGAATGCTTCAATATGTAAGTCATTGAAGAAAATAAGTGTTATAGGAAATTAAGAAAACAAAGTAAAGTAGCAAAATCTGAATTTTTGAATGAAAGTTTTAACACAAAAAAGTAAAGAAAACAACACAAAACAATTTTTTTGAAATAAAAAACCTCTTGGTGAATTCTTTTTAAAATACGAATGTTCCCAAGCATTTCTAAGTGGTTCTTAAAATATTTAAAAGCATGCGTTTATAAATTTTGAATATGATAAAAAATGTATATATAGTGGGATATTTTAGAAAGAAATATATATATATATATATATATATATATATATATATATATATATATAATTTTCAGATATTTAAATGCTTGAATGTAGGGCTTATTAGCGTTGCTTTTATATTTCCTATTGATATAAAAAGTATCAATTTTAAATCCGAAATATGTATTTTAAAACCAAATGCTTTGAGAAAAATTCTTACAGTTTCAAAAATGTATTTATTTATGTGCTTACAAATAAACTATTACATTTTATTGTAGCCAATGAAACAATTGAAAAGGTCATAATCGTTCCTACAAGGGAAAATTCCAAGTTAAAAGATATTAGTGAGATTAACAACAGGTGAGCACAATTTTTCCGTTTTCTCTGCAATCGTTGAGTTTAAGTCTCTAACTTTGAAAGTGCATTCATTACAGCTGTTTCCTGGAAGAGTTCCTTGAAAGTGGTCTGAATGCCAATGGCGAAGTCCCCGAACTTTCGTTCGAGCAATTCCCTTTCGACCAACCCCTCTTCATCAACTTCACGTCCGGCACCACCGGTCTTCCGAAAGGGCTCGTTCACTCCGCTGGCGTAAGTTTAATTTGAATCTCTCTCCCACAAGCTCTGCTCTTCAGGAACTCATTGAACAGCTCCCGAAGCAACTCATCTTTCGGCGAAATTATCTTTTAAGGATCAATTGAATTGCGAGTATTTATTTACATGCATATAATTCTAATGAGAAAATCCGTCTAAAAAAGTCATTGTAGGCTATTTACAATGAAATGAAATTTTAGTTCCGCTTTTTAAAAATATTTTACAAACTAATCAAATGTAGCATTTTGAAAACTCAATTGACTTAAATGCAACTTTAAATTTAACTTCCTGAGTTAAGATAAAATACACAAGATAAAAAAATGCACAAGATGGAGTTATTACGTGTTCAATACATTATGCAGTTTATATATAATCATAAATTGTGTATTATTTTCTTGCTTGAGGGAGGAAATGAAGACATTTTTTAAACAAACATTATCTTAAGAATAAAGATTTTTTTTATGAATAAAAATTGGGCATTCTAGAACATCTATGGAATTTCGAAACTAATATTTTTTAAAGTTCATATTTTACTTATACACATATAATATTCTGAACATTTTAGCTGATTTATAAATATGCAGTTATTAGAGCACACAGGTTCAATCTCAGACATTCAGGTATCTGCTGAGAAGGTGTATTGCTTCGGAAATCATTTAAGAATCTTGCAGTAATCAATAGTAAAGGACCAAATGGCTCCGTTTTTTTTTTAATCAGCCTTATCTTTCTTTGAATCAATTATTCAATTTATTAATTATTTACAAAGATTTTTTTTTTTTGAAAATGGTTGTTAAAAGTAACAAATACTATTTTCTGGATTAGATAATCAAAGAAATAGTTATCAAAACTGCTTATATCGTTAGTCCCCAAATTTCAAGGAAAATCCAATGTGTATTATAACACTATAATTTTTTACAGACGTTTCTGCCTCTGCTCAGAGATTTCGGTCTGCACTGCAACTTAGGTAGAGGGAACGTCACACTGGCTATGCAACCGGTAAGCACAAATTATTTCTCTGAATCCTTCATTGAAAATTGCCCACAATTCATTGATTTCCTTTAAAGGTCGGCTGGAACCTTTGGAATTTGTACGTTGGAAACTTAGCTCTTGGCACAACTCTGCTCCTCTATGACGGCTTGCCATGCTTCTTGTCCAAACACGCTTTTTGGGACATCATGGACCACTACAAAGTGACGTTCGCCTTCCTCGTCACCAGCATCATCGACACGTTTGAAAAAGAGGACATCGTGCCAAGTAAGACAACTAATAAACACCTTCAGAATTAAACTCATTCATTCGTCGTAATAAACTATTCGGAAAATGAAAGATTTTTCACCAAATTCTATGGTCCATGTACTAACTAGGTTGAAATATGTTTCAAAAATCTTGCTCAGAACTTTCTGAATCCCTCTTATGAAGCCCACATCTTCGTATGCAAAGGAATGGACATTTTCCTTTGCTAATGAATGAACCGAGGATTTCATTCCGTCACATATTTTTAGAAATCTATCTTTGACGTCACACAATTCCCAC
Organism: Latrodectus hesperus; assembly: GCA_037975125.1. Lineage (NCBI taxonomy): Eukaryota > Metazoa > Arthropoda > Arachnida > Araneae > Theridiidae > Latrodectus > Latrodectus hesperus. The sequence continues at coordinate 44,016,033 of CM075856.1, read as the reverse complement.
AGTTTATGACATGAGATTTCGACTTATTCTGGTTGAATATTTAAATTTAATCAGGAGTGTCTTTATTAGAAAAAATAACTTTGCAATTAGAGCTTTCAAATTCATAGGAATTAATCAATGAAACAAAGAATTTTCTGCCCAATGATTAAAAACAAATTGCTTTTCCAAAAAAAGTGAAAATTATTTTTTCAAAAATGTTTACATATTTTTAATTCTAATTACATATTTTAATTTTTATTAACGTTCGTCTTATATTTCCTTTTAAATAAAATTTTTGAAAATTATATCAGGCAAGTTTTTATTTCTACGTTTTATAAATACCATTCTTTCAATGATTTGGTTATTCTTTTCGAAATGAAACAGATAACAGGCACTGAATTCTAATAACGGCAACTGCAAAAATTAACCATGTCCTCATAGTTGCTCGATTTTTATTTGATTATCTTTATATCCATTTGAGAAATTGTATTTAATTGTGCAGTTTCACTATGAACAACTGGATTCATCGGCATTTGAAATTAGTCTTTTTAGTGTAAATGCTTCAGTATAGGTTAATTATAACCTTTAGAATTAACTTTAAACCATTTTTTGACAAAATTCTCTCTTGGAGAAGCTTCTTTTCAGGATTTCCTCTTTTCTGATACGAAATATGGCATGATTTTTATGAAGATTCCAATGCAAAATGTATGCTGTTAAAATGCATACAAAATGGTTGCAGCTTTTAGTCCTATTCACAAGCCAATCAAATGCGCTGCTTGTAATTAATTCATGAAAATGTCAAATAGTTATAAGAAACACACAAAAATATTATAACATTGAATTAAGTAACGAGATTGAAAGTCAATCATATTAAAAGATGTACCATTTTAATCGAGAATTTTATCATTTCTAAGAAATCAATGTTTAATTTTGCTTCGTCAGTACCTACCATTTTGTGAAAAATTGAAGAAAACGAAGAATCATGTTTTCAATCGAAAGGATAGCTTTGAATAACACTGCAATCGTACAGGTCACATAGATGACAGCGGCTGCGTTCGAGCGCTACCGTTGAGCAACTGACCATCCTGATGAACAAAGGGGCTACCAACCGCACCACCCAAATACTGGTCCTTGAACGTTGCTCCGAAGCTGACACATATAGCTGTGCCGTTCATTGGTGACGAGGGCTGAAATTCGCACTGCAACCGGACATCCACTGCATGGCGACTGGAAGTATTTCCAAATTATTCACGTTTTATGCTCTATCGGACAGATCGACGTTGACGTATGCGACGTAAAAGACCTGCGACTATTGACAGAACAGTCCAGGCACTATGATCTGGGAAATGTTTTCCTGGAATTCGCTGAATTCCTTCATCATTGTGGAAGATACGATGCACCAATACAGATACGCATCTGTTCTTGAGAACCATGTCCATTAATGTATGTGCATCGTTTTTCCGCAGTGTGAGGGCATTTATCAGCAGCAGGACAATGCGAGGTGTCATACAAATGGCAGTGTACGTGTGCGGTTTGAAGAAGATGAGATTTATAGTTCGCATCTGGTCAACAAACTTACATGATTTAAACTCAATCGAGAATCTGTGGGATCATCTAGATCGGGTTGTTCACGGCATCCATATTCACCGGCGTACTCTAGCGTAGCTGGAGTTGGGATACTCCACATCCGAGTGAACACCTTCTTCCTGTACGTCTAGCAGCAGTCCGGGTGGCTTTTGATAGGTGGTCCCATTAATGTGAACTGAACTGTGCAAATGACTGGCGAATTGAATTAGATGGCCTTATCGTTCAGCTGAAAATGACAAATTTAAAAGAAAAGAAGCATTTTGAACGAAAGAAAATATTGTGTTTGTAAATAGATATGTAAATAAAGAAATACCAAATTTATATTTCTTTTTTCATAAAAATAGAATTTTTGTAAAATTCGATTATTAATGTTTGATGAATAAAAAATTTAAAATTTATTAATAAATTACTATTAATTGATTAGTTAATTTTAAATGTTGAGTATTTTTAAGTTAAATAGATAATTCAAATTTAGGTATCATAAATTTTTCTATAAAGTCAATAAGGTTGATGTCATTTTGTGTCACGGCAGTTGACAAAGGAGAATAAGTATTATTTTTTTGCTCTGAAAAACAATTACCGAATCTGAAAAAAAGTTGAAAAAAAATATTGCTCTATCACATGATATAGTTCACAATTTGGTTTATGGCTATTTTGATGAATTTGAGGAATCTTACTTCTTGAAGGGATTAGAAAAGTTGAAACACAGTTGGTAAAAGTGTATCACTGTGAAAGAATGAAAAATGGAATGTATTTTGGAATGTAAATTGAGTTTTTCATGCCAAAGTCAGGGACTTGTCAAGTTGCTCTCGCGTATTGTGAGTTATCTGTCAGTACTAGAGAAATGGGTTTAGTCTTGAAGATGCAGTTGTAGTTTCTTAATAAGCTGGTGCATATTAACTCCTCAAGGTTAACTATCATTTTGATTTGAATAGTTAACATTAGCAAAAGCGAATAATGAGAAATGAAATGTTCAAGTACATTGATAATATTATTATGCGAAACATTTAGAAATGGCCTTGTAATAATAGAAGAATCTGTAAATGAAATCATTGATGTCCTTGTACCAGGATTTCCACCTTTCAGCACCACAAGGGGACGTTATGCAGTGGGTATGTCATCGGAGCCTTGAAGGTGGTCTTCGTAGTTTAGAAGCTGATACAAAGCAGAAGAGCCCGGATTATTTCACATGGAATATATTACGAGCGCCACATATTGAACGCACTCGAGCCTCCATTGGCGAGCACTACGGATCTTCAAGTTGGATTCGAACTCACTAGCTTCCGAAAATGAATGCCCGAACCATCCGCAGTCATAATAAATGAAATTATATTTCACTTCATATTGGAAACTTCTGGTTTTGATTTCTACTCGTCAAAATAAATCAGGTTTTGTTTTTAAATCCAATTTTGTTTTGCTTCTTCAAATGAGTGAAGTTCCGATAACGCATAGATTATTTCAGATGACACAAAAATGTGTGGAATATTTGCTTCGAAAAATTATAATTATTGCTCTGTGTGGAAATGCATGGATGGTTCACTTTTTGTTTACTTTGTGACTGTACAACAAAATCAGCGCTAAAATCTGTATTTTATCTTATGTGCTCGCCATAAAAAAGCTGTATTGCTGGAGGGGAATTTTTAAGGTACCCGCGTGAACAGTTTTTCCCAGGAAAATTACCTGCAGAAAGAAATAATAATATAAAGTGAATGATATAAAATAAAGAATGACGACAAAAATTCTCGTGATGAAATGCCGCTGTGCTTTAAAACAGTGTTTTTCAATAAGTTACTTTCAGGAAGAAGCACATTGGATGAAAGAACTTTTTGTCCATGTCATTGTAAGGCGCATAAAACTTGAATGGATCGATCAGGTATGTTCAATGCATGTATTTTATAAACGCGTGATTTCAGTGCAACGGAATTCTGTTTTCAGGACCGGAATGCAAGCTGGAGCACCTGAAGATGATCGCGGTGGGCGCCAGCCCCGTCAAACTCCAGAATGTGGACTTCCTGCTCCACAAAGTGAAGCGCGACCTCTTCGTTGGCTGTTTGTACGGTAAGATCGTTTTCATGACAATCTTCATGGAAATAAAATTAATAAGTTTTCGCGTTTTTTTAGTATTCAGAAACATTGAAGCTTAAATTTTATAATATTTCATTAAATTGTAATCTAAATAAAATAAAATTCCCTTACTATTATTAATTTCATAGTTTTCATATTTCTGTTCTCATTTTTTCATATTTTTGAGAACTTCCATTATTTGATAAGCAAATAAATTTAAAAAAATTTTAAATAAATTATTTCATTGATGTAAGTTTTTAGTTTCAAAAATAAATAAAGTCAAATGGAAAACTGTAGTATTGTTTGGTACTTTTACATATTATCTCCACTAACATTTCCGCGAAAAAAATATGCCAAATATTGCGATTTATAGCCAAATGTTGCAGACTGCCGTATGATATATTTTTATTTTGAATTTCGGTTTTATACTTTTTACTCTGAATGTTTACAAGTTTTAAATTTGTAATATGAATTAAAAATAAAGTTTTGGTCCATTTCTCTCAGTGAAGATATTAATTAACACAGTTCTTTTTTCAATCAAATTTTGAAAAAAAATTATTAAAACTTGAACCATTTGACGAAGTATAATTTTTTGGTGAAAATGTTCAACGGGATAATGCTTAAATATTCAAAGTTCCAAATAAATAGTTTGCTAACATTAAACATGATAAAAACTGACTAAAATATAGGTAAATGCAGGAAATTCTTGTTCTGAAAGCTATGGTATTATACTGAAAAACATTCTCATATTATACTTATTGAAAAGGATAAATGCAATGAAATATAGCAAATGTGCAATTATTCGTATTTGCAGGCGCAACTGAAGTCATTGGCGTGTTCTCGGGTTTCGACTACAACAGTCCGGTTTACAGCTCCGAGGTGCAGTGCTTTGGCCTGGGAGTGGACATCAAGATATTTGACGACGAAGGTTTGAATTTGTTTGATTCTCATGTGCTTCAAATCGCTTCATTTCGTGGGGCTCAAAGAAATCGCTTATTGCAGGAAACAGCGTTCTTGGCAAAGCAGGAGAATTGGTGCTCACCACTCCAACGCCCTCTTTCCCCATCCGGGTCTGGAACGACGAAAATGGAGAGAAGATGAAAGAGACCTACTTCTCCAAATATCCTGGTTTGCTTCTCTCATTCCCTTTAGTCTTAAGTGCTTCATGCAACTGCAAACATACATATTATGCATATATTTTAGGAAAGACATTTATTGGTGTTTAAATTTTTGCCTTTACAAAATTAACATACTAAAGTTCAATGCATATAGGTTTATCCGAAGTAAATAATTACACGAAAAGCCACAACAGCACTGTACCCTTCTACCATAGAACTTAATCCAAAAATAAGCAATTTTTCGAAAGAAAAATGACACCGAAACTAGTAAACATATATTGATTTATGGATGTCCAGAATTTCCTTGAAAAACATTTCTCGCAAAATACTTTCTCCAATGCAGTAGTTTTCACTTCTATTAAATTGCAAACATCCTCCGAGGAGCTGCCCATGGCCCGGGGAACGCCCTTCTTCGTTAGGGATGACTAACTTGAGATCAGTCAGGCTTGCTGCTTCAGAGCTTGCGATATCTGCCTGCTACTTATGGACGGGAGGGGCCTCGCAACGTATTTTGTTCCATTGTCATCCAAAGATAACATATTAAACGATTCCAAAATTTCGTGGCAAAATGGGAATTTGCATACGAATGTTTTATTTTGGAATGTGAAAGTGTTTTTCTTTACTGAAATTTCTTCCATTAAAAGAGGAACAAATATCTCAGAAGTAATTAATATGAGAAATAATAAAACTGAATAATGTTTTATTACATAAATGTCAATGAATTAATTTCGTGGAACAATTTGCTTCATACCATAAGCATTTCAAATTCACTGTCTATAACAAAAGTATTAAACTCATAAATATTTGTAAGAATTTAATTTTAATGAGAAAATGTTAAGCATTTTGATATAATATCTATTTCTTGTCTTTTGTCTAAATTCTGAATGAGGATATGCTTTCTCTGCAGGAGTTTGGGCCCAAAGTGATGAAGCCTGGATCGATCCCATTACCAAGGGAATGGTCATTATAGGAAGAAGGTAAGTTTATTCCGACAAATTGAAACCACTCTCGTCTAAATAGAAATATTAGAAATGTGAATAAATTTAAACCTGGGACTTTTCGCTATAGCTCGATGGTGTTTGGAGTAACACGGACAGTCAACACGATAATTACAAATTTTGTTGATTGTTGGCAGCAAAGATACAGACGGCAATTCTGTTAATCTCAATAACAGATACAGATGATATCATTATTTCAGACGCGTCTCTGCAACATTCTGAGGTCTCTTCTGAAGGCTCGCTTCTTGGTTGTATTTGATATCGTTATTTGCACCTTCTATGATGGTATGGGCAGCCACTGAGTACACGACACGCACATTTCTATTTGGAAGGACAATAATTTGAACGGCTTTCGGTACATTTCTGGTGCAAGGAGACTGGTTGTTCCTTGTCTTTCCATAAGATAATGCAAGCACATTTTGCTCATCGTGTTCTAATCTAATTGGATGTAGAGTGCATTTTGTCCTGAGCTGCACACTAAGGCAGGCAGCGAACCTGATAAGCGATCCATGAAATGACGTAAGGAGTGGTGAAGCTCTCCACCAAACGGAGTATTCAGCCTGTTGAATGTTTTTCATCCACAACCGAGCGACAAGTGTATACTTACTGGATTCGCGCTCTTTGTATAAGAACATGGAATTCAAATTTTCTATAGAACTTATCACTGATTATTTAAAAGCAAGTTAAATTTAATGGGTCAATATATTTTAGAATTCTATTTTTTGTTTTATAATATTTATTTATTTATTCGATTATGTAAATTATTTTAATAAAAATAAATAAAGCAACTGTATAAAGATCTCAGTTGAATAATTAGTTATCATTTCGGAAAACAATTCTCTGGTAAAATTTAACAAGATTTTTAAGAACTATTTTCCTTCTATTTAAATCTTCCCCATTAAAATTGCTTTTTAAAAAAAATATTTTGAATATTTTTTAGTTCTTAGTAAAAATTAACTGAATAAAGCGTTTTTAATTTAAACTGCAATTAAAACACTGCAGAAACTTAAATTTAAATACTATTGTTATATTTATTATTACTTTTATGAATGCATTAAATACATGAACTTTAATATGATGAATAAATTTATTTGTATTTTTTATTTAAATATTATGAAAAAAAATGAAAAGTTATTTATTTATTAAATTAGGATTTTTAATATAATGAAATTACTGTAGTAAAAAAATGAACTTTCGTTTGGAGTGACGTCATGATAAGGTTTCCTGTTTGGCGCCGTATACCACATAACGCAGGTTTGCTGCCTCTGTGACGGAGGGAGCAGCTTATGCCGGAGCTATTATAAATAACACATTATTCTATTGAAAATAAATAAACATAGAATTATATAAATATGTCGTATTATAGGTATCGAATAATAAATATTTCGCGTAACTCTTTCTAGACATTTTCTTAATCTTTTTCTAGATATATTTAATATGCCTATTTATCATCCTATTTGATGCGATTTTTGTAAATATTTTAAACATGGCAACGCAGTTTTTTTCCTTTATAAAATGTTTCGGGATGATTTTATTTAGATTTTCATTCGCTTTATTTTCATTCAAATTATTATTTTTACCTGTGTAAACATTTTTTAGCAACCAACTCTGCTTTCATTCATCATGAAATAACACATTGCATGAATCATTTTGTTCAGATTTTCATTCGCTCATAAATTGTAGTGATTTTAACATGTGGAATACTTTTTTTCTTTCTTCGAAGAGTTTTTTTATTTATTTTTTATTATTCCACTTTTGTAACTGTTGGTTTATTTGTTCAGCAACTCTACTCTCACTTAAATGTTAACTGTATTAAAAAATTCATTTGGGAATGCGAATGAATGTGAATGGTTGGAAGTAAAGCTGCCCATCGGCCGATTCAACATTCTCTCTAAAAGGGTATCAAGTGAATATAAATAAATGAGAAAAGTATCATATGAAAATATATAATAGTTTTGGACTATAAGAAGATTGTTTTTTAAAAGAATAGTGTGTTGATTTATAAAATTCTAACGATAAAATTGCATGAAAATAGTATGCATAATTTAAACGTTTGCAGGTGAAAGTGTACCTAACAAGAATAGACTAATACTTTCTTATGCAATCTATTGAATTGAAGCTGCCGTTTAAGTGTATAATAATTGTTATCCAGTCTATAATTTTTGCTTAAAACGTACCGAATTTTATCAAAAATGACTAGGTTTAAAATGCTTGTATGTGTGTAAATTGCGTTCGCATTTTTAATTCTTCTTTCTTTTATAGTGATAACACAATCAAACAGCATGGAGAGCGATTTGTTTCTGAGGAAATTTACTGGGCCAGTAAGTGCATTTTCTAAAAGATTCTTACCTGAGCAAATATTGTCACTTTAGCTTAAGAACTACTATTGCAAAAGTACTTTCCAAGAGTGGGTTGTCTGTAACTGTTACGTAATAGAATTCAATTTTTGTCTTCAATGGCACATTTCTTATTAATTGTATTCGGAACTTTTGTTCATAAAATCTTTTTAAAAATATGGAATCCGTATCATGATTTATAGATTTTCCATGAGCTTGGCACATAACTCCGAATAGCTCTAACTTCTAAAAATAATGGGAAGCGAGCAATAAGTAAAATAATCTGCATGATTTGGAGAAAATGCGTTTGTTAAATCTTTATTTTTTTTCATTATTTTTTTATGAACAGGACTAAGAAGAATTTGGTAAGTGAGTTAGTTCTTATTATCGGAATATAGTAAGTTCAAATCCCGTATCAACCGAAAATATCGTATTCTCTAAAAGCACGTTAAATAGGTCGAAGTCGCAATGTCCTCCAAGTGAAATGATATAGTGGCAGGTGAAATATTGAGAGATCTTCTGTTTGGTCCCCGCTTCTAAATTATAAAGACTTAAGCCATGTTTTGGGCTATAGATACATGTCAGACCTCCTTTACCTCAGTCACATTCCGACTATTAAGTGGCAGTGAAGGGCTTCTGCTTAGTTGCTGCTTCTAAATTATAAAGAGCTAAGTACAAAGAAGGAAGCTCATGCAATAACATCTGCTTGGCAGGCCACGTGATTGGACCCCCATGACACTGGGTTGTTGGGATTCATACACCCCTATTTCCATGCCACGACTACAACTGGATTTATATATAACATATTTTCATCTGCTGGATTGATTTGTATTTTGCTTTTTTAAGATTATTTTCCATTAGAATTATTTAGACTTAATTATTAAGTAAATTTTGTAATTTTGTTTCAATGGTCACACTTATTGCAAAAACACTAATGCTTTATTTCAATGTATTCAAATTTTTATAATAAAATTAAAATTTGATCTTAACCTAAAAATGTTGTTTATTCATTTTTAAAATTTTTGTTCATGCTTATAATTCGATATAAAAAGAATAAAGTTTAAAATGTTGTTAATAATTAAACCTAAATATTTTATTGGTTTATTTGATAGTAAAATTTCCTTACTCAAGTATTTTCATATTATTATTGAACTCAACTTGTTTAATATAACATTAAATTAATGTTGTTCTCAAACACTTTAATTGTATTACTCATTTAAACATATAGTATATTGCCTATTTTTTAATTATATAATATATTGTGGTGAGAATAGTTAATATACTTTTTACTTGTACAGAACAACAAACAAAATTTGACAAAAATATTTTAGATTGTAACATTAATATGAAAATTTTATATTTTAGTTTAATCTTATTATAAGATTTAGTAATATACTAGAAGACAACTGCTCTTTCGAGAGGCGACTAGTATTTCTTTCTTGTGGTTGAATCTCTCTGTTGCTTTTTCCCCGCAGTACACGACATTGAAGAAATCGCTGACAGCATCTGCGTTGGCCAGAACAACAGCTGCGGCGACGGCAGGTGCGTGCTCTTCGTCAAGATGAAGAACGGCCACCCTTACAACGAAGAAATCGTCAAGAAGATCGAATCCAAGATTCTGAAGGAACTCACCATCTTCTACGTGCCCTCCGTCATTGTCCCTGTGAATGACATTCCGGTAATTCATTGCAGCTTTTGAATTCACATATTTGCTATGCGACTAACGTCAATATTTGAGACCTTCGGTGTGCTTTTCGGATGGTCAAAGGAAAATGCTCTTTTGCATGGCATCTCATTCCGGTAGCCAAACAGGCTGGATATTAAAATGCCTTGCAACAGCCTTGGGCTGTCCACAACACTGCGCCATACCCTTGGCATTGATGTTCTGTCGGCTACTGTACCATTTGTAGTTTCCTCGGTTAATGTAAAAGATTAATGGATTGATATAAAAGAACATTGTCCATGTATATTTATCGCATGCATGAGTGTGTTTTCCTACTAATTGTAAAATCAATTACCTTAAAGTCATACTACTGTATAACACAATATTCCTGAGAAAGCATCCCTCATGGGGCTCACCTTCCTTAGGTATGATTACGGGTGTCCCGAGGTAACCCGGGTTCTATATTCTCTCTGTGTTTTTCCTCTATTCTTTTCCATCTCTGGATGACAAGTGACGTCACAACTGTAGTCTTCTTGCTTCTCATGGACTGTGAAGATCCCCGTGTGTTGGCCGTGCGCAGCAACCCCTTGAACGGGTGTATCAATAAGCTGGTATCCAGCTATACTCGTGGCTAGGGATCAAGCGAAGTGTGTTCGCTATCTCTGGTGATGACTACCAGTGTATGGGTGTCGACTAGCATTATGGTTAGTAAGAACTGAGGCTGGAAATGTCCGGAGCCATTGGCTGCTATTCCTGGTAGGGCTCCGTGGTAGGCTGTGCTGTAGAGCTTGGACAAGCATTCTATGGTTTCTAATTCTTGCGTTGTTGAAGCGAATTCATTTAGTCATTACATGTTGATAAGTACTCCATGCAATTTTCCTGCAGCATCGCCTTTTCTGTTACAAAAACGTCTCATATTTTTATTGGTAAAATACAAAATGTTAAAAAATTACGATCAGGTGATCTTGTTCAAGTTGACTCGAAACAAGCTTTGGTAATCAATAATTTTAAAAAATGAGTTCATTTCCAGTAGAAACATCATTTTATAAAACTTCAAATGTGTCTCGTAGTGTAACCCAGATTTCATTCATGTTACAGAGGCAGAATTTTTGCAAGAACTTCGTTATCAAGTAGTTTGTGATGAATGTCGTATAAAAATTCAACCTGACGGTCTACTTATTCCCATCCAACACAAGTTGTTTTAACTTTTCAAACACCAGTATTATACCAAAATCCATAAAAGCAGGTTATAAAAGTTGAAAACTTCGCCCATACTTTGTAATTCTATTAAATGTTTCAAATGTCAAATATGTGGTCATTCTAAACAGGCATGTAGGAAAATGTGTACAATCTGTTATGACTCGTTATTCTATTTATTTTTTAAAAACACGCTTATACTTCAGAATTTTTTAAGGGTTGCCACTGTTCTGGCTGCATTTTCCAAATCTTATGGATTTTGTAGAAAGAAGTAATGGCAATCAAGCTAAAACAAAATATTAATTTCTCGGAAACAAGACAAATAGTTAAAAACGGTACACCAAAAGTTGGCGTTTCCTATTCTTTTACTTTACAAATAGATTAAAAAATAAGCAACAATCCAGCTAAGAAAAGTAGTTTACCAATATCTGCTTTACTTTTAAATTCCTCATCTAAATCCACTTTACTACCCACTTCTAATACCACAAAAAAATCAACTTCAATTACCAATAAATTTATGACTGATGATACGAAAATTAAAAAACCAAAATCTTAAAAAAAAAGTATTAAAAAAACAATTGAAGAACAGTTATAGAAACGAACTGTATCTTAGACAATTTTAAAATGTAGAAAAGACAAGCACAGGAAACCACTCAAATAAAACATGCTCTGAGTGACTCTCCGTAAGTCCTGATCAAGCACTCAATTTTATCAAAAATTTGTTTTCAGATCAGTTTATCCTATCTGAGGTTCTTGTGCCAGAGTAAAATTAAATTAAATCAAATCCATCTTAATTATAGCATTTTTAAATATAGCCGGCAACATATTTACTTTTATATCATATCTCCATAAGATTAAAGTGTTGCTTCAATTTTTTTCCATAAGCACTTTTTCAGAGTTATTTCATTTCAAAATTAGAAAGACGTTTGTGAGAGACCTTCTTAAAATACAAGGAATTCAAAGAATTTCAGATACATTTTAAATCAAAGCCTGAAATTTCTCTGACTGTTTCAGTACAATCTGAACGGGAAGCGCATGGAGAGCGTCGTGAAGAGGATCATCAACACCAACGTCATGCCCGAGGTGAGCAACATCAGGAACCCAGAGTGTCTCAAGGAGTACATCAACATCCCGCAGCTCCAGAACTTCTGAGGACTCCATTCCAATTCTGATCGTCATTCTATTTATTTTTTTAACCAAGACTTGTAAAACGCAACACATATATATGAATTTTTTGTAGCATATTTTTTAAATAAAAATAACTTGTGTCATGGAGTAGTCTTATGTTTTCATTTTCTAAGAATATCGCATTTATTATCAGTTAACTTATTCCAATTTTATTTATTTGTGGATATAGGATTTTGAAGTCCCAGTATACAAAACACGATGAATTTGGTGATATTTATATTGATAAATTAATAAAAATTGCTATCTGTATTTTCTTATTTTGCGAAATTCGGTGAGCTATTGCTTTATATCAAATTTGCATTTGCCAATTCGTTATTTGAAGTAATGCTATGCATAATTTTGAGTTATGTTCATTCTTTTAAATGCTTTTTATAATACGTTAGTATGTTCCTCATTTTGAGTTTGGCATTCATTTTATTCTCCCTTCAGATCAATTTCAAAATTGAGGGAGTGGATCCTCTGATGGTGCCATCTATCGGAGGAGTTTAGAGAAAATTCATTCTTTCACCTTCGTGTTACTCTAGTTAACCGAATAACACATCCTGTTGATTTAAATTCGAACAGCCAATGACAATGATATTGGCTTGTCCAAGTGTGATAAGCAACATCAAAATAGGAATCGTAAAAACGTCAGTACTTCACTGGCATTAGTTTGGCTACAAGCGCAACGCCTCATTTTGCCGTTGGTAAGGATTTTGAAAATTGCATCAAAAGTGTTTTGTATATTAGGTTTTTTTTTTTTTTTTTTTTTATACGCATTTATCTCGAGTTTTCCAAATTATGTATTTCAAAAGCTCCGATGTTTATAAACATGATGATATTGACACATTGCACAGGCACATGCAATGAGCAATGCATGAAAATATAAGGAAATTTTCTAGCTTTCAATTTACAAATTTAGAATTGATGTAAAAGTTTCGGTAATTCATATGTTGCAGTCATTTTATAATGGTTGAAAGTTTATATGATTCAACTTTAAAATTATTTAAAATATTATTTTAATAAAATCAATATATGTTTCACCAACTTAAATATAATTTATTTAGTACATTTAATGTAATATCAGGTTTTCACAAAAAATTTTTACATTTCAGTAAATAGTTAATAGATTCATTACTCTCAAAATAAAAATATATATATGGGAATAAAGTTGTTGGCTATTTCGGCCCATCGCTTGGTGAGAGCACAGGTAAAATGGATACAAACATTTCCTAGCCATCCAAAATGACGATATCTCATGATTACGGCATTTCAAAATTGTAAATTGTGATTTCGAATATTTCTTTTTTTACTAATTTTTATTTCTCTAAGTTTTATAAATTCTAATATCACGATTTCGAATTATCTCGTATTTGTTTTCACTTGCATTTTTTGCGATTTTTATTAATTTCATATTAACTTCGAATATTTTTTATCATTACATAATTATACGATTTTCATATCATTTCGAATATCACGATTTTTAAATTTTATTATTACAGCATCTATACAAAATGCAAAAGATATAATTTCATCCCATTAATGATTTATATTATAAAATATTATGAACTAAAAGGTGAAAAAAACAATGATGTTTATACATAAAAATATTTAAGATTATTTTTAAATATAATCATTTAATACAGCTATAAATAAAATATTTCATTTCACAATTAATCATTCTACACAGTCATATCAATAATGTAAAGAGCTTGGGAATATTTGCAATATCTTAGTCTTTACTTAACCGGGCAGTGGAGCACCTTTTGCGATGCTCCCGGGCAACTGGGCAAAAAAGTTAAATGACCAATTAGACTAACGTTTCAAATTCGGTTTTGAAAATGAATTACTTTTACTTTCGATGACCCTTACTTCAAAGTCGCAAATACAAAAATTTTAAGTTTTCCAACTTTTTTATAATTTAGAATTAATAATTTAAATAATAAAAGTACTTACTTTATATCTTTCATTTTCAGGCTCATAAATTTTTGAAACATCTTTAAAGAATTTACAAAATACGTCATCATTGATGGAATGTTCTACGCCACCTGTACTCTCCAAGATACGAGTCCTTCTTAATGTGTTTGATTGCTCAATTATGGCACCAGTATCTTGATCTGTCTTTTAAATGCTGGAGTCCTTCGAATTGTAAGCAATCGCGCAAGACTTCCAACAATCTGATATTATCCCGGCAACACTCACTCTTTTATCACAGTTCTGCACGTTTTTCTACTACACGAAGAAAAGCATTCAATCGTTTCCCTTTCATGCCCACCAAATACTCACAAACCCTTTACAATCTTTCCTCTTCCCTATTCTATTTTTTTAAACTTGCTTTCACTTCAACACACCCACAATAATATCTTTTCTCTCAATATTGTATTAATTTTTATTCCAATCAATCGCTTAGAAGGAAAACCGTTTGCATTTTTAAAAATAAAATATTTCTAATTAATTAATTTCAAAATATGTGGCTCATAAATATTACAATACTAATACATTTAAACGAAATTTTCAAAACAATTATTTAATTTTCAACAGACTAAATTTTTTCTCACTAAAAATTTTAATATATTTTGATGGAAAAAACTTCCTTTTGCGGATTACTTTTAAAAATGTCAAGCAGAAGTGGTTGCCATTGAATCACAACTTATAAAGTTCGAAAATCATCACATTAAAGACCAATGCATTTTAAATTCATTGTAGTAAAGAATACAGTTTGGTGTCATAATCTGCTGATTTGGCTCCACATTTCAATTTTTACGATGGGGTGGATCCGAATAAGATTCAACCGAAAATGTTCGGCCATTTATGGAACATATATTGGATCTACGCAACATATATTCTCCAAGGCTCATTTAATACTGAGATCGTTTCCTTATAACTACGACAGACATCATGCTCATCCATATCTTTACTTTTATGACATCTTTACTCGACTTTTGCTTACGCAAACTCATGCTCTCACCACATCTTGGACATTCATACGATTTAGAAATTAAATGAACCTTCGTACGCCATTCTCAATCCTATCTTTCTTACCTCTAGCATTCAATAACGGGAAAAATTCGGCTGTATATTTATATTGATACTTGTCTAACACTGAATCTAAACAGCAGATTGTAAATATAAGAACTGTGTTCTTTTAAAAAGAAAGCAAGTGTGTTTTTATATTCTTTTAAAACCAAACGACACTGTAAGATGCTGTGTTTTTTATTAGAATTCATCGGCTAGAAAGAAAATCGTTTGCTTGTGATAACATTTTTAAAAAAGAAAATATTTCTTAATTCTAAATATATAATTAATTTTAAAACGTTTTCTTCATAAGTGTTAGGATATTATAACTTTTTTTTAATTTCTAAAAAAATGTTTAATTTTAAGGTTAATTTTTTTACTAAAAATAACATTTTAATATATTTTGATGATTTTCTTCTTCAGTGTATTCTTTTAAAAATGTTACGTGGTACTGGTCATCACAGAATCGCTATCAATGAAGAAGCAGTTCAAAAATCGGCATCAAAATCGCTGCTAAGCTGCATTTTATTTGGCTTATATTTAAAAACATATAGTCTCTTTAAAATTCCTTTTTACCATATGAACTTTGTTAAGTAAGATGTGAGGATAACCTCATCCTTTATGATGTCAAAGGTTCAGTGTATACTAATATTTTTAATTGTGAAGCTTACGATTGTGCCTTGACATACTAAATTTATTCTTTTTAACATGATTTACAATATTAATATATAATACTATCCATGATTTACAATATTAATATATAAAAACTAAATAATAAATAATACAGTTTAATAACATGTGTTTTAGATCCTGCCAAATGTGATAAAAAAATTGTTTTTAATCTCTTTTTTGTTAAAGAAGGAATTTTCAAAAATATATGTTAATGAACATATATTTTTGAAAATTCTTTTGTTAGAATTAGTTAGGGTTATGAGCATAAGTTTAGAGTTAAGACAAAAACTTAAAGAAGATATAATTCCTAATTATATTTTTTCTGAAAGTAAATCAGTTCTTTGGGTACTAAAAATGTTTCTTTAATGTTTGTGAGCTTTAGACGATAACTCTTCTTCGTTTAAGAAATAAAATTATTCAGACCACTAAATTTTACTTTTTAATAAAATTTATTTGCGTTTTTGAACATAACATTTTTCTATCAATGAAATGGTTAACAGACTTGAGAAATTGATATTATAACTAGATATATTATTTCCATACTGGACTTAAAAAGAAAATATTATGCGTTTTTACAAAAAAACATAAAATTGTCATATTTTACTAAATGTAATTTTTACAAATATTAGAGTATAATAGAAAAAATCCTTGAATGGAATACCATTTGTCCATCCTTCTATTCTCGAGGAGAAGATTAAATATTGCATGGTGCAGAAAGTTCCAATATTGGACCTTGTACCTGTAAAAAAAAAAACTAATCAAGGAGAAGATATTCAGTTTGGCGAGCATATACTCCGAGTGTGTTTAAATTCAAGTATCGGCATGGATTTTTATTCCATTTCGGTAAATATAATTCCAAAGGAAATAGTATTCTGTTTGAGGAAGATGAATTAGTTTTGTCAACAATTATAATTTTTCATACAGAAATTAGTTGATATAAGAAAAGCCGATGTCCTTGAATGTTCCTTGCAGACGCTGACATTTTTCACCCGTAAAGTTAACCACATTTAAGTAATTAGAAAAAAAATAACATTTAAAATGCAATAAAAACAGCACAGCAGTGGCGGATTTGTTTAATTAATTGATTCAATGATTAATACTCACTGAGACTGCTAGCAACAATAAAGGTCTTCATTTTTCAAAACTTAAATTTTGATTCAGAATATATCCACCGAGAGGAAGAATTTCGACTCTACTCACTGTCATTTGCAATCTTCTCTTCCGAGTCAAGAAATCCCTTTTTTTCTGTATATATTTGTTACAATGAAATAACATAAGATCCATTTCATTGTAGATATTTCATATTCAGCAAATTTCTGATGATTCTGTTTAATGGAAGTAATATAAATGAGCTGGAGTAGTTAACATTCTGTTATAAATATAGCAAATAAAAAGTCTTCCTTTCAAAAGACAAGAGATTATCACACTCCGGTATATTTCCAGTTATGTCGTTATATTAATATTTATACTAGATGTTTACATATCCATTTTATTTCTATGGAACCTATTCGAATCTTCCAAGGAAGATCTGTTTCTATAACGGAGTTTATCACTTATAAAACTAATCTCGTGGGTAGGAATCAGCATGATATTTATCATAGGATATAAAATTTTGTACATAATTTATTTCTTAAGCGATTAGGAGATCTCATTGTAACATTCTTAATGCCACAAAATCCTTGAACATGTAGTTTAAAAGTTTAAGCCTGTCGATAACTAAGACCACTGCATCAATTTTCTTCACTTTTGTATACTCATTAATAATTTTGAGATACTTTTCAATTCCTTTGAGGGCTTACTTACTGCTTTCTGGGATATCTACTTGCTAAAATTACAGTTAAAAATCCCACTTCAATCGCCTGACATCAATCCAATTGAAAATTTATGGCACCTGCTGATCTAGAAATCAGGAAACTTAAAATTTCAAGTAAAGAAAACCTCAATCGCTTACTCTTGCAAGAGTGGCACAAAATTCCCAAATGTATAACAAAGATCTGAGTTTCCTCTATGAGAAATAGATAACAAGCTGTTATAGATGCAGAAGGTATGCATACAAAGGACTAAACATATACTGATTTTGTTTTCGCTCATAATTGTGTCAATTTCATTAATTTGCCAATACTTTTATCGTGTAAATTTTACATTTTCTCGTAGATTGTGACTAAAAAGTGTTTAAATGAAAATTTCGTTATATTTGTTTGTCTTTTCTCCTTCTGTAATCGCTGTGTTAAAATAAAATTTGTAAACATACTTTAGCAAATGACTTTAGCAAATGATAATTATTAGGCAATTGCCAATACTTTTTTTTGTCCACTGGAAAGATTCGCCCAATTCCCTTGTATTTCTTAAATTGGAATTTTTTTATATTCCAGGATTTTTTTCTTTCATTGTTAATGCTTCTCAGATCATTTTTTTTTCTCTTTTGGAATTTCTTTAGTTCCGGAAAATATTAAACATTGAAGCTTCTTGCTACTTAATAATCGTATAGACGTCTGATAGTATCGGAGATGTTTCTGGTATCGAAATACTTGTAGAGGGAACGTTGACTATTTTTCAAATATGTCTTAAAGGAAAAAGTGCGCCATCAGTCTCTTTGGAAGTTATACCCTCAGCAGATATGACAAAATCAAGTAGTGTATTTACTCTAGAGATCTTAAAAACAAGACTGAATGAAATTGATTACTTCTGACTGCAAAACCCTTAAAATTAATCTTTTGTAAACATATTACATATTTAACACTCCCTTCCAAAACAACTCATTTTTTTCTCACCAAATGAAGTAGCCTAATAATGACCATATAATTTAGGTTAAAACAAAAAATTGGCTTAAAATTTTATGCTCGTGGTCTTACAGCTCGCATTGAGAAAGATTGAGTTTAAAACCTAATAAAAAATGATGTTTTGTTGAGTATTAAAAATTGATTGAAAATAAATGTGATGAATCCTAAACGAGTAAGGTGAATAAAGCTTTTGTTGACAAATAATGGGAAAATCAAGGCGTTTGAAAACTAAGATAATGAAAAATTAGAACGTATCAATTTCTTTAAAAAGAAAATTTTGTCCAGTTTTACCACCAATATTTATTGACATTTCGAAGATCCAAGAAAAGAAAAACATTCCAAGATTTTCTCTTAAGAAGTTTCTTGATTGTACCAAGGACATGATAGCAATTCATAGTTTCTTTTTCCACATTTATCTGTAGAAGAAAATCCTGTGTGAACTATATAATTTAGCATTAATTGGTAAATATTTAATTCTAACTCTAGCTAGCCACACTTCTTCAAGGCTTGGATTAATGTAATTTCGGTCAATATTCCTGATAAAAGACATGTACGAAAAGTTAGAGGCATATTTACTTTTATTCTATTTATAGTCATAATGAATAAAAATACTTCTTTTCTTATAGATATAAGGTCTTCAGGTGAAATTGAGCGCAGAATAATGCGACTATTAATGGCGGATTTTACGGGAGCAGCAATTCTTTAATGACCTGAAAGCCAATTCTGATTGAAAATCGTAACTGTAAGTTAAAGCAATGGTTGGGAAAAATGTTGACAGAGTTTTCAATCTTCTTAGAAAGGGTAAGGAGCCTGATAATATTACATAGTTAGAAGGATTGTCACATCAAATATAAAGCAAAAACCTTTGCAATAAAAACAGATTTATGTTATCGATTCGACCGGAGACAAAGAAATTATTTCTTCTGTTATGTACAATATGTGATCCCTAGTTTATTATATATTTATATACATTAGTAAATAGCAATGTGTGATTGAACCATTCAGATATACAATGCAGTTTAAAGAGATCATTAATAGTATTTGTAGGGAGATTTCTAGTATGTAAAACGAAGATTTTTTCTAAGTAAGATCTTTAAATTAAAATTATCAAAGGCAAGTTTTGAAGAATTCTTAAAATATCTGATTCTTTCTCCAATCTTTGAGTCTCTTTTTTCACTCACAAAGCCCCAGTATGTTTATTTAGCATTGTTTCCCGCACGAAGATCGAGTGACAAGTCCTTATAGAGAGAGATTTCTCCCTGCTTTCTTGACCGGCGTCTAAGAATCGAGTGGTATGTTGGATCTTTCGGTCTGATGGGTTCGCATCCATAGTCCAGGCTACTTGCAACGAAGGACTGAACAATTTGAAGTAAGTGATTGGTTTTTGCTTCCCATCTGTGACCTGCACTAGCTTTAAAAACATTAATTTTCTTCTGGATGTCTTTTTTTCATTTGAAAATTATATTTGAAGGTTAAAGTATTAGTAAAATAAAGACCCAGGATTTTTATATATTTAGACAAAAAAATTTGTTAAATGGTTGATAATTAGCTCAAAATTTATAGGAGAGTTTTTAAAAGAATTCTATTGCTAAATATTTTGCAGAATCAATTTTAGTTTCCACTTTTTACTCCATTGTTCAATTTTTATGAATGCAGTTAGCATTTTTTGCTGAAGACTTTCTTGGGATATATTCTAAATCAAAGTTTAGGCTTTAATCGAGAGGAGAACTCTAATTTAATTTTGACGAGAATAAAATTTGTCAAATAAGTAAGCCTGATCCACAGGGTCTGAAATTATTAAAGTTTCATCAGAAATTAGAAGATGAGGTATTGATGAACTATATATAGGAGATATATTTTAAGTCTTTTAAGAATAGACTAAATGTCTTTAGATATACCAGAATTACAGTTTTATCCCAGAAGTTTCTGAAAATGGTAAGAAATAGCCGATGAAGTTTTACAGAGATTCGTTTTACTATTTCCGCTAAATCTGCTTAAGAGAACTTTGAGAATCTTCCTTTCTCCAAAGTTTTCTTTTTTGACCCAAAAAATAACATTCCGATATCCACCGCATGGGATATCATTTAAAGCAAAATTTTGTTTCTTTCTAAATTTATCAAAACAGTTTTTGCATAAAATTCGGAATTGTGATTTATAGAATCAAGTCTATTATTAGCAATTAAAGTGTTCATTGAAGTGAAGAAACCAGCCCATATTATACTATTGCGCGAAGTACCCTTCAAATAATTGTTACTGTAGATTTGATACTTGTCTGAGCAAAGATAAGGGCACTACCATAACAGTCTGAGCTGACTGAGAAAGTACAAAAAGAAACAATATCTGGAGATACGAAGTTATAATAGATGAGGGATGGCCATGGTGGAAATAAGCAGGATGAGAGGTATTTAAAGGACAAATGTTGCTATTCAGTATACAATCGAGGAATTCTAAAGATTAGAAGAGTTTGCATAGATACCAAGTGTTGAATTTCGTACATTAAAGTCACCAATTATTATGAAGAAAGAATGAATATTTAATAAGATGCTGTGGAACCAAGAACTTGAAACTTTCGAAGGGGGTGTGCATTTATTACAGTAAGAGATAATTTGGGTATAATAATTTTAATAGCTAAAATTTTTCTATCGTTATCTGCCGAGGGGTTTATATTTTGTACATGCACAGGTAGAGATTTGTCAGCAGAAAAAAAACCACCATGATTATCTGGCCTCTTTAAGAGGATAATGGTTTTATTATAAATTTGAAATAAGTCTTGTAATCTAATCTTTTGTATTATTAAATATCATTGTCAGTTAACTTGAAGTCCTTATTCAACAAATCCCTAGGCATCCACACTACAACATGGGGGCTCCCGCCGGTCTTCATCTTAGCTATTTTTAAACTTGAAATCATAGAGAAAGTAGCAGAATATAATGGCGCACATGTAGCATCGGTCAACATCCTCACCGTCCCATCTGAAAAGTCCAATAAAACCGCTCCGATGATCAATTCCACCGACCCACCAGCTCAGAGCAAATACTACTGCTCTGGGAAACCAAAATTCATCGCTTCATCGGAAAAGAACCAATACCAGCGCTCTGAGGATCAATTCAACATTCCCACCAGTCAAGAGTCGATATTGGTTCGCTCTGGAGATCCAACTTCATCGCTTCAACAAGAGTCAATATACCCACTCCGAGGACCAATCCCACCAGCAAGGAGTCAATAATACCACTCTGGAAAACCAAATTCATCGCTTCAGCGGAAACAAGCCCACATACCACCGCTTCAAGAACAATCCCACCGTCCCATCATCAAAGAGCCAACAATTTTAAATAGGCATCGCACATCCTCAAACCAGGTAGGATCAAACCTTTTTTACTCAGCATGTACCGAAACACGAAAAAAGATCTAATTAACACCGCCAAAGAACTAGGTATAACTGTACCTGATGATGCTACAATTATTTGCTTAAAAGAATTAATTGAGAAAACAGATACATTCAAAAATGAACCTGACTTCATCAAAGGCATGATTTCGGTAATTGTCGAAGAAAGAAAAGAAGTCGAACAGTCAACAAAAGAAAAAATAAACTGATACAAATAGAAAAAGAAATAGAGCTAGCAACAATTAACTCCGGTATAAATCGTCGACATACCGATTCCAGGTACACAGCAATCGAAATAAATCTCGAGTCTCATTAAATCCGTCAAAACACTTAGTATGCCCGTCCCGAGCAAACCCGAAAATTTCAATTTATTCTTTAATTCCCTTGAACGTGCTTTCACAACTAAAAATGTTCCACACGAATTAAAATCGGGTACATTATTTAATATTCTCTCTCGGTGAAAAAGTCAACAGCATATTACTTTACATCTTAGAAAACGAACTTCAAGATTACGAAAAAGTTAAAAATATTATTTTACGTGAATTTCAACCAACCCCCCAAGAATGCTTAATAAATTTCCGTAGAGCTCAACACCTAACAAATAAATCTCATGTGCAATTCTCGTCGATTAACTAGTGCTTTCGAATATTATTGTAAATTTCGTAATGTTAGAGACTTTAAAACTTTATGCGAATTAATGATAGCGGACAAATTATTTTCCACCCTTAACCGTGAAACGCAACAACATATTTCGATACGTCAAAGCGAAAACTGATTCAAACCAACTGAATTAGCAAAAGAATGCGATATATATATATTTTGTGTCAAAAAGAAAATCTTTTTCTGAAACCCGCCAACCGCCGTTTAAGAACAAACAAAAAAACAATTCATTTCAAAATTACAATCGCTAATCACGAGACAGAAATTTCATAGACCACTCGCGAAATGCCACAATAAACAACTCACGTGGAGGATATCACCACAGAAATGAAACTACCTCAAACCCTCGATCTAGTGTTCATTCAAATAACCCCATTTGGAAAGTAGAAGATAACTCATTCAGTGAATCAATAAACGAATTACACTTTGAAAATATTTTTGTTCATAGTAAAATCGTAAAAACACTTATAGATTCTGGAGCGAACATTGTTTGTATTAAATCCCATCTTATTTCACCAAACACTAATTATTTAGGTACTGTGCAGCTCACATGCGCTTTTAACAGCGAAATTCAAGCGCAACTAACAAAAATAAAATTAGCCCTTCCAAACTTTCGAGAAAATCCGATAACGGTAACAGCA
The DNA here is from genome assembly GCA_037975125.1 of Latrodectus hesperus. Taxonomy (NCBI): domain Eukaryota; kingdom Metazoa; phylum Arthropoda; class Arachnida; order Araneae; family Theridiidae; genus Latrodectus; species Latrodectus hesperus. The sequence continues at coordinate 43,992,771 of CM075856.1, read as the reverse complement.
GCCGTGTGCCAAAATCTTTACTGTGATTTAATAATTCCCCCTAATATTTTGGATGATTTAGAAAATGCAAAGAAAGCGTTTATCAGAATCGAAAGAGAAAATTCAACTCTCACTCATTCTAAAAACATTTTTCCCCTTCTATGCTCTCAGCATAACATGAAGCAGCGCTCCTCTGATTCAAAGAATTCGAATATAATCGGCGAAAATGAATCTGAAAATGGCCTCTTCCCACACAGTGCCCTTCACCACTCGCGGCTAGATTCTAAAAATAGATCCGGGGAAAGTGTTACTCAACGGGTCGAAGGTCAGCGCATTGGAACTGATAAGAGCTCCCCTCTTAGGAAAACCACAAGAGTATTAGAGGATCTGGTCTGGTCTAAATTTTGCTGTGAGGTTTCTAGCTGTAAGCCATTTGCCTCTGTCCTAATTAAAAATTTTGGGACCTAATGAAGAAGTTGCCTAAGAGATGGAGAATCCATAGCTTCAGGAGCACACTTACCTAACTCCGTTAAGCTTCCCGAGAGTTAGTGAAAAAATTAAAGAAAAGTTATACAAGATCTTCCAGTACAAGAGAGAAATACATAGAGATTTTTACAATTTTTGGTGCACCGAGTGTGTGGAATATGAGAATAACATGAGTACTTAATAATAATAAATAAATTTACAGAAACATTTCATAAGATCAATAGAAGTACTCCCTGGGTTAGAATTGGGTTAGCATGACAGTGTTATGGGTAAATTATTTAATCTTCTGTTCATTTTGCACATTTAAATCTTATTGTTATAAAATATTTAACTAAGATAATGCTTTATTTAGCAGGAAAATTTGCTTAATTTTGGTGTAGGTAGAAGCGGATGCCATCTGATGATGGTATCGTCGTAACTGATTAATATCGTAGCGTTTGTTTACAAGTAAACATTCGTTTACCATCAATTAATGGGTGGGAGAATTTAAAAGTGTACTGACAATTTCTTTAAACTACACTACTGGTCATTAAAATTGCTACACCAAGAAGGAATACAAATAACAGAAAGATATTTATTGGACACATACATTATAGTGGAAAGAACAAGTGATTAGATTTACAGGAAATTAGGATATATAGATCTTGAGAAATCAGTACGCAGAGCAGCCACCTCTGGCTGCAATAACAGCATTTATCCGCCTAGGCATGGAGTCAAACAGATATTGTATGGCATGTACGGGGATCTCAGTCCATGCAGCTTCAACACTATGCCACAGTTCATCGACAGTGGTGGATGGTGAGTGATGGCGTGCCAATCGCTCGGCAACCATTGACCACACGTTCTCAATTGGTGACAGATCAGGAGAACGTGCTGGCCAGGGTAACAGTCGAACCTGTTCTGTATCAAGGAAGTTCAGAATAGTACGGGCAACATGCGGTTGTGCATTATCCTGTTGAAACAAAGCATTAGGGAAGCCTCGAAGATAGAGCAGAGCCACGGGCCTCTACACATCGGAAATGTAACGGTTGCTTTTCAAAGTGCCGGTAATGCGAACAAGAGGTGATCGAGACGTGTATCCAATGGCACCCCATACCATCACTCCAGCATATGGACCAGTATGGCGATGTCCAATGCAAGCTGGCAATGCGCGTTCTCCACGATGCCTCCAAACACGGATGCGGCCATCATGGTCCTATATAAAGAACCGAGGTTCATCTGTAAAGATGACGTGATGCCATTCCCGCGTCCAGGTTCGTCGCTGATCACACCATTGAAGGCGCTCTTGTCTGTGAGCAGCGTCAATGGTCGCCGAGCAGATAATCCATGCTTCTGCAAACGTCGTTCGAAGCAGAAACTTGTTGCCTTACAAATGACTCCATTTCTCGACTTAGGGTTCATGACGTGGCTGTACGATCCCTTGTGACCATGCGGATAAGATGTCTGTCATCTCTGCTGTTAGTAACGGGGGTCACTGAGATCCTGCATGACGTTCCGTATGATTGTCCTGAACCCATCGATTCCTTATTCTGCTAACAGTCACGGGGTCTCGACCGACGCGAGCAACAATATTGCGGTACGATAAACCGCAATCCCGGTAGGCTATAATCCTTCCTCGATCAAAGTCAGACACGTGCTGATAGGCATTTCTTCTTCTTAAACGAGGCATTTTAACAACTTTCTTTGCCGAAAACAACGTTGAAACGGAAATTGAGTATGAGAAAACTGCTGTCAAATCTCTGGTTTCATACACATTGTAGATGTCGCCTGCTTTGTATGAATGCGCTGAAAATCTAATCATTTGCATATCACAGCAAGTTCTACCTGTCATGCAAATTTCACGTGTGTGGTGTGCCGCTTTCCTGGTGTAGCAATTTTAATGGCCAATAGTGTATATTGATGAAGTTAAAGTAGAAAGGTGGCAACAATTTAATAGACATAATTTAATTTAGAAGATATTGATTGGTAAAAGTTAACGGTCGTTGGTTTTAGACGAAGTACTGCTCTTGGCCTATGAAAGAATTTAGGGTCATACGGGTTATAGTTAGGGATATTTTGTATTGCTGTGTTTTCTATACTATATAATTTGCTGTAGAATTTAAATGCCAGGTATTTTATAAAGTTGCTAAGGGTTAATATACCTAAGTCCTTTCTAATTTGGCATTCCTGAAGTAGTATTCCGCTTTCAAAATAACCTTAAGGATTTTATTTTGTTGCCTTTCGAGCTTATTTATGGTAGTTGCACAAGCACCACCCCATATCTGGCGGGCGTTATGTTGTTATGGGCCTGATGTACATTTTGTAAATTAGTATTTTATTGTTCATAGATAGGCTTGAGTTTTTCGCTAGGAGGTGATACAGTGCTCTAGTGGCGCTGTTGGTTTTAGTTTTTATTTCGTTAATGTGTGGCCTCCACGTTAGTCTTTTATCGAGGATTACTCCAAGATATTTTGTTTGTGGGGACCATTGTATTTCGTTTCCGAAAATTTTTAGTTTTTGGCATTCTTTTCTTTTCTCTGAGAATAGAACCGCAGTGCATTTGTCCGTGTTTATTTTGATTTTCCATCTGACTAACCAGTTTTCAATTTTCTTAATGTAAGTAGTAGGGTATGTGTGGATGGTGTCAAGGTCTTTGTGTGTGGTCATGATGGCAGTGTCGTCTGCAAATAGTGAGAGTAAGGTGTCGTTGTGCTGTGGGAAATCGTTAATGTAAATGTTGAATAAAAATTGGCCGAGGAGAGATCCTTGAGGAACACAAGCTTCTATAGTTTTAACTGTGGATAGGTGATTATTGAATTTGACCTGGAAAGTTCTGTGATCGAGGTAGTTTTTAATAAGTAAAATAAGTTGTGTGGGAAATTTATATTGGATAAGTTTGTAGATCAGACCCGCGTGCCAAACGCGGTCAAAAGCTTTTTCAATGTCGATGAAAAGAGCCCCTGTTGACTGTTTGTTACTGAGCGACCCTGCGATCTTTTTCGCAGTTCTCAGGAGCTGGTGGGAAGTAGATAATTTTTTGCGAAAACCAAATTCTTGAGGAATTATGACTTTGTTTCTTCAAAATGCTGGAGTTTTTGGAGAATAAGTTTTTCTGCTAGTTTCGCTAACGAGGGTAGCAGTGAGATTGGTCGATAGCTGGATGGCATTTGTGGATTTTTCCCAGGTTTTTTTGATGGGTACAACCAGTGCCCTTTTCCAAGCATCAGGGAAATAAGCTATTCTAATAACGTCGTTTATGATGTTCGTAATGTAGCAGACAGCAACAATTGGAAGTTGCCTTAGCATTTTGTTTGAAATTGCATCTCTCCCTGAGCTTTTGTTCGGTTTTAAGCTGAAAATAGCATCTTCTAGTTCTGATGTTTTAACTGGTTCAAAATTCCAGCAAGTAATCTGTTTGCTTGAATTTAGGTAATTTAGCACATGGTTTTCAATATTTGATTGCTAAGCTTCCTAAGTCATTGAATTTGAATTGGGCCACGAGACTATTAGCAATGAGCTCGGATTTTTCCTTATTGCGACAGTGGAGCCATCTCTTAGAACAGAGAAGGACTGTTTATCTGTTTGGGTTTTTCTGATTGCACGCCAAAATGATCCGTCTTCAAGACTAAGTTTGGTTAGGTAATCACTCCAGGTTTTGTTATTATGAGGAGCGATTTCTTTTTTAATTGTATTTCTTATAGGGAATTTATTTTGCGCTTGATATCAGGGATGCGATAGGTTTGATATTGTTTTCTGAGCCTAATTCTTTGTTTGATTAGATCAAGAATATATTTAGGGAGACTTGTATTACTTTTTGTTTTAATTGCAGTACTTTTTGACTCGAGAGCTCTTTGAATTAGTAATAAAAGTTATATTTCTATCAATCTCGCTGGGGATGTTACCATTGTGCCTATTATTAATGGGGATTTTATCGTTGATTGCGGCTCTAAATTTTTTCTAATTTACAGTTATTTTGGTGAATTCGTCATTGTTGATGTTGCCGAAACTTACGACTGCTGGATAATGGTCCGGTGGGAGATCTTCCACAGTTTTAATATCAGCAGGAGGGGGGGCGTTGCTTACCATAATTAAATCAGTAAAGTTCCCGTACCGTAATGCGTGGGTTTGTCCGCAATACCACGCATTGTGGATATCCGCATATTCACACCTACTTCCGTAATGCGTGGGTTTGTCAGGTTGAAATGATTTAACATGGATGGTATCAATTAGCGCTTTGATCTGACGACCTGTATTATTTTCATATTTACATCCCCAATCTGTGTTTGGCGTTGAGGTCACCGGCCATTATGATGCTGTTATGTGTTGATATAAGTCATCAGTTAATTGTTGCCCTCCGCAGGGAGGGATATATATTGAGGCGATAGCCAAGTCATTATCAGGTAGGTAGGTTATGGCGGACACTTTTGGAGCTTTATGCTAAAATGCTTGTAGCTCTCATTGAAGAAGGTATTTGGAGAGGATTTATGTAGTCAATCGACTAACCTTATTTAATGTCATTATCATTGTTTTGATGTATTTTAATTATTGTAGCTTCAGCTACACTCAGTTCGGAGTAGTAATGGGTGAGTGGGGGATTTTGCTTTTGATTAGAACCGCTGTACCACCATATGCGACGGCTCTGTCATTTCTATAGGTACTGTAGTTTGGCATGGTGAATTTGTTTTTTGCTGTTAAGTGGGTTTCCTGAAGTAGAATAACGTCTGGGCAATTATCATTTACGAAGTTTTTAAATTCAGTGAACTTGTTAATTATGCCATTTGAGTTCCAGTACATGATTTTTCAATTTAGTTTGGGTCTATTATTCATTATTGATATTATTATTTTGACTGAGAGCTTTTAGTAATGCATGTAATTTGTCAGAGGGATGTTGAGCATTTTCAAGTAGGGGGACTAAAGTGCAACTTCCGATGTAAACACAGTCACTTGTTTTCCAAACGGGAACGATCATTTATATGAAGCAACCGAATGCTCATTTTTCGAAAATAAAGACTTATTTACCGAATTTAAATATCTACACCGAAGTTGATTTATCACATATTTTAAAAGTTGATACCCGCAAACATATAGAACAAATTATTAAATCTTATAAGCCGAATAAAATTAAAGAAATTTACGTAGAAACAGCGAAAAGAAGTAAAGAAATATAACTTAGGAGGCAAAGTTGCCATAAAGAAGTTTGGGGTAGGAATGAAACTGCGCCCAAAATGTTTCGGCCCCGACGAAATCGTGAAGGTCCGGTGTAAGGATAGATCTGATGTCAAGAAGATAGGCAGATACGAAGGCCCAAACCTGACTTCCACATCTGCAGATTTAATGAAACGATGCGAAAATTCCTAAGAACTTTAATTAAAAAACTATTGACTTGTATCTTTTACTTTTCAGCCAAACAAGAACAATTGAACTTTTAATTTTTGCATTTTTTCTTTCAATATTGTTTTTTCTTTATCTTTAATTACTCTTTTTATACTTTAATCTACTAGTTAGCAAATTGGTCGGGGAACGACCACATCAGGAGGGACGAGTGTTGTATACTACAGCGAGTGCAGCGCCACCACTACTGCTCACTTGAGAGCCACTCAACAGAATTCTACATTCCGTGTACCGTATAATTACTATAATTGAAAATTAGTATAGTAAATTACTTCACTTCAAATGATTACATAAAAATAAATTTACATCAGATAAATATTTGTTGCATATTAATTAAATCCAATTTTAAACGATTTTTACAAATAATATTTTTAGAATATTTTACCTTTCTTAATTTTACAAGTTACGATAACATTAGATAAATATCCAGATTACATCCACAACGAACGTCCAATAGACGTCTATTTTTAATCCTCACATATCCAGGATTAATGTCCATAAATTGGCATCTAATAGACGTCTATTAGACATCCATAGTGGTTGTTGTGAATGGCAGCACCTCACCCACCAATCATGTGCCGTGCGCATCCCGCACGAGCTGACGTTATATGATATTCTTTTTCTCTTCAGTAGACCTTGTAACCCTTGTCCATGTAGTTTGTAGTGTTCAGTGTGCTTTATTAAATGTTAGTTTCGTTTCACATTCTGAGTTTCATTCAGTAAAATTAATTAATCTGTCGAAATACGACATCGGGTAGATGTCAGCCCTGCTTCAACTGTTTTGAGTTGTTTCGTTACAGAGCGTAACGTTACATAATTTCTGCCGCCCAACATGGGGCTTTTTCGGCAGCTAGTTGATTAGTTTGAGCCTGAAAATGGATGTGACGCAACTAAAAAGACAACGAAAATCGTTTCGTACCTCATTTACTGCCTGTGCGAATAAAATTGAGACTGAACTTCGCCAAGAGAGTCCGGATGTCGGTTGACTTTCGGTTTTGAAATCGCAAATTAGCGATAAATTTACACGCTTAGAAATATGCCAAGGAAATATTACGAACCTTATTCTGAAAGAAGATTCCGAAACAGAACACGAAGAGAATTTCCTGACTGCCGAAGAATATAGAGATAAGTTCTCCGAACTATGCTCCGAATCGATCGGCTATCTTTGAAAGAACCGAAAGCAATAGAATGCTCTGAGAAAAGAAAGTTCAAACTGCCCAAAATAGAGCTAAAGAAGTTCAACGGCGATGTTAAGGACTATTTGACCTTTTGGAGTCAGTTTAGTAAAATTCACGATGATGCAAGTATCCCTAATGAGGATAAATTTCAGTACCTCCTGCAAGCCGTAGTGCCAATATTGAAAGCAGCTCGTGTGGTGGAGTTTCCCTGCAACGGCTCCAAGGCGATATCCCAGCTTAAGGAGAGATTCGGACGTGAGGATCCTTTAGTACAAGTATATGTTAGAGACCTGCTCAACATGGTTATGAAAAATGCGGTCACCGGGTGTTCCAAGACAGATGATCTGATATTATACGACGAGTTAGAAGCGAAGATACGGGCTCTAGAGAGTCTAGGGCGAACGCAGGAAAAGTACAGTGATTTTCCAAGTCCTTTAGTGGAATCTTGTTTGCCGGAAGAAATATTGCTAGCATGGGAAAGGAGCAGAAACATGAGACCAGAGTCTGATGCTGAGACACGTTCACTAGAGAATTTAATGAATTTTCTTAAGCACGAAGTAAAAGGAGAAGAGATGGTCGAGTGAGCTCGAACTGGTTTCGCTTCTTCTTCTAACTTTAAGAAGAAAGATGCTGTGCACAAATTAGATAATTACCACCGGCAGCGTCATTGGTAAGCACTAACACTAGAGGCAACACAGGTAAGCGAATTTTACTTTGTGTTTTTTGAAATGGGAAACATTATTCCAGGGACTGTTTGGAAGTGAGAAAAATTTCCTTAGATGAAAAGAAAAAGTGTTTGCTGAAACACAGAGCCTGTTTTCCATATTTCTCTGCCACGCACTTTTAAAAATCCTGTAAAGTAAAAAATTCTTTTTTATATTGTGCCAAGCCGCACCATTATTTATTATGCGTCCATTCTAAAGAAAGTAGTAAATCGGACATTGAAGCTACTTCATTATCCAATAGTTGTGTTAAGCATACTGTTTGCTTAATAACTTTAACTGTAAAAATACGTGCAAATGAACTTTTTCGGCAATTTTGTCTCGGGGTTGCTTTAATTTACGAAACTGGGAGAGTAATGTTGAATGTCAGTACCTATCAAAGAGTAGGGGGACGATGAAAGTTTTAGGCATGTTGTGGGATCTTGACAGGGATGTTTTATAATGCAATATTTGTGGGTGAGATCAAAATCTGATTAAAATATAACAAAAAGGTTTATTTTAGCCACTGTACAGAAATTTTTTGACCCACTCGGTATTTTATGTTCTGCAACTCTGCTTCCTAAGATACTGTTGCAGAATACTTGGGAATTGAAATTATCATGGGATTCACCTCTGCCAGATGTTGTTGTGAAACCCTTTCTTAAATGGTGGAGTGAAGTGGGTAGACTGGCGGACATAGAAATCCCGCATTATTTTGAAATTAATGATACCACTCAGGTGCACGTGTTTGTTGATGCTTGTAAAGAGGTCTATGCAACTTGCGTATTTTTGAGATCAGACACTTCCTAAGGTGTAAAGGTTGGGCTTATCAGAGCAAAATCTAGAGTGGCCCCCTTAAAGCAAACTACAATCCCCAGGTTAGAGCTTATGGCATGCTATATAGGTGCCAGGTTAGCACATTCGGTGCAGCAAGCACTTAACATTACAGAAATGGAATCCATTTTTTGGAGCGATTCCATGGTTGCTTTATGTTGGTTAAAACATAAAGAGGGATGGTCAGTTTTCGTTTCGAATAGAATTAAAGAAATAAAAACGCTTTTTCCTGATAGCGAATGGCGACATGTGCCAGGGAAAATTAATCCTGCTGATTTAATCTTTTGAGGGTGTTCACCTAGTTATTTGTTTGAGTCACACTGGTGGATGGGGCCTTCATGGTTAGTTGAGTCTCCAGACTCATGGCCCGTCTCCGAATTAAATAATTGCGAAACTTCCGAAATCACTTCAGAAAGGAAAAGAGTTAGAGTATGTAATGTAAATTTGACAGAGGAAAAGGTACCATGGTACGCTGAGAAATTTTCCAAACTTCATTCGATCATAAGATTAGTGGCTTGGGTTCTACGATTTGTTAACAATGCAAGAAGTAGTGTTAATCAGAAAAAAGTGGGGGAATTAAGCCTAGAGGAGATAGAGAGTGCTGAGATCCGATTAATTCATTCTGTACAAACTCAAAGTTTTCCAGATGAAAAGTCAATACCAAACTTGTGTGTATTTAAAGATGACAATAATATCTTCCGTGTAAAGACTCGAATTACTGAACGTATAGATGCTCCCCACTTTCTATCGCCAATCCTACTGCCTAACAATTGTATCTTTACTCAAAGACTTATAGAGCATTTTCACACTGAGGATTATCATGCTGGTACACAGTTACTTCTCAGCATAATTCGTGAAAAATATTGGATACTAGGTGGAAGGAAAACTATTAGAAAAAAATGGAATGCTTGTGTTAGATGCGGGCGATTTAAAAGTAAATCTCCAATGACTGATCCAGTTTCCCTACCTGCTAATCGAGTAGAAAATGCCACCGTATTCAAAGTGGTAGGGATAGATTTGGTTGGTCCCTTGTACATAAAAGCTGGTAGTAAAATATGGATTGTCCTTTATACTTGTGCCCTATTCCGTGCTGTCCATCTTGAATTGGTGTCTTCACTCTCTTCTGACGCCTTTTTATTGTCTTTTCGTCGTTTTGTGGCTAGAAAAGGAAGACCTCGAGTAATATATTTAGACAATGGCACTAATTTTAGAGGTGCATATAACGAATAAGCTCTCATCGATTGGAACGAAATTTCCCGCTATGCAGAAATATAACGCTTAGCGTGGAAATTTATACCCCCACAGATGCCTGGTGGGGTGGTTTCTGGGAGAGGCTTGTGAGGACAGTGAAGGAGCTTCTTCGAAGATCTTTGGGAAAATCAATATTCACGTATGAAGAGTTAATGACAATCTTATGCAAGTGCGAAGAAGTTGTTAACTCCCGTCCTTTGACATATCTACCCGAAGACATGCAAGATCTCACGCCTATTACTCCCGCAATGTTTCTGATTGACAGATCAATTGTTGGCGATAAAGAATCAGATATGCGAGATGCCAACCACTACCGCAAGAGATTAAGATTTCAATCCAAAGTGATCATGGCACTGAGAAAGAGATTTAGAAACGAATATTTGGTCTGTTGATTTAACGACAGAGACAAAATCCTCAGTCGTATAACATTCATACTGGTGATATCGTTTTGATTGGGGACGATGTGAGAAAACGCCTTCAGTGGCCTTTAGCCCGGATGTTGGAGCTAATTCCGGGTAAAGATGGAGAAGTAAGAACTATCAAATTAAAAACTCAGTCTTCTACAATAGTGCGTCCAATTCAGCGTGTGTTTCCGCTCGAAGTCAGTGGAGATGACTTGGAAAACTTGCCACTGCAGAGTATTCAACAGACTGAATCTGTGAAATCGCAGAGTCCGTTTTCAGAGGTCACACAACCTCAAGTTACCAGGTGTGGTCGTGCCATAAGGAGACCTAAAAAACTGAACCTAGTGACTGTAACTGATGTTTTTGGGTAGCTATCCAGCTCCTCAAAAAGGGGGGAGGATGTTGCGAATGGCAGCACCTCACCCACCAATCATGTGCTGTGCGCATCCCGCACGAGCTGACGTTATATGTTGATATTCTTTTCCTCTTCAGTAGACCTTGTAACCCTTGTCCATGTAGTTTGTAGTGTTCAATGTGCTTCACTAAATGTTAGTTTCGTTTCACATTCTGAGTTTTATTCAGTATAATTAATAATCTGTCGAAATACGACATCGGGTAGATGTCAGCCCTGCTTCAACATTTTCGAGTTGTTTCGTAACAGAGCGTAACGTTACAGTGGTCGATCAGCAAACATCCACTGAATAGCCTTTCATGGACGTCCAATAGACCTCTATTGATCATCCATAACCTCCACTGGATATGGTGGACCTCTCGTGGACGTCCATTAGAAGAACTTTGTTGTGTGAGAAGATATGAGGGTCTTGGTGACGCTCTCAATCACAGCTTCTGTTGTTTTCTTAGGGGAAATAAAAGGTTCCTGATTAGTTCGTCTTTTATTCAGTTTATCATTTTCAGTGGCCATATTAGTCACTTTTACTATTATAGAGGTAGTTGAGAGGTTTGCCACTTTTATTATTATAGGTTATAGCTACCTGGCATGAGGAATAAGGCCTAAAACACTTGTCGAAAACTCCAATTAAAGCAGTCGCTAGCAACGTTGCAAGATATTTCAAACTTGCTTGGAATCCAAAATCGTCATGCGTTCCAACCATTTTCAGACATAGATAAAACATAAATGATGTCATTATATCGGATGTGTCTTACGCGCGACGCTTAGATCATCGGCGCATTTGTCGATAACATTATTTTGAACGGAGAAAAAAATAGAAGAAACTAGAGAAAAAAACAAATATCTTGCTTTGTCACCGATGCCTTTGCTGATATTTCTAACTTTCTAGAATACATAAAGTGTTGCTCGGAATCTCTATTTTAAGATGATTTCTGACGTCACTACTTCGCCCGTATGAGTTTTCCGGGGAATTCACTCTCGTTTGCTACTGGTTTTATCCATAAAACAATTTGATAATCATCCAATCACTACAAAGTATCATACATATCAATATTTGCTTACAATTTTACTAACACGAGTTATCAAACTCATTTAATAATGAGCTCAAAAAGTTCATTTCATTTAATCTTCGAATTTTTTTCATTGAGTACATAAGTTTATATTATTTACTGCTTCTAACTTAGAAGTGTATATATTCTAGCACCTACGGCAATATTTAATTATTTTCAAAATTTTGAAGCAGAAATCCTGTAATTATCTTTAACAGTCTACTTAGAAATAAGATTTTAATTCTATGGCTTGTTCTGCTAATGGAGTTCCTGGAAATCTTAACAAAATTGTTCAAGGATTGGAAGATAGTCTGCGGCATGCATGTGAACAACTTACAGGTTAATTGTTAATTATTTTTGTTTAGATTTTCTATTCCATAAATAACATTTTGAAAAATTCAATATCCTTTTCGGTGCAACTGTATCTTGACCATTGTTTTATTTGACGGGGATAAATGTCTGTAAATGCTTTAAATAAGCATCTAATGCAATAAACTTATATTTACATTGATGATTATAACTCTGCGGTTGCTAATTTTGATTCTTTTTATGCTTATCTTCACTCTATTAGGCTGACCTTCAATTAATTGCAAAGTTGCAGGAAAAGGGAGTAGTATTACACAAATATTAAGGATGGATCCTAGCAGACCCCACACCCTTGGCTAGTGGGAAATTTTATTATGATAAATATATTTCAGCAATATACTGAGTGCAATGTTTGCAGATATTTTTGTTAGATTATATAATTGCATGAAAAGTCTAAAGTAATGGAGTTCAATGTAAAAGTTATTTTGGAAGATTACAATTATTGGAAGGGATGCAGTTTATTCGTTCTTGAGATGAATTTTTGGTAAAACTGAAAATTACGGTTTCAGCTTGGTGAAATTGGCGAAAATTTTTTCACCAAGTAGCTTAGACAAGGGTTTTAGAAATTGAGTGGCAACCCAGAAAGGGCGCCAATTAGTATAAAAAAAACAAAGGGATTTTCACCCGATTTCAAATTGCTAAAATAAGAAAACATAAATAACAATGATGTTAAAAATTCTAAGCCTTGCTTCAATTCAAATTGCTAAGTGTAACAGTAAATAAAAACATTTACACTTAAAATTACATCTTAATTTATTTGAAAATTATAATTTAGTTTCAAACAATTCCTTCAAAATTATAATTTCGCACAATTCCTTAAAAATTTTACAAATTAAGCAAACAGATTTGAAATAAATTAAAAGATATGACACAGGAAATAATTGGAGTTAAATCATATCTTCATTTTCCTTCACATTCCGTCTCCTTTTGTGGATCTTTATTCATTGGTTTATAAACAGTCGTTACCTCAACGATAAAGTCCTTAAAAATGTTGCTGGACGGGGAGTGGTTCTTTCGTCACATATATTCAGCAAGGTAGGAATCAAACTGATCCACTACCTGTCAGGTTTCTTTTAAGATTCTTTTTATCGTACTGCACATCCCTTCGGTGGTGTTTATATGAGTACCGGAATCAGTGTCCTTGAAGTGAAGACTATGGTTGAATTTTAATGCTAAAAGTCTTCATCCAACAAAAAATTTTATGCTTTCCAGCAGTCTAAGATAATGACACTACCAGGAGTAACATTCTCTTTCATAATTCGTAACAATACTTTTTTTGATCTACATGCAGCTACTTTCATAAAACACTTTCCAGATTCTTTTGATGCCTCTAAACATACATCTTCCATTTACCTTCTTTCCTCTATTAAACTTTCACTTTCCAAATTTACTTTAGTTTATTTTGTTAATCACACCAGGTCCTCCAACCAATTCATTTGTTTTCAGATCCACTTTGACACACACCTCACGACAAAAATTCTTCCAATAAACCACTGCATGACTTGATACATTCAACTCATCACATATAAATTTATTTGACAACTCTTTCACAATACAACTCAATACAAACAATTCACAATACACTCACAAGCAATCATCTTTGGGAAAACTAGGAACCCTTTCAAACGCTTCTTTTCACATCATGCTTATCCTTACCTCTCACATTACGGTAAAAGTTTACAGACCCGTACAGGATTGGCATGTATTCAAATTTTCGTGCCAAGCGTTCTACAGCTCTGGCCAACCTAAATTACGTCACTACACGCGATATCCATCAACCAATATGATCGCGTTTGAACTTCAGCTTTGAAATCGGTCATTTTTCTGAATTCCAAATATTAAAAATTTGAATATTTCATTACAATTAAGTACTATAGAAGTTTTAAAATTATAATGACTAGAAACGAAAATTTTAAACCTCAAATTTTAATATACTGTGCAATTGCACCTAAAAAAAAAAAAGAATGTACCACTACATACTACAGTGACAATCCATAATAAAGCTAAATTTCTAACGTTAACAAATTTCATTTTTTTATTTAAATTCGATTTTTAATGTACCGAGCATTGGCGCCCACCTTCAAAAAACATCAGTGTAGTGCTACTTACTACAGTGCCAATTTGGCAATAAAGCAAAATTTTTAACGTTAACAAATTTCAACGTGGCACATTCTAACACTAACATGCAATACACACAACTTAAACATTCATTTTTATAAAATCTTTAGTTTCTAAATATGAATAAAATTGTAATGAAAAACAAAATAACTCACCTAATCTTCATTGATCTCCGAATCGTTACTTTTGGGCGAATATACAATTTTTATTGCATCTAAAAAATCTTCTATTATGTTTTTCCAATTATTCTTTCTCCATACGTACTCCACGAAAACGTAAAATCAATATATCCTCATCCATACTTATTAATTTTCGCAAGCAACACTCAAACTCCAAAAATCAAATATTGAAACTCAATGCTTCAAGATTATTCTGTAATAGTTTCAAAGGTTACATACAAAACACGCATGTCACGTGATCACATTACCTCATAAACGAAAAGCTCTTCATACATACGTAATCCGAACCATTAAGCCAGTTTGGCGAACTTATTGCACCACTTTATCACCTGCTTGGCACATTTTACCCTCTGTATGGTTCTCTACTCTTTAGCGCACATTACATCTCCATTCACACTTATCACTAACATCCATTTTATCAGCAAGTTTCATTTTCGCACCACATTTACAACGTAAATAATTCTTAGAAATTAAACCAACATTTATACACCACATAACTTCTTCTTTCTCACCTCTATCGCTCAAACAATGTATATCTCGTAACTTCATAGACTGCATCAATGTCCGATATTCAGGTGAGCTCAAATGAAAATTTATGTAGAAGCAAAATTTTGAATATGCTTGATAATGACTAACTGAGACAATGCCTTGCAAATTGAAAATGGTTAAATATTCACAGCTTTCCCCATAAATGGGAATGACATCAGGCTTTTCCCAGAAACTGGGGTGACAAGTGACGGATGGCATCTTCCAAGACATTCCTGGGAGACACCAAGACAATCCGGGGAGACACATTTGGCAACTTATTGTTTTTGTGATTTTTTGGTTAATAAATTTGGCAAGGTAAACAAAAACCAGATTTATCGACTTTTCACGCTTTGTGAAGTGAGATCGTAATACTCAGTTTAGCCTGGATTTTCTTTAGTGGCCTATTCTTCAGTGTGCCCTTTGGTTTCTAATCAATTTAGATCCTGGTTGGGTATGTAGAAAAAAATGTTTTCATTTAAAAAAAAAAACCTAATGTTTATGATTAAAAATATGTAAAAGTTTTTGTTGCATCTTGTTTTCTGCACCTTTTAGTTTTTTTAAACATGTATGAAAACACATTTAGCGACAAAAAATGACCAATTTTCCCCTATTTATTTTGTTTATCTGACCTTTGAACACTTGAAAATGTGATTTCAATTCTGAAATTATGTTTTAAGAGAAGATTTTAATTTAATGCAAAATTTAACTTGTCTTCAGAGCAAGGTTTATTATTGTCATTACAGAATCTGTGTGCTGCTGCAATGAGACTAGTTATGATGCCACCCTTGCAAGTCTGAAAACTTCTTGTATGTGATCAAGCTACTGAATTTATCTGCATTTTGTACAGAAAATACTTAATTTTACTGCAATTCTAAAAATTAAGCTTAAGTAGATCATACAGAGACTACTTAATTATAAATTAACCGGTAGTATGACTAAAAGTTTGAAAGACTCCTTGCACAGCAAATTGAATATTATTTTTTCAGTAATTCTTCCATAATTGAAGTAACTGTTAAAGGTTTTAATTTTAATTGGCAGAAAATTTTTTTATTGTTGGGGTTTCCAAGTGAATATTTTTCAAAGGGAACATGGAAATTGTTGCTACCAGTTTTGTTGATAGATTGGTTTTTATTATTCATTTATTTTATTTTTGTTATTTATAGAAATCTATTTTATGAAAAGGATAATTCAATTTCAAACATAATATTGAGGTTAAAGTTTACAATCTTTGTACCTCTTGATTTTTTGGCGATTTTTTTTACACCAAGATGTGACAAACAAGATAGCCACTGCTGCTACACAAAAGCTAAACTAAGTATTAGGGTTACAAGAAATGAAATTTTATCTTCAAATTTTTCACCAAACAAAGGATTACCCAGTTCTTCAATGAACTCATTATTAAATACTATTATAACACCATATTTTATGTAACATGCAAAGATTTGCAATGTCTAGCTTTAGCCAATTTTAATCATTTTATGGAGAAATTAGTATGATCACATTTAAAACATAATTTATTTTTTTTAACTAATCATTTAATAATTTTCAAATTGAAGAATTTTATTCTTTTAATACTTCCACATGATAGATTTTGAGATCAAAGAATGGAATCCTAATTTTAAATTATTAAATGGCTATTCCAAAAAATCCCTGCCTAGATAGAGAAAAGGAATTTTTTTAATTAGTTTAGGAAAATTTTAACTATATTTGGTCAACAAGGGAATAATTTTTTTTTAAATTTTGTACATCAGTATTTTATAACATTTTAATAAATTAGTAATATTTCTTCAGAGTGGCAGTCCTATTCCTTGATAATATCTGCTAGATTATAAGATTTTTTTTTTGTAAAATCTAAGCAGTGCATGAATTTTTACTGTCATTTCCTTATTTGATTAATAAATGTCTTTAAAGTTTCTATAAGTAGTATGGTGTAGATTTACTTAGGTTGGAACATCTGTCTATCAAATGCTAGTGATTGCTGGGAAAAAGTACTATTTCTAAGGATAAAATTATTGTTTGAAACTTTTCAAACAGCTTATCAGGTAACGACTGTAAATTTGATAACTTACCTCAAGTTACTTGATTTAGTTTTTCATTAGATTGTAAATGCAGACACCAAGACTTTTATGAGTTGGCTGCCAAGACTTTTATGAGTTGGCTGCCAAGACTTTTATGAGTTTGCAATCATATAATTAACATACAGAGCTGATACCAGGTGCCTGTTTACATAAGTAGTTCAATTGGGATGAATATTACTAGTTATTGGTAATTTAGTTAAGAATTATTCCATCAAACAAAGCATTTGTCTTTGAATTAAATTTCTGTAGTAAGAGATATTTTTTATGTGCTCATGTGTAGTTTTAGAAGTTCAATATACTTATAAATTGCACTAGGGTAGAGTAAACGTTGCCTTATAAAATAAATACTGGGACATAAACATTAATTTTTAATTTTTACATGTGATATATTCTTTTATCCTCCATTGTTCCTTAAGGTTGTTGAATATTTTATTAAAAAAGATTAACACAAAGTATTTTTAACATAAATCATTCTTAGAATGTATAATCTAAAGAGTATAATTGTCTTTTTGTAGTATACTACTGCTTTAAACATTCTATTTCCAACAAAAATGTTGTTAGTAGTGTCTCCTAATTTTTTCCCTTCAAAATCAGTAGAATCTACTGAATTTTTTTCCTCCAAGGTTGGCAGGTCTGTGTTAATGTTAATCTTGTGTGAAGTCATAATTTGAAAAGCTTAAACATTGTAGTTCAAAAATTGTCAAGCTATTTCTAGAACTGAAGACTTATCAGATATTTACTGTGCCTAAAGAAGTTGAAATAATTTTTTAGTCAAACAATTTTTCAACAATGCAATCCCAAATTCCTGACATTAATATTGTAGACACCAAAACATAAAGGGGAAAAAAAAGATCAAATTTTGAAACTAATGTGAAAAATATAGTCGGATAAAAGAAACTAATTTTTCTCAGTTAAAATTACTAGATTTTTTCAAAAAATGCTAATTTATAGTATAGGTTAATTATATTATAAAACCACATAAAAGTGATCTATAAATATTTTAACTGTTTTCCATTTTGGTAATATTTTATAGTGGCATTAATGTAATATTTGTATGCATTATAGTTAAAAAAATTATATAAAATATTTTTAGTAGAATACCATTTAGTGTTTGGTATACAATTATATTGCAAGGCCATACAATTTAGTGTTTAGATTTTCTACAAATATGAAAAATTTAAACCAATTTTTGGTACTTGTAGAAAATTCAAACATGGAGGACAATTGTAGAAAACTTCAGTCACTTCAAGGAAATTCCTAAATCCAGAGTTGTATGTTTTTCAAAAAATTGTAGAATGAAAAATTAAAATATTCCCATCAAATAAATTTATTTATAAAGGATCTGAAATGAGGTAATGTGCTTAATCTGGAACTCCTTTGAAAAAAGTCCTTTTATAAATTATTTTAAATTATAAATATTTATGAGATTATAATCATTTATAAATAAGAAAAATATAATTGAGTGTCACATTTATAATTCAAAAACTACTATAACTAAAAAACTTTTCTTTTCTTTCTCAGAGGTACAATAATACACAACCAATAACGATAGAAATTTTCATTCAAAGAAAAAATATTGCAACTTTTCCTGGAACGCAATATTGAATGATTTCGGAATGAATTCATGAATAAATATTTTATGTGAATGCTAGAAGCTTTATTTCTAACATTGATTTCATTATATATTAGATCAGATATGTAAGGAAAAGAAAATGAATATCCTTAGACTGTTTTACTTTTATTATTTAAATTAGATTTTAATTTAGAAAGTTATTCAAAATCAAACTTTTTTTAAATTGTTTAACCTGTGATTACCAGAGTAATGATATGAATTCAGAATTTCTATAAAATTTTACTATGGTAAAATTCAAACCTTGTAAAATTTGTTAGATCCTGATTTGTAAAATCAGTAATTCTGTTGCAAAAACCAACAGAAAACATTCTGCATATTATCTGGTTTAGTTGAAACACTGGTATAAAATTAAATGCAAATTCATCATATATAAAATAGACATTTTAACATAATTAAGTTACATTTTTTCACATTTATAAGTAAGTTTCAAAAGGAAAAAATTCTTGATATTAGTCTAGTCTATGAGGCAGTATGGCATTACAATAAAATGTTGCATACCCAAAGAGAGACATAGTTTTAATTACATTTTTTTTAAAATAAAAATATTCCCTAAATTTATCAGAATGGTAAATATGGATGCCAATTAGTTTGATTCTCTTTTTAAATCCAGTATGTATCAACTGTCCAAAACAGGAGAAAATTAAATAGTTTATGTGATCATAAAGTTTTGTAAATAGTTATTTTATACTTATTTAAACTTAAATTTATTTATAACTGCTAATGAAAGGTTAAAATGTTTGATTATATTCAACCAGGATTGAGTTTTACAGGGTCAGAAATTGATTTTTACATGACAAAAGTAAAAAATTTATTTACATTTTTAAAAAACTTTTAAATTCTACTTTAAATAAATATTTAACATAATAATTAATCATATTTATTTTTAAATAGAAAAATTTTGCCCCCAAGTAAATAACAATTTCATTATTAATTTTTTCTAAATATCATTTCCCTTCCATTTCTTTGGTTGATACAAGTATACTTGTAAAAGTATCAAAATTGACATGCAGATATGAAATTTCAATTTCAGTAATATATATTACATGAAGTTAATTCAGATTATTAATTTTGAAAGGTATAAGTTAATATTAAAAAATTTTTTAATACTGACAGTCCATATTCATGACATATATATATATATATATATATATATATATATATATATATATATATATATATATATATATATATATATATATATATATATATATGCATAAGTGTGTGGGTGAGAGAGTGGGAGAGATATATTTGGGGGAAAAATGTTATATTTATCATATTAAAATGTAGATGGTGAACTATATCTTTAACAAAATTAAGTATTCATTTTTCTGCCCTTTATTGAGAAACATTTCTTATTAACATTTTAAACAGTGTGAAAATATTTTTCTTAAAAATATTACTTTGTTATTTTAAAGTATTTTTGTTACTTTAAATTTTTACTGTAATATATACTATTGAGGATTTGTAAGTTTTTTTTTTTTTACTGGATTTCAATAGATTTTTTTATGTGACAATTTAAATTATTTAAAATTGCCAAAAAATTGAATTATTCTGAACTTGATATAATTGATCCTTCTGAAATTTTGATTAGCTCAATTTTAATAATCTATGTACATGTCTGATCACCTTGTTTCCATTGTGGCAACAGATCCCATGGTTTCATCATTGCAAAAGTTTGTTCTTTGCAAGAATAAGCAAAGAACTTAGGAAGTGTAAGGTCACTCAAGACAAGAAAGTCACTCCATCATTTCCAAATACTAACAGGTATGGAGCTAAAACTGTAATTTACTTCCTGCTGCTCCAGTCCTTGGAACAGAAGTTGTTTTTTCCTCTTGATATGTGTTTGTCCCCACTTGCCAGTCTCATATTCTGGGAGTAGCAAAAGATTTCCTCTTTTCGCTAAATGCCAACAAGAACAGGCATCACCTCATCACATCTTGGATTGGACTGGGAAAATATCCATAAATGTCCTTTTCTTTTCTTGTATCAGACTTTATTAATGTTTACATTTTCATTGTTCTACTCTGATAGAACCAGACCAGATGGGAGATGAAAAACAACAAATTGAAAGAACTTTTCTTGACAAAGAGAATAAACATTGTTTGGTACTTTTCCATTTCGCCGGCGCTGGCAATAAAGTTGCCAACAATGATACAACCAGTGCTAGAGGGAATATCTCCGCTGGTAACCTTTTACTGCTACGTTTCAAAAACATGTGAAGGCCTTTTACTGTCAACGACTCTATTTCGACTCTTTTTTTTATTTCATTATTTTATGCTATGCTGTTATATATACAAATTTAATAATTTCATAAAATCTCTAAAAAAAATCTGATTTTAAAAATGTATCTTAAAATATAATAATCGTAACAAATTCACATAGAAAAATATTTTTAAAAAAAATAATAAGATTTGGAAATAAGCATCACTTGATAAATTGTAATCTAATATAATAAGTAAATAAATTGAGGCTCTGGCACCCATCATTCCACGCATAGCAAGAACAAGAAAACAACAATTAAGTAAATAAATTAAAAAAATTTTATGTAAAACAACATTATTTAAAAAATTTTATGTGTATACAATGTGTTGTCGCCAATTGGCAATTTAATTTTTGTTTGACGAGATTTGTGCCGGCGAAATGGAAAAGTACCCATTGTTTTTTGTGATTGAGAACTTGTAAAATAAATTTTTTCACCATGAATTTAACTATTATTGTATTGATTATCAATTTTCACACTTTATACAGAAATCAGTTTTATGTGAGTTGAAGATGTTCTTTTTTTATTATTTAAAAATTTAGTCTCATTTTTTTTATTGTAATTTAGTATTTTTTATTACACATATTTAAATTTAGACAGATAAAATGATAAGTCATGAAAAAAGAAAACTTTATTTTTATAATATTCATTCAATAGTAAATTTGATATATTACATATTACCCCAGAAAGGGTTATAATGCTCCTGTATTGGTCTCATAATATTATCAATATTGCCAATAATAAGCATACCTGCCTTCAAAATGTGCCGGCCGATGGCTGAGTGGTTAGCGTTCCTGATTCCTGAGCTATGGGTCCTGGGTTCGCATCCTGGTTCAGCCATGGATGTTACTTTCTCACTGTGTTTCTTTGTCTTTTCTTATGAGAGGATGTATAAATGTAGCCCACCCTATAAACAGGTTTGTGGGGATTTGGCTACTCGCCTCAGTGACTTGGTTCTCAGGTGCCCACTGTATAGTGACAGATGAGTAGTAGTTAACAGCCTTGTTGTGGTGAAGAGTTAATCACCCAGTGGTCATCATTATATAAAAAAGAAAACCTTCAAAATACGATTTTATATTAACTTCTTTTTGTCAACAATTGCAAAGTTTATTGAAACAATGCTGGAAGCCTATTTACAATGTAGTTTATTGTTCCTTGCAATCCATTCTGTAATAGAATAGTTGTAAAGTAAAAAAATAGTTCAGAAAAAATGAATGCAAGTATAAGTCTTGGTGGTATATAATAAAGTAGTTATCGAACATTTTACTCTTGTCTAAAAATGTATGTGTTAAAGTGATTAAACGTTCAATTGATTTTCCCTTATTTGACATTTTGATCTGCTACTGTAATTTTTAGTTGATGATTACAACCAAATTGTTTTATTTGATTTAACTCTTGGTAGATACCACCAAGAAATAAATCAATAGGTATTCACCATAAATTGAGTTGACTCATCAGTACATTTCTGCTGGACTTTCATCCTAGTGAATGTAAAATTTAAAGTAAATCCACAATCTAAACACTACTTTATTTATTGTCTAATATCTAGTTGGAATAATTTTTTGCAATTGCATAATTGTCTCAATAAATTAATCTTTCTAGTCGAGACAAATTGATGTTGAGCTTTTTGCTGTTTGATTTTCCTGTAATGCATCATTATTTTATTAAATGAATTAAAGTATTTTTATTAATTTGTTTATTGTTCAATAGGAGATGAGCTTCCTAATACTGGAACCTCTGAATTTAATAGAGATGAGTTTTGGCAAAATTTTGGTAAGTATATGCATCAAATAATTTTAAAATGTTAAATTTGGATATGTAATGTTGAAGGAAGAAACAGTAAATCACATTGTTGAAAGTGAAATTATCCATTTAATTGATAAACATTATAGTAAAATTTTTAGTAAATTCTCACTGTCTTTGGAATTTAAGATAATTTGAATAACACTTGGCTTAACATTTTAAATTAAAAAAGGCTAATATCCACACATTATAATATTAGATTTTTTTAATGTGTATTTAAATCAAACTAATCCTAACAATATTTTACTTTATGAAGTACTCATACACATTCACACTTTTGTTTTAAAATGTCTGTTGTTAATTTCAAATATTTTGAAAATTTATGTCATATTTCATTTTTAAATAAAATTATTTTAAAATAATTGTAAAATTGTTTTACAGCATGAAAAATCTATAATAATAATAATAATGGCACCACTTTTAATTCATCATTTTTCTTTACTTATGACAATTTATTTGAATATTATAATGTTTGATGTATATTTGTGGCAATAGAATAATTTTTTACCATAAAATTATAGTACCTGTTAAACTGTGATGAAAATATAAATTAACAGTGTAACCTTTTTGAGAAAAATTTTTATGGAAATCTAAACTATTTCTTATTAAATCATGATTCTTATTTAAAGAATTTCTTTAAATATGAATCATGTGGGGAAAAAAGAAACCATGATGAATATTAAACAACATCATGATCCTCTTATTTCCATTGAGACAGTTTCATATTTTATCTTAAGGTATTTCTTCTGTGTGAAAAAATTATATATCATATGCTCTAAATGTAATTAAATTATTATTCTTAACAAAGATATTTAAGAAATGAAATCTTAATCAGTGAAATTTTTCAATTGTATGACAGTTATTTAGATTCAGATTTAAGCTCTGTAAAATCAAGCATTTTTTGTCCCAGCTTCTGCTTCTCTTTTTATCATTATTATTAATAAGAAATGTTGAAGTATTCAACTTTCTGTACTTTCTTATTATTCATAATTTTTTTTACTAATTTATTTTTCTCTTTTATACAGTAATGTTAAAAACAAATAGATGATAGTAATAATGAATTCATATTAAAAAATAAATTAATTCTAGACTCCCTGTCTCTCTATCACAATTAGGTAAAAAGAGGAATTTCTTAAATTAAGAACATAAATAATGAAACATTTATTTGCATAAAGTTATAATATAAGTACAATACTTAATATTTTAAGAACTGCAAATTTTAAAGTTTAAGCTTCTCTGAAACATTGTCCAGTTCAAAAAACAACCATTATTATTTAATAAGTAATATTCATATTAAGAATAATCAATACTACAGTGTGCTACTACTACTGATACTACATCAATACCATGCTTATCTGGAGTAATTGTAATAAGTGTTAGATAATTTTGGTGTATAGAAAATATTTATTATTGGTACAATAATAAAATCATTATTTAATTTATCATAATGTATAAATCCAAACATAATATTCATTATAAATAATATTTCATATATTTATAATTTTTAAGTTTATATAATCACTTATTAATTTTCTAAAATTACTTTAAATGTTTGCATTTCAAAAAATGTGAATTTCACTTTTACAATTTATGCAAAACTAAAAGCGAACAGTTCAATTTGACATAAATAGAGTTACTGTAGGTAAAAAAAATTGAAAACAGTAATTAATAGTACAAAAATGC
This sequence comes from Latrodectus hesperus, assembly GCA_037975125.1. Classification (NCBI taxonomy): domain Eukaryota; kingdom Metazoa; phylum Arthropoda; class Arachnida; order Araneae; family Theridiidae; genus Latrodectus; species Latrodectus hesperus. The sequence continues at coordinate 43,968,462 of CM075856.1, read as the reverse complement.
AAATTATTAATTTTGAAAGGAAGGAAAGCTGAATGTTATAATAAATTCTCATATTGAAAATTTAAAATAAAAACTTAATTTGAATACTTTTTTTTTTGAGACACAAGCAGTTTTAAGCCCTTTATGAGGCCCTTACTCAGTATCATTATCAATACATAAACAATGATTTGCAAATAAATAAATAAAATGTTCTATAAAATTATAAGACCTCTATGTTTTTTGAATTTTATAAATAATGTAATTTTTTAAATTAAGTTGATTGAATAAATGGAAAATATATGCATAGTATGTATAAAAAGTATATATATATATATATATATATATATATATATATATATATATATATATATATATTATATCAACACTTTCAAAATTTTCCTTTCAAATATCTGTAATATTTCTAGCTAAAAATATTTTTTACAAAACTGAAAACATGCTGATTAATTTTTTTAATCTTGTAAAAAAATAAATAATAATTTTCTGAACAATTTTGAGCAATCATTTTTTTTTAAGCAGCAAAGATTTAAAAATTATCTCCGATACATGCACGATAATTATTTCCAATTTGTATACAGAGTCATGTTAATGACTTAACAGCCAAACTATCCAAAAGTTTTCTATGAAATTTAAGTCAAGACTTCTTTGACACAATAAAGTTTCAATTAGTTGATTTGAATTTTCTTTAGTTGAGCAAAGAGAATTGTCTTGAAATTTCCACCCTAGATCCACTAAAAGTATATTAAAAGGTATAAGATCCTCTAAAATTACTTATTGATAAAAAAAGTAAATATTTTCTGGAACTCCCAATAGATCATATTACCTGTTATATCACAGAGTCATCACTCATTTATTTGTTGTATAAACCCCAAGGGGCTATGTTCATAAATAATGTTAGTGGTAAATATAATTATTTAAACCATCTTATTTAGATTTTTTCCACAGGAAAAAATATTTTTTCTATAGATATCTGAAAGTTTTTGATTTTCTTTGCACTCTTCCATCTCTCTTTATGATGCTTTTACAGTCTTGATTTTAATTTCTAAAAAGCAGCATTTAAAATTAGCCCTAATATACTCCATAATTTTGTAGCCGATAGTTTTATTGGCTTGATGTTTTATTTTACTAGTGTGAAATAATCCCATTGCAGCACTGAGAGTGCCATCTGTAAACAAGAGATACTTAGTTGAATCACTTAATACTGACACTTAAAAACACTTAATTTTGAGATTGAAAATTTGTCAAATCTAGAAAACATTGAAATCGAAACTGCAACTTGTGATGAATATCAGGAAAACACAATCCTTTGGAAAGTTTAACTATTGCATAAAATAAAATAATTGAGTATGAAATTGAAACAGTTAGAAGAAAAAACAAATATCGGCCAGACTTGGGAATGGCAGTAAATGCAGTTGAAAACAAACCCAAAACTGTAAAGTTTCCGCGATTGGAAATTCCAAAATTTTATGGAAATCCTGCCCAGTTTCTTGAATCTTTATTCGCAGTTTGAAAACACAATTCATAATAAGCTGGAACTCTAAAAAATCTACAAATCCAATTATCTAAAAAGTTCTCTTTCTAGTAATGCGGCAGCATCCATGAGCAGCCTTATGTTGACAAGGACAATTATGATGCCAAAATTGATATTTTAAAGGAAAGATTTGCAAAAAGGGTGTTTTAATTAATGTGCATATGAATAATTTTTTAAACATTAAGCCTGCAAAAAATTCAAACGACTTGTATTCTCTAAGAAAATTGCATGACAAAGCAGAAACCCAAATCCAAAATTTAAAATGTTTAGGTATTGTCTATAACACATTTTAACGGAAATCTTTTGAGTTCCATATTTCTAAAGCTTCTACATGATATTACTTTGCAGTTCAGTAAAGAAAATAATGATGAAATGTGGAATTTAGATAAACTTTTGAAGCTGCTACCAAAAAAAAAAAAAAAATTTGAAATGTGAACGTGCTAACTCTCTGTACTATGAAAACAAAACTAACCTCCCAGCTAGAAAAAATAGTAACATGAAATATGTAACAGTAGAGGTGCCTACAAACAATTTAAATCATCTTCTCATCAGTTATTGGCACCAACAACTGAAAATGATTGTCTATTTTGCAATGTTAAAGGTAATTATTCTAGTGAATTATGTGACTCAGTTACAGTAGAAGAGACGAAGCAATTACTGCAAAATCAAGGTCATTGTTACTTATGTCTACGTCCCAAACATCAAATTAATAATTGTGGTTCAATAAACTATGTGAAATCTGTCATAAAAAACATAACTACTCTCTGTTTTCAAAGTAGCAAAATAAAGAGTAACAAAAATTAAGACGTAGCTATTGCTTCGATTTCACATTGTAAAGGTGGGAACAAAACAATTTTTTTAGAAATATGTTCAGCATTTGTTAAACATAAAAATAAATCAGAAGTAGTTAGAATTCTATTAGATACAGGATCATCACACTTTTATTTGTCAACAGATTTAAAAAACAAAAAATAATTTTCCTGTTAGACAAGCCTGTCTGTCTTTTCCTGTGGTACAGAAACTCCCCTTACAAAAACCTTTGATGTTGCTAGCATGAGACTTGAAAACTGAGGAGATACCTCTGCAAATATCAATGTAGAACTCTTGGTAACAGATCACATTTCTGATTCAGAATTACCTGCCCTAGATTCAAGCAAATTGAAATCAAATAAGATGCTGAAAATTCTGTAAATTGCTGATTCTGGTGTAAATTGTTCAAAAGACAATAACATATTAATTGATATTGATTTTAATAGCGAGTTCATCGCAGGAAAAATTAAACGCTTGAAAAATGACTTTGTGGCTAGTGAAACCCTGTTTGATTAGTACTTCCAGGGTACAAATGAATCAAAATTCCACATCTAACCTGGCAATGAAGATTTTAATTCAAAAGGACATTTCAAAGCAAATTGCAAATTTTTGGGAATTGGAGAGTTTGGGGATTGAATCTAAAACTGAAAACACTGGCATAATCTTAGATGAGTTTGAAAAAAATATTCAATATGAAGACAAAAAATATACCGTGAAATTACCTTGGAATCCAGAACTTAAAGATTTGAAGATTATGATAACTATGAAGTTGCATAAGAAAGGTTTAAAAAACTTAGCATGAAATTTAGGAATAATCCCAAACTGTTTTCTTCTTACAAATGTGTAATTGATGACTATTTAAAGCAAGTATTATTGAACCAATAGGCAAAGAAAAGAATGACCAAGCAATTTTCTATTCACCACATCGTGCTGTTCTAAGAGAAGATAAGGTTACAAGTAAATTGCGAATTGTTATCAATGCTTCGTCACACGCCGAAGGATAAATATCACTTAATGATTGTTTACATATGGGTCCCAACTTGTATAGCAATTTGCTTGAACTTTTGTTGTCATTTCGAGAACATCCTGTAGCATTTGTAGGTGATATTAAACTAGCCTTTTTACAGATAGAGTTAGATTCTAGTGACAGGGATGTTACTCGTTTCTTTTGGATTGATGACCCAAACAATAATTCACCAAATATATGTGTATTATATGGGATCAATAGTTCACCATTTCTCTTCTGTAAGTGGCAGACAAATTCAAAAGAACTCCGGAATCTCTTTAAGAATGCCAATACCTCTGTATATGAGTTTGATGCGGAAATTACACCAATAAAAGTATTGGGTATTTTATGGAGTACTGAAGATGACAACTTTTATTTTAATTCAAAACAACTGACATTATTCCTTCCAAAGCCAGTAAATTCCAAACACTTTATGTAGCAATGTTTGAGCTGTCTTTTGGACTCGTTGGGATTTTATGGACCATTTACTGTCAGAGCTAAATGTCTGTTGCAAGAAATTTGGTCTTCTAATATAGACTGGGTTGACGAAATGCAGTATCCTATTTTTGAGAAGTGGGAAAAGTGGTATCATGAAATACAAAAATTAAAAGAGATGAAAATTCCCCATTATTACTGGACTGGAATTTTTTTCGATGAAGGAACAACACAGATAGAGCTGCATTGTTTTTTCCAGTACCAGTTTTAAGGCTTATGACTGTGTGGTCTATTTAAGATTGTGTACAGGCACTGGTCAGATCAAAACGACTTTTATATCTTCGAAAAGTAGAGTAGCACCGCTTAAGTCGCTCTCTCTTCCAAGACTTGAACTGTTTTCTGAGCTTCTGGCTGAAAGTAACCAGTAACCAGTGGGTACTAAAGTAACCAGTAGCCTGATATACAATTTGACTCTAAAGTTTTGGACTGACTCAACCATAACCTATTTTTGGATCACAGGCTCTTCAGACAGATTTAAGGCATTTGTAAAAAACAGGATTGATAAAATTCAAAAGCTCACTCAAGATAATACAACTTGGTCACATTGTCCAGAATATGATTTAATTTCAAGGGGACTGAAGGTAGAAGAGCTGAGAGAAAATGAACTATGGTGGGATGGGCCATCTTGGCTTTTACTACCGAAAGATAATTGGCCTTCACAAAAATTCAATACATTTAATAAGGAAGATTTAGAACTTAGGAAGAAGGTGGTTATCAATGATTTTGGTTAAGAATCCACTTAGAAAGACACTCAGAAGAGCTCTCCTTAAGTTTGAAGAACTTACGACTGTATTAACAGAAATTGAAGCTGTTGAAAATGAAAGATTCCTTACCTTTGTATTGGATGAATTCAAAGAATTTTCCCCATTAACTCCTAACCATTTTTTGAAATTTGGAAAAAAACATTTAGAACTGCCCATTAGTTTGCTGGAATTAGAAAATAAGGTCTCCACAAAGGATGCTTTAACTAAAAGAAAGGTTTATCAAACTGCAAAAACGGATGACCTCAGAAGACCCATACAACTCCTTTACCCATTGGAGATAAAGAGTGACTCTAACTAAAATTAAATAAGATTCTAAATATTCATTCTAGAACTCTAACATTTGATTTTGTGTTCAAAGTTTATAAATTATTCATGCTAATTAGATATGTATTAATATGTTTTTCTCTGTCTTTATCTAGTTGAATAGCATTTGTTTATTTCATTTATTTGCTTTTATAAAAACCTGTAATTAAATAAGCTGTTTTCTCATTTAACTCTTCAATAAGTAATTAAACCTGATTTACATCTATTGTTTGAAATTTATATGCTTTTCTTTGAATTTGATATCAGATGAGAACTTTTAATAGAGTTCGGTAAGGGAGTGTGAAATAATCCCATTGCAGTGCTCAGGGTGTCACCTGTAAACAAGAGATACTTAGTTAATGATTTGTATCAAATGTGAAAACACGATCATTTGAAGTCTTTTACATACTAGTATACAAGTTCTGTATTCTTGCAAGCTTGAAAATTTTTTATTATTATGAGCTAATAATTTATTCTTTATCTCAGATTTTTGATATTTCCAATAAAAATCCCTTTTGCTTAAAATATTATAAATATCAATTTTAAAGCTTTTATAAATATAAATAATTTTAGTTTTCTGTTTTCAGAGTCTTTGAAAAGTCAATTTTTTTAACTTCTCGCTCAGATAATTTTTTTCTATATGGCATTGAAAATTTCCTCATAAAAACAAATTCTAATTTTTGTAATATCATGTGCACTTTTTATGATGAAAATATCAATTTATATATGATTTTATACAAAAAAATAAGTGATTTATAAAACTCAAATAGTTTTGAATTTAAACTGTCTTATATTTATGTGACAGACCACAGTGACCTGGTGGGTTTGGGCATTCATTCTCATTATTGGAAGATAATGGTTTTCGAATCCCAACTCAACCAAAGATCTACCAGTTTTGCTAATGGCAGCTGGGGCTCATTGAAATTCTTCTTGTTGCAATGTCTTCCATCTGAAATGATAGATGTGGAAGTGGCATTCCAAGTCTAGGAGTTTTGTAATTGGTGACTATTCTAAATTATGAAGACCCTCCCACTTTTGGGGTCACAATGGCAGGTCCACTGTATATTATGCCATTACTTCCATCCCTTATAGAGCTGAAAAGGGAAAAAAATACTCTACAGCCAGTACTACTACTACAATATATTTATGTGACACCAGAATTTGCTGTAAGAAAGTAACCTAATATTTATTTCTTTAATAGTTTATTTCAAAATGTCTTATTTCAGTTGGTGCAATCTATTATTCACTTTATACAATTTACTATTAAAATGAGAAATATTTGGGATGGTTTTATAGTTATGAGTATTACATGAGACATTTTCTGGAAGAAAAAATGCATGCTGACTTTTAGTGGTCTATTATACTTAACTCTTGCTAAAGTATTTAAGACAAATATTTTCAAAAGATGTGAAATTGATTTACATTATTTAAAATAAAACTGTAAATTTAAGTAATTGCAACTATATCTATAAATTTTTTTGTATAAAATTTCTCCTTCTAGATCATTTTATTGCCAAAATTGTCAACCAAAACACTTAATGATTAAAGGAGTGAAATTATGACAGGCTATATTTAAAAAATTCATTAATAATAATAATAATAAAAATATAGCAAAATTGATGGAATCTAGGAAATTTATTAACTAAAAAGTGATTGAATAAAATAAAAACATTTGTTGATGGAAGTTTATGAAGTCATTTTATTAAATCATGATGATTAATGCAAAAAGTAAGCTAAAAAATCAAGGTTTCACAGGGTTTTCTAAATAAGTAAAGATTTAAAATGGAATTGTATGAGAATTAGATGAATGAAATGAGAATGAATGCGATGTCAATTTTTGAACATCAACTCTAAATTGGTTGGATAATTGTAAATTGTTATTTTTCAATTTTATTTTTTAATGTATACCAGAATATATCAGCATTTCTAAGAATGTTATTAATATATACAAATAGCAGAAACACATTAGTAATCTGCATGTATGACATTTATATTGCTTGGGAGAACATTGCTGTTAATTGACATAAACCAGATTCCTCCTCAGTCTTTAAAAGTGAATTAATTGCAATTAGTGAGGGATTTGAAACTCTAACACCTGAAATTTACTTCTACATTTTAACATTAGTTTCTCATAAGTGAGAAAACTAATATTTCAATTTTATTCTAATTAAAACATTCCATTTCATTATAGTCTATGTTATGTGGATTCCATCATGTGTGGACATTTACTGAAATGAGTTGACAAATTCTTTTGCAAAAGAGTTGCACTCTCTTGAACCTCTTCCCTTTAAAAAATGATGGAATGCCTTTTACTCAGCACTTGTATACAAGTAAAGGACTAGGAATCACTTTTATTCTTATTCAGTATAAAATATCTCTTGTAAAAATGTATTCTCCAACTCACTTCTTGTGCTAGACATTTTGAAATTTGATGAGCTTTATAGATTTTGTCTGATTTAATCAGATTTTAGAACAACACCAATAGGATCAGACATAAAAAATAGAAAAGTAAACTATACATTATTGGATGTTCAACTTTGAAAAATTACAACTATTTGTTAAAAAAAATTTGATTCAATTCTGATTGAAGCTCAACAAATTCTTTTTAAAGGAGGATTGGTAAGGTGATCTAAGATAAAAGGAAGGAAAAAAAAAAACCCTTTAATTTTTGTATTTCTTGTAGTATTTATATTAATTTGGGAAAATAAATGTTAAAATTAATATTTTTTTCTACAAGTAAGAGAGACTAGCAAGTCCCCAAGTTGTACAAATTGTTTCTTGAATCTGTTGAATATATTTAGTTGATTTGATTTCTTATAAGAGTACTGTAAATTTGAGCTCTCTTGAGATGGCAGAGGTACATGCCATGAGCTTTTTGTTTGCCCTCAACTGTAGATTAAATTTAAGAAATATTCATAAGCTTAAGTCATTTTAGATATTTCAAAAAAAATTTAGCTAGGATATTTATATCATTTGGAATTTAGATCTGGTGAACTAATTTTGTTATTTTTTGAATTTTATGTAGCATTCTTTTTTATTTTATTTTTTTTATCCTACGTCAAGACAGCGGCCTTATCGGCCATAAGTCCTCTTGCAACCCAATAAAAATTAGCCTTATTCTGAAAGTTGTCAGGTAAACAGTTCAAAAGAGAAAGCGCAGGACAGCTTGTCAAATGAATTAAGTCCATAAAAGCTCCTAAAAGTCACAGGGTACAGTAGGGTGAGTTGACCACGCCGATACAACTTAAGTGTCCCTGGAGAAAGTCATGTCCAGTCAAAATTCTGAAATTGGCTGTGAAAATAGAGCGTGGAAGGCCCATGGGGAGTGGAGAGTTCAACAGGGAACCCCAAGCCTTGTCTTTAGTAATTTCGCTATATGAATTGTGAAGGTCCTTGAGAATTTGTTTTTGATTAAATTGCAGATTTGTTGGTATGATGGAATAAAATCAGGCTGTTGCAGTTTACATCCATTCTTTGCAAGGTCATCTGCTTTTAAGTTCCATAGACACCACAATGGCTAGGTATCCACTGAAGAACAATTTCCCACCCGATGGAAATGGCATGAATGAAGAGTGACTTTACTTCTTCCACGTGAAATAAATCGCTAATTGAGTATGAAGTGATGGCCACAATAGCAGACTGGGAGTCAATAAAAGAGACAACTTTCTTTAGTAGAGTGCTCAGTCCAAGAAGATTCACAGTGGCACATTTTATGGCCTCAATTTCAGCATCAAAGTTTGTGGCCCCAGATCCCACAGGTAAAGATTCCTCAAAAAATCCCCTGCAGCACACACCAGCTCCAGTTGAGTCTCCTGTTGCCGAGCCATCTGTGTAAATGTAGAGCCATTCATCACTTGGGTATTTTGTAGCAATAGTCTCTAGGGAATGGATTCTGAGAGTCTCTGGGTTAGCATTGCACTTCTTTTCTAACGTGCCAATTGTGAGGCAAAGGGTTGGGATTTTAGGATCAGGGGGAGGCTCAAATTTGACCGGGCGGGAAAGTTTGAATGTCAGGACGTAATCCCTTTTGAGACTCAGACTTGGACAAAATACTTGCGTGAGTTTTTAGTCTTAATGTGGCATTCTAGAACTTTTATCAACAAAAATGAGCATGTATCATAAATCCTTCTTCCTAAAAATGTTTTACATAATAATGAATGCTCATAAAAAGTCCATATATTATTGTATGATCACTCTAATAAAATTTGTGATCATACCCATTTTTTAAAAATGTAATCAAATATAAAATAAAAAATGAACTTATTTTATACATTATATGATTTAAGAGGCATGATCGAATCTATTTTCATGTTAATCACTTTTATTTATCAGATCATATTCATGAGGGTAATTGATTTTGATTGTTATGAAAATTAATTATGTTGATTTTACTAGAGTGTAAAAGATTTTTTGGTGATAGAGAGTTATAAAATGTGGAAGTATAAAGAGCTATTGCACTGAGAGAGAGAGAGAAATATGCATTTAAACTTGATGAGCATTTAGTTCAATTTTTTTTTTGCAGTGTCAGCTACAAAATTGTTATCCCATGAAGCCACAAAATTATGCATGGCTTTTGACTCCAAGTGTGGGATATCTAGTCAAGAATGCCAGTGCTTGATTGATAGAGTAGAAAAGTCTTGTTTGACTCTTTTAGCAGTGTTTCTCAAGCTTTCTAAACTACAAGGTTTGTATACATTTAATCAGTTTTAATTACATTTAAATGCATGACAATAATTTATTATATTTTATTACTTGGTACTTGATTTGATTTTGTTAATATAAATTCAAAATTCAAGGTAAAATTGATATTTTATTTATTAACTACAATCATTTTATAATAATAACATTATTAATAATGTTATTTGAATGGTGGCTCAAAATATCTAATTCTAATTCAAAGTAGTGGTTCAGTGTCAATTTTCTAATTAAAATGAATTCAAATAAATTATGAAATGATATATAGTTAAAATTAAAAATTTTCACATTTTAAAGAATTATACATTTACAAAGAAGAAAGATACAGAGATATTTCAAATTCAAAGTAGTTCAACAAACTCTCCACAAAAACAAAAATTCTATTTTTCTCTTGAGTTCTACACATGCGCAAATGAAGTAAAATTCAAGGCTGTGCAGAAGGAAAAAGAGAAAAAGAGTTACATACAACAACATCCCGTACTCTGTTAGAGGATTATTCAACATCTTCAGAGAAGAGCAATGGCGCTATATTAATAACACTGTGGTAAAAAATACTTTTAGTAGTTTCAATGATATCTACCACTTGTATTAATCCATCCTCTCCAGGGTACACTTTTCCGATTTGTGCTAATTTACATTCAAAGGGTGTCAAGTTTGTCTCTTTGAAAAGTACAAGCTGTTCCACCTTAAGGTTAGGTTGGTGTTTTGTCCACTTGGCTCTTGACTGTAACTCATTAAGGTACTTTTTACTCCATCGGTTCCAAAATCTATTTTTCAGTTTCTTAACAAGACTCCACCTAGAAGAAAAAAATCCAAAACAGTATATGGTTCAGGAAAGGATAAATTAGATACTCCAACCAAAAAATGTCCAGGAGTTGAGGGTAGGAGGTCATTAGGATCAGGAGCTAAAGGCAACATCGGTCAGGAATTCTGAACTGCTTCTATCTGAGTTGTGAGTTCTTCGAAATTCAGAATATTAAGTATTCTGAATGATCTTCAAAATGAGTAGATTTAGCTGCTTACAGTAGTAATTTTTTCATACTCTTAATGTTAACTTCCACAAGCTTCCCACAAGAAGTGGGGAGATGCTGAAGGTATAAATTTCCAATGAATGCCTTCTTCACCTATGAAGTTTTGAATGGGACTGGGCTTCCAAATTTCCTGCATCAAGCTTAAAGTATTTTTAGCTCCTTTGAAATTTGTTGCATTGTCACTCCAAATAACAGATGGCCTTGATCTTCTTGAAATAAATCTCCTATGGCAAGCAAGGAAGGCTTCAGTTGTTAAATCAGACACAACTTCAATATGAGTGGCCTGTGTACAAAAACAAATGAAAATTGCGATATACAATTTCAAAATTACTTTAGATATCTTAAGGTTGGGTCTAGTCAATATAAGACCTGCAAAATCTAAACCAACCTTTTCAAATAATCTAGATGGTACTACTCTATCTTTAAGTAATCTCCTATCATTTGTTTAATAGTTTGTGTTTTAGTTCTAAAACAAGTCATATATTTATTTGACTCTTCTTACTGTATCTTGATCAAAAGATATCCAATATAATTTTCTCAATAGAGAAAGAGTTGTATGCATTCCTGAGTGCAAGGATTTCTTATGAAAGTGTTTGATAATTAATTGTGTCAAATGATGTGAGTTGGGCAAGAGAAGTTGATGTCTTTGAGATTCTGTTAGGTCAGAAAACTTAAGCCTTCTTCCTACTTTTAAAAGCTCATGTTTACCAAGAAAAATATTCAGGTATAAAATTTTACTATTTTTAGGAATTTGTTATTTAATTTTTTTAGACATTTTATTTCAGAATTAATCTTGGATAACTGTGCATTTTTACTAATATTTAGAAGCATTTTGCAACTCAGATGTAATCAAATTATTAACTTTCTGTCACTTAATTTTCATTTACAATTTTCATAAAATCTAAAAATAAGCAATTATTCTAACTAATTTAGAGAAAGAGTAATATATATTTATTAAAGGATTGATCATCCATTTGTAACATTTGTAGTTAAAACTGAAGCTTTGCTAATTTCATGTTCTTCCTTGTTTAAATTTATCTCATTTAATTGTTCGAATGGAGCCTCTTGTTTCAACCAGCTCAATCCAAACCACCAAAGATCACAATCTTATAATTCAGTTACTGAAAGTCCTCTAGAAATGAAGTCTGCTTGATTCTCTTTACTGGGACAGTAAAACCATTCATTTGGGTTTGTGTAATTGTGACTTTCCTGAACTCTGTTTCTTACAAAAATTTTAAAATTACTTGAAATGCCTCGTATCCAAAAATAGGTAATTGAAGAGTCGGTCCAGAAGAAACAGGTGATCAGGAATTCTAATCCATGAACAATCTTGTCACTCCATCAGGCTGATAACAATGCACCCATGAATTCAAGTCTGTTCACGGAAAGTATTTTCAATTGTACAACTCTACTCTTAGACATCACAAAATTGATAGCCACACATCTATTATTAAATTTATTTCATAAAGAAGTTACAGTACTATAAGCCTTTTTTGAAGCATCAGAAAAACAATGTAATTCTATGCCTTGAACATCTTTTGGTAAAGCTGAGGATAAATAATAATGAGATATTCGTAAATTGCTTATAATTCCTTCACGTCATTACACCAATCTCTAAAATTCATAGTTGTTTCTTTGGATATATTGTCATCCTATCTAAACCTAAACACCAAATTCCTTGAATTAAACACTTTATATGAATTGTATATGGTGCAATGAATTCCATTGGATCAAATATTCGATCTGCTATTTGTAAAATAAACCTTTTAGTATTAACTATTTTTGAGAGAAACCTTTCACAAAACTTTGAGTATCCAAACAAAAATAATCATTCTTATGATCCCATGCCACTCCTAAAACTTTTGAAGGTGTTAAAGTCTGATCACTTGAACATTTTAAATTGTCTTCAGCAGATAATAGAGTATCAAATTCACATTCTAATTTATTCAAAAATCTAGCTACACTTGCTTTAGTAACACCTCGTACTTTCTTTAGTTTTGAGAGTTCATCCATTTTTATTCTTATAATCAAATATCTATGTTTATAATGTCTAAATTCTAATCTAATATTATTGATAATTATTTATGCAAACACTTCTAATGAAATTCAAATAAATGTTCTAAAAATCATCAAAAAGTTATATCAAATATATTTCTACTCAAACATCAGCTAGGAAACAAATTCAAAGTTTTCAAATAAAATGAATTAATAATTTTGAGCATCTTCTAATTCAAAATGTTTCAATAAATCTTCTACCCTTGCATCGGTTGATCAGCCAATTTTTTTTCTCAATATATTCTTTCCAGGCAATGCACAGAAAAGAACAATGGGTCAAAATATCTAATTATCAAATTCAAAGTAGTGGTTAAGTGTCAATTTTCTAATTAAAACAAGCTCAAATAAATTATGAAAATATTTATAGCTAAAATTAACAAAATCACATATTTTAAAGAATTATACATTTACGAAGAAAACTGGGCATGATTATCTGCAAAAACACCTTCACCGTTTGGGTTTGAAGGACTCACTGATCTGCCCTTTTTGTGGACTAGAGGACATGACTGGTGACCACCTTTACACTTGCCCTGGACTTTCGAACATCGCAGTTAGAAATTCTGCTGAAGATGACTTTTCATTTACCTCAAGATTGCCTTGGGCTGCCCGACAGAGACTGATGGTTGAAAAACCAAGGTCGGGTGTAGGATTTAAAAAAAAAAAGACATTTACATAGAAGAAAGATACAGAGATGTTTGGAATTTGAAGTAGTTCAATAAACTCTTCACAAAAACAAAAATTCTATTTTTCTCTTGAGTCCTGCGCATGTGCAAACAAAGAAAAGTGCAAGGCTGTGCAGAAGGAAAAAGGGAAAAGAGTTTCTCACCACAATATTATTATCATAAAAATAATTGTAGCAAACACTCACACTGTAAAATTATAATTTTAAAAATGGTTGCTGCAATTTCTTATAGTAATAAATATGATTGTAATTTCTTAATTTATTTTTGCCATAAATTTATCAATTTTTAAGTTCTTTCTACATTTAAATGTTTTATCCATTAACAAATGCTCACTCTGTAAAATTACAGTTTACATTTTTATAATTACATGCAAATCATATTTGCTGATTTTCCAAGCAGGAAATCTAATCAAACTGATTAATTTCTATGTATGGTAATTGCTTGGCAAAATTTTCATACCTCATTAATAAGTTAAAGTGGCTGATCTATGATTGAAATTCAAAATATATACATAAAAGTGTTTCATTTTTATAAGTACAATTGGAATTATAAAAATGAAAGTGTAGTAGGAAATTTTAAATTACAAAGTTAATGGAAAAATTGAAATTTCCTTTGAATTGACCAGATTTTGTAATTGATATCAAAGAATAATTAGATTTCATAGTAAAAAAGAATAAATAGATAAAATTAATAAAAAAACTATCAATAAATTGTTTTATGTGAATTAAGAATATAAGAAAATTCACAACTTAAATTGATACTTAAAAATATAGTCATAATGAATAGATTTAAAAAAAAACTCATCTAAAAATAATTGCTTGCAGAAATTAATGCTTTATATGTAATTAATACTTAAACATCTTCATTTCTTGATTGCTCTGGGCAAATTTATCTTGATTGTTCCATGAGCTCTTATTTTACAGAAATTGTATCTTGTGTTCCAGGTATGACTCTCCATCGTAAAATCCGCTTGTATGTGTTAGATATTTTAAATGGAATGGTATGCTTGTGTAATGCTATTAAAAGTCAAAGGTATGACTATTTTCTTTTTTCTTTTTTATTCTATGAAATTATAAACATTTTGTAAGTTGTAATTTTGAAGAAGCCATGCATGTTTTGTGTCAGGACTAACAAATCTTGAAATTTAGTAAGTTAAGTTTTCATAAAATTACGTTTATTTCTAAATTATAAAATTTTTACTAATTATTTTTAAATAATTTTCTGGAAATTTTTTTTGGATTATTATTATTTTGGAATTTAAATATTTACAGAAAGTATTTAGATAGTAAAATCTTGTTGTACAGTCAATTTATTAATTTTAAACAATCAGAATAAATTGTTATCATTTTGCAGATTTCAATCACTTTTCAATGGGTAAATAAATGAATAAAATGTGTATATACTCAAGTTGTGTTCAAAGTGAATATATCTTTTTCAAAATTTTATGTGTTCTTTCTAATTTTGATGATTCTTTTCCACATTTTTCTAAAAGTGTAATTTTTTGCTTTTTCTTCACAATGATTGATTTGTATTTTTTTTTAATGTAAAATTTATAAATTTCTGTATTTATGAAAAAATTTCATCCAAGGAAAATTGAATATTTTAGTTAAACATCTGTTAAATCTGTTTTGCTGATACAATTTAATTTTGGTGAGCCATAAAAAAAATTGACTGTATTGCAGTCACAGCCTTGCCAATTGTTGAAAATTTTTTTGCCAAGACAATGAGATGTAGTTGTTGAAATTTGATGAGCAATGGGCTACAATCAATCCACAATGAGAAACAATTGACTGTTTGAAAAGAATTACAACCATGTTAGAAATCAGGGTTTTTCCCCCGATTTCAAATTGCTAAGCCTAATTGCCCAAGAAAAATAAAGTAGCAAAAATAAGAAAAAAAGTAAATAATAAAAAGTAAGTAATAAGAAAAAAGTAAATAATAAAAATAAAGGAAAATTATATTTAATAACATCTCATTAAAAATAAATAAAATGAAGAATTTCAGAATTAATAAATAAATTTTTTTACATATTCAGTAAAATAATTTTGATAAATCCATTGATTAGAGAAAAATTCTGCAAATCATTAGCACATTAAAGTACAAATTTTCAAATTTCTTTTAACAATTTGATTCCATTGAACATTTTTACTGAAAATTACACTTTAATTTAAGCAAAATATATGGTTTCTACAAAAATATTGTTTCATGCAATTCCTTAAATTTAAGAATTTCTGTGATAACTACTAAATTAAAAAACAAATCTGGAATATATTTTTAAAATTTTCATTTAATGGATCCAATAGCAGAATAATGGGAAAGTATTACAGTAAAGAATATTCAAAAATTTGGAAAATAGAACAATTCTGTTTTGTTTATTATTGACAATTTTAATATTTAAAATACAACTCTAGGAATTTTATACTTGCAGAAAATAATTAGAATAACATTTTTATCTTCATTTTTATTCTGTAACTGCATCAGGATTTTGGGAGGATGTATTTGAATTATCAATGCAATAGAATGTTTAAAAAAAATTAAAAATAAAATAAATATAATAAAATATTTCCATCTCATAATTTCATAGATTTCAATGCATGGTACTTAAGAGAGTTCAAATTACAAAAATATAAAAGGAAGGTATATCCCATGCTGCTACATTCAATGCAATATCCAAAATGAAAATGGCGAAAATTCAAAATGTGGGCACACAGTTTGCACGTGTGCACTGGTGCTACATTTCATCACTACAGATGGTGATTAATTGCTTTTGGTGAATTAATTTGGCAAGAAAAAAATCGTCTCCTAATTTTACCACATTTGGCAACTTTTTGTGCTTGGCGAGCTGTGACTCTAATATTCACTTTAGCCAAATTGACAAATTATTATTAACATCAGTGATACATAAACTGCAAATCTTCACAATTTATAAGTTTGAATCCAAAAATAAACTGATTCAGACTTTATGGGTATATGCAGTGCAAAATGAATTGGTTACACACTTTGACAATAACCTACAAATTCAAATTTTTATATCATGTATAAGTCTTTTTCTATGTTTGTTTTTGAGAGACTTTACAATTTGAGGGTTGTCTGCATATGAAAATGTAAAGATTTCTTCTACAGGCAATCCTCAAATTTTAAAATCTCTCGAAAACAAACAATTGTATTGAAAAGGAAAAGATTTTGCAATGAAAGAATATTAATATATGATACATAAGAAATAAAAGTCTCTTCAAATTCATTCCATTGTTTCAAATATATAATAAATTTATATTGTTGATTTTAGTGAACATTAAATGGTTTAAATTAACTTTGTATTTTAAAATGAAACTAAGGTTACATTTTTACTAAAGTCTGTTTAAAAGAAAATAAACTAATTCTTTTTTTCAAAGGGTATTGCAAAACAAAAATTTTGTAACACAAGGGCCTGTTTTTTTTCCCTCTATTATATTAACACATATCATTTTTTTATAGTTTTTACAAGATACATTGGGATATCTTGTAAAACTAGTAAGAAATGTAACAAATTTTTCATATTAGTTGTTTAATACTGTTATGACAATACAGCAAAATATTATCAAGTTAAAAAATGTTAATGAGATTTTTTTACTCAAATTATAAAGAAGGGACACAAAATATTTTAATAGCATACATATTGACATATTATTATTATTAATTAAGGAATTGTAATTTGAGATAAAGATTTCCAATAATATTTTGTATAGGAGTGGACTTCAGAAAGTGGGTGATGTTTGGGCACATTGTGAAGCTGTTGAAAGTCTTCCCAAAGGTAAAAGCCTAAATCATATTTAATGAGTTTTGTTTTTGTTTTGACTTTATAATTCTTTTAATGGCTTAAAATACTTTACTGTGAAAAATTATCATTTGATTAAAAAATGTGTGTAAAGAATATTTATAACAATATAATTCATATGAAGAGCACATAATATTAATTATAAATATTTTAGGTGCTCTTCATATGAATTCAATTACCCAATATTAAAGAATTACCTAATATTTTTATTTAACATAAAAAAATTATTTTAAAAGCTTTTTTTGAACTGAAACTATTTATATACATGGCACTAATATTTTGAAATTTGATTTACATTCTACACTTAATGTATAAAGAAAATTTGAATTAAAATGTGTTCAAGAAATAAATTGATTAGCTAAATTATATTCTATAATTTCAATAAGCCTGTCTCTTTTGTAAAGAAAATTCAACTAACTTGTTATCGTTAAAAATGGGAAATTTAATAAATAAATCTTTTCAGCAATGAAATTAATTGCAAGAAAATATTTTATGTTATTATGTTTTGGGTTTGATTTTCATGTTTTTATATGAAGAAAAACATAAGCGTTTGTAAAACTATTTTGTTTTATATGTTTATTTATACAGTACATGATTGTTTTTATGAATAATCACAATTTTATGAACTATTGACTGGTCTAACAAAGTTCCATAGATGAAATTATAATTTTAATTCCCATTTATGAAATAAATTTTTAAAAAATCTTCTCTTTTACAAACTAAATTTCAAGCAGTTTTCATTTACTTTTATTTTTTGTATCATCTGATGTTTTATTAATTTTTTTTCTTTTTATGGTTGATAAACTTGGAGTGATACTGTTATTGGAAACATTTTTAATTGTGGGTAACTAACTGCAATAACATTAATCAGTGTAGTGAATAAAAAATAATTTTGATTTTAAAATGGAAATTAAAAGTAAGTATTTTTTATGAATCTTTGTGATTTATCTCAGTATTCTTTGAGCTATTAATATTCATCAACCGCAAGTATCATTCACCCCGATTTTAATCTTTAATTTAACTGATCTAACGAATTCTGGAAGAAAATGGAACTGTTAAGGGGTTCTCAAAAGAAATTAACATATACCTAGACATATATACCATTAGGGAGTTTATTTACTATGGTAAGCATAATGTAAGTGTTCAAAATGTGCACCCCTTCACTGTCAACAGTATTCATATCATCCACACAGAATCTCAAACATATCCTAAAGCAAAAATTGCTGCAGACTCTTGCAAAAAGAAATGACTTTCTTATCTAATATAAAACACATTCACACATGATTACAAATCTCAAGGGATCTTCAGGATTGAACACACTATCCTTTAACCTTTTGAATCCAGCCAAGCTTCATACATCTTCCATTTTTCCCATCTAAGAACATTGTTTTTTGCGGTCTTTAAATTGATCCCACAAAAAGGTTCTGCACCAATGGGAGCAAAAGACGATCCTTGTTTAGCAAGTTCATCAGCCCTTTCATTATCTTCGGTACCTTTGTATCATGGCGCCCATACAAGGATCATCTTGTTTTTAGTTGCCAGTTCTGTAAGGTTTCTACATTCCAAAATCATTTTAGATTTGATTTCGAAAGAACTGAGTGCTTTTAAAGCGGCTTGACTGTCACTAAAAATGAGAATCCGCTTACCGTGGTAGCCCTTCCTCATATTTAGTCGCAGACAGTGGATAATGGCCAAAACTTCTGCCTGGAAGACCGTAGCGTATCGCCCAAGTCTTACAGATAGGCTGGTTCTTGGTGACACGTCACATACTCCCAGTCCTGAGAGGCTGTTTATCAGTGATCCATCTGTGTACCAGATTAGATCTCCTGTTTTTAGTTTTGAACATGTTATCCCATTGTCTCTAGTTGGAAAAACTATTTCATATATCCTTTCAAACATGTATGACTTTTCCATGATGTCCGAGTGCATCAGGAAAGTAGGATCTTGAATTTTCCTGGTAATACCCCTGTGCCCTTTGGCAATATGCTGGTCGTACCATTGGTTTTGTAACTTCATTCTGTATGCACTCATTCTGGCAGTGCTGTAGATGAAGATGTCTAAGGGAGTCAGATCGAACATAACTTCCAATGCTCTGGTTGGTGCGGTGGACATTGCCCCTGTGATGCAGAGACAGGCCAGTCTCTGTAGACTTCCTAGTCTGTCAGTCACAGATTTCTGTTCCACCTTACACCACCAGATCACACAGACTTATAGATTAACCATTGATACATGAATATGATTTTTACTTACAAATTTTGAACTATCATTGCAGAGATGTCTCGTACATCCAGAGTCCAAACACCATAGTTCCTCCAAATCATTTTTAGCTACTTCAAAAGAAATGAGCTTGGCTATTACAGGATGTGCTTGTTAGAAAACCAACGTTCTCTTGTTTCAGGTAGGTGTTCAATGTTTACCGCACTGCACTGCTCTGTGCCCTAATTGCTTTCATTTGAAGCATTGGAGTTGATTGTTCATTCAAAGAGTTCATCCCAAAATGTACTCATATTAGTCTCAGAAAATATTTCTTTTGAAATTAGAATTCTAATATAGAAAGAAGAAAACATATTAGTGTAATAATATTTATAAATTCTTTCTTTAGTGTTCTAATATAGAAAGAAGAAAACATATTAGTGTAATAATATTTATAAATTCTTTCTTTAGTGTTTTAAACTTTAAGGAATACTTATTAAATTATCTTTGAAAAATCAAAATTATGTTTATTTTAATTTTGTATTGAAATTAAATCTGCAAATTAATTAAACTAACAATTTTAAAGTAACTTTAAATATGCATCGTAGCTCACTTTAAGGTTGGAAATACTTTCATTTTATGTTTTGTCTCTATTCATTTCTACTCATCTGTTCTAGTTGTGAGATCAAAAAAGTATAAGGTCGTCCTAGAATATGACCATAAACAATAGGCCTTATTTAAATGTCACAAGGAAGAAACCCAGAAAGTTGTTTGGTTTCTATTCTGACGTACGTGTATGCAGGAAAAAAGAGAAATGCGACATTTAGTCCTCATTATCCAGAAGTGGGCGAGATCCAATCAGGTATACTTTCCTCAAAGAACAAGTTCCAAACACTAGATCATAATTAGTTCTGTGGAAGAAGATGTTATGATGTCGTATTATAATAAGATTTGTTTCTTAATAAAAATGTTTTGAGGAAAAAATGGAAACAAAAATGCAAAAACACCTTAATGATTATAATAATCCTCCATAAAAGTTTAACTTGAAATTCAAAATTTTTTTATTTAATATTGAATGTATAAATTGGAACAAAGCAAAATAAAAGCTTCTTTCTTTTTAAAAATAAAATTGTCTATTAGCTTATATTGTACAGTAATATTACACATGTAAGCAGAGGGTAATGGATTTCATACTAAATTTTCAAATTGGAATTTTTCTAACATACATTTTTTCCTGTGCAAATAATTTTATGAATCATTTAATATTCCATTAAGAGTTCCGATCCATAAATTAATTAAATATCTGTCTCAAAACAAGCAATTTTTTTCAGGATTGGATTAAAGATAATCATGTTGTTAGGAATTATAATTTTTAAAAATGTAAGGACACCAATGATCCTTTTTCAAGGTAATATGAAAATTGGAAAGGAAAACATCATGTCACTAAGAATCTAAAACTTTCATAAATATGAAATTGCGTAACTCAAGGACACACTGAAGGGATCCATTGTTAAATTTCTTTTCAAACATATACAAATAAAAATATTTTGAATATGTTTAAGAGTGCATGCTGTAATTATAAAACATTTCATTTATATAGATAAACCTATATCTATATATGTGTATAATACTTATTTGTTTTATTTGCAGTAAAATTTAAAATATCTTCTGAATAATAAAGAAATTGAAAAATTTAAGTCCATCAACTAAAACACTTATTTTTTAGAAATACTTAAGTTTCTTCTAAATTAAAAAATTATAGATTTGTCTTCTTTTTTTTGTGCATTACATTAATCAAAATTGAATGATACTTAGAAATCTACATCATTATTGTCATCAAGAAAGCTACTGTCCTTGAATATAGATTCAAACTCGGCAGTCAGAATCATTATCTGCAAATTTTTATTCTTCTAATTTACCCAATAACATTTTAATTTCTTTGACTGTCAAAGACTTACGATGTGAAGCCATTGAAAATATTTTCATATGACTATAAATGCAACTTGTTATAATGAAAAAATATGCTAAAGTGGGGATGAACATGCTTTGGCTTTCTTTTTAAAAATAGCCATTATAATCGTTTTTTGCCAAAATTCTCCACTCGGACCATATCTAGTGTTTACTACTTTCTAACACAAAAGAGTAGCAATTAAATCTCCCTCAACTGCCCGAGGAAATTTGAGCAGGAAAAGTTGAGGGGTGCTCTTGAAAGGGGGGAAAATCCATGGTACAACTGCTGTACCATAGCTGTCTTCTGAGACACTCACTTTCGTGGTACAACAGTTGTACCCCCTGGACGAAAAAGTTAACATTCCCTGTTAATAGACTCCAGGTTGCATAAGATAGAATGGGGCAAATATGGGAAGTCTATAATATGTGAAATGACTCGCCCTGGAAAGTTTTTCTGTAGCCGGTCTAAAGATTTTTGAGCCATATGTTCAGTTGATATCACATTCTCTCCTTCAAAATGTTCCTTGCACAATGGAACTTTCTTAGATCTTGAAGAAATGACTCTAGTACTAAATCTCAGTTATATTCTTGGTTGATAGTAAGACAATACCAGAACTGTGATATTTCATAACAATGGACAGCAAAACTGCACTATTTGGACACATGCTGCTAGAGAAAAATACAGCCATGTGTCAATCAAGAAATAAAGTTCAAGATGCACGAGTTTTAGTATTATATATTTTGGTGCATACTATGTATATGTATTTTTATCCAATAACATGTATAACACTTCTTTTGTGCTAAAATAAAATGTTGAATGCAAATTCCAATGTCATAAATCAGTTAATCTCATAATAATGTTCTCCTTGTTTGCAGTTTAGGTACTGCAGATGCATTTTGTATTTTAACATATACTCTAATTGGTAGTGTTAAATTGTTAATTTTGATCTTAATTAAAATTTGCTATTGATTTTTTATTTATTTCTCTACATTAATCACTGAAATGTTACTTAAAAAATTTCATCATGATTAGACTAGTTTTGTAAATACTTTTTTAAGCAACAATTTTTATTATCACTTTTTGTTATTAGTTTTATACATTACATTTTTTGTTCTTAGATAATAAAGATGCTGTACTTCAGCTATGTGAACAACAGCTTGAAATGGTTCAAGATGCCATCCAAGAATTGATGACAGTACTGTATTAATTGTTTAATAATTCATTCTGAAAATATTTAGGATAAAATTAATAAAATATCATCTTGAAGTTAATGTTTGCTTAACTTTCTTTATTTGAGCTCAGCTTCTAGCCAAATGATTAGTTTTTCTGGCCTTCAATTTTGACTTTGGACATATATGCTTATAATTGTTTCAAATCCATTTTAAAAGCTCTAATTAGCTTTCGCACAAAAAATATTTATTCAGCATGACAGACAAGCCAAATCAAGCATATCAAGTGTTAAGTAGCTTAGTTTTCCTAATTCAAGGGCAATAGAATTATGTTATTTCTTAAGCATTTGAATTTTTTTTTTTTTTTGTGCTTAAAAAAGATGATGGTTCAACTTTTTTTTTAAAACTAGATAGTAGCTTAATCAATATTACTTCTGTTAGCTGGAATTTTCTTCTGTTCACTAAAAATTGTAATATTCTAAATTTTTATTCAATCTTTGATAATAGGATTATTTATTTCAAAGTTTTTCCCGTGGAAAAGGTGGTAAATAATCTTTCTAAATCATTACTTAAAAAACAAATAAACTGGTTTTGTTTTCAAATCAAGTGTTTTAATGTTTCCACACATTAAACAAATATTCAGTTCCTAGTTTGCTTCCATTTAAAAAAGAAAGAAGAAAGTATTCTGGTTAACTATCAAAATATTGTGTGTGCAAGTAAAGTGCAACTTAAAAAAATATTAGAACACTAAAAGTCATGCAGTTAAGATATTTGTGAATGTTTATTTTAAAATAAAGGAAAAATATGAAAACAAATTTTAAGAAAGCAAATTAAAGTTTTAGAAATGTTTTTATATTTTATGTTAATATTAATAATTTCTCTAAAATTAAGAAAAAAATTTGTTGAAAATATTAAAATTTTTGGTGTGAAAATTAATTCAAGTTCTTTAGAATAAATTTTAAATGATCTTCTGTAGAAATTCTTTTTACACATTTGCATAAATAATGATGATTTTTACCTGTCATCTAGTAAAAAGGCAAACTGGAAATTTAATAAAAACGTAATATAATATTCAGTCAACATGATGTAGATATCATTAAAAATTTGTTATTCAATAACGTTTAAATAATGATTCAGAAGTTTTATTTTATTGATTCTCTCATCTTGTTTGCGACATTTAATTTGTTTCTCAGTTTTTTCTTTCTTTCAAGTTCTGGGAAAATATTCAAGATTATACCCATTCTTAGAGATTGAATAAAATCAATCATCACTTGATGATATTATTTTTTTTATGATTAAGTTTTTTTACCCCTTCACCTGGTCTTGAATAACTTTTTGCAAGACAATTAAAGGGCCCCAATTCAATAATTATTTACATTACGTCTTACATTAGATGTCTACTGATGATATTCTTATCCAGATGTGCAATGTAAACAAAAAAAATCATCTTACTTTCTTTGAATTTTAAAACTGTTGCTTATTTGTAGCTAAACTTTAATTATCTTTAAAAAAATGGTTAATCAAAATTTGCTTTTTTAATAACTTTTAAAATAATTAGATGTTTTTTTCTCCATTGTTAAGAACTTTCAAAATCAACTTATTTCTGAACTGACATTTGTGGTATAAAGAAGAAGGTAAGGAATATGGAAAAGGGTTGCTTTCAAGCATTAGTCTCTGGGCCATAATTAATGATCTCATATATTACTTAAAATCAATAACTTATCCGTTTAAAATACTATTTCAGTATTTCATATGCTGATGATAAATTCATTGTATTCCAAGGCACAACTTTCTAAAATGCTTATTTCTTATATTAAGATGTTAATTTTTCATTGGTCAAAATTTTGTTTGTTAATTCCAAAAATATTCAAGCTTTGGATGATTTAGCAAAAATTTAACAATGAATCAAATATTAACTTCAATTTAGTTTATTTCTCATTTATTAATGTGAATGAAATAAAAAATCATGGTTTTCTATTGAATGAAATATTCAATGAGAAAAACTTATCTTTTCATATTTTAAGTAATAATGAAAAATATTTCCTTATACTATATTATGGTTCAAGATGTCACATATAATATTTACAATGCTACAAAATTCTTAAATAAACAAGAAATTTTTTCTGTAATCTCTTGTGCATCAAATATGTGGTAGAAAAATTTAAGAAAAAAGTCGATTGATCATTTAGAAAAGAATATTAATTTCGATTATTCTAAGAAAAGTTGTATCATTTCTACCAAATGCGCTCAGAAAGTAAGTTACACTTTAACAATGCAACTCAAAAAACACTTTACTAAGAAGTGTGCACATACAACACACTATTTCTTCACATAATCGCCATTTGTCGGAACATAGCTCTAATCACTCGATGTCCTAATCATAGAAAATTGGTATTTATTCCTTAAGCCAGCTTAGAACAGCTGTCTGAACTTGGTCATCATTGAAAAATTATCTTCCACCTAAATGTTCCTTGAGCTTGTTGAATAAATGAAAGTTGCAGGGCTTCAAATTAGGACTGTATGATGGATGATGTGCTGTTTTAAATGGGAGATCCAGAGCTAATATCTAAAATTGCAAAGCAAATCCTATGCCATTCGTGCCTTGTGGGGTCTTGCATTTTCATGCTAGAGGACAACGCCTTTACTTATCATTTCACATCTCTTATTTTTCACAGCTTTGCATAAACCTCGTAATGATTCACAGTGGAACTCAGCATTAATGGTTGTGCCTTTTAACATAAACTCAGTGTAGGCAAATCCTTCACAGTCGAAACAAACAGTAGCCATGACTTTACATGCTGATGGAGGAGCTTTGGATTTTGTTCCCACAGGTGATGTACGTCTCCATTCCATCAACACTTGCTTCATTTCTTGAGTGTAGTGATGCACCCATGTTTCATCACTTATAATGAGACAGCTTAAGAAATCATTGCCTTCTGCAGAATAACTTTGAAGGTATTCCAGAGAAGCTACAAACCATGCTCCTTTTATTTGGAACTCAAAGAATAAAATACCCATCGTGAACACAATTTGGGATGATCCAGTTGGTAACAGATGATGGAATGATCACTGCCAACAAATGTTCCCAACTGTGCTGTGTCACAGTGTGTGTGATGCTTACTCTGCGGTTGTCCCTCTCCATGATGATGTGCTCATCATTGTTGGCCTTCCTTGCCTTTCTTCATCAGTTAAGTCTGTGCGACCATCTTTGAAGAGATGGCACCATTTCACAATGACTGGACATGACATTCTATGTGGCTCACATGCTGCCAATATTTCATAATGAATTTTTGATTTTATTAAAAATTTTGCCTACAAAAAAGCATATTGTTCTGTGGATTTCAACATTTGAGTAAGTTTCTAGCTGATTCACAATTATTTTATTTATTTTATTTTTACTATGCAGCAATGATTAAAATAGTTCGAAAAAATTGCTATAGTTGGAAGCCGTTTAACTCAATTGTTTTTTGTGGAAGCTCTACTCTTCTTTCGCAATAATGACATCGCTGGCTGGACAAATATAATTTACTTTCTGAATGCCTTCATTCTAGACTGGTTCTTCAAATATCAAAAATGCAACTTGGTTAAAATTGTTTGAGTGACAAAGTTTTGATTGCTACCATTCTGAATTTTCCTTGAAAGTTCTTTATTTTTGTATAGTGACATAAATGAAAAATAATATAGTATTTTATAATGATGAAAGTTAACTTATTGTGAGAATTTGCCTTGTATTTGCTACATTTTAGCAAAGTATAGATTCTGAAATCCAATAATTCAAAATCAAAGATAAGGCTCATTTTTTCAAGCTGAACTTCTTTGTATTAACTTTACAGTTAAAATTCCCCATACAAGGACTTTAATTTGTAGTAAATTTTGCTTATTGTTATTATTATTATTTTTTGAAAGACTTAGTATCTGTGGAAACTTTATTTTTGAAGTGCAAATCTGTGCAAAAAAAACTATATTTTAATTTATTTTACTCTTAGTTTGAATAATTGTGTATATAATAGTTTGAATATAATGAAATCAATAACAGTGGAGGAAAAAAGATTTTCTAGCTGAAGATCTTACTTACTTAAATGCAATAATTAATGTTTGTAATTTACATTTCCCATTTTAAGTAGCTATACAGAAATTAAATTAATTAACATTATAAAGTTCAAATAAAGAATTTTTAACTTTTTTAATGCTCAGTGAGCTAAGTTTTTTCTAACAGTGTATCATGTAAAATTGACCACTTTTACTTAAATTTAATTTTTAAAATGAGACAATAAAATTATTTTAAAATTAAACAAAAAAAAACAGCTATTCTTTTTAGGATAGTAAGGATACTTTCAACATACATTGAAAAGCTTATGCTGATTCTTAAGAATGATCCTATCCGATTTCTTGACTATCAAAAATCTTTTCATGAAGTGCTAAATTTTCGATGGCCTTCATCTTTTTAAGCTTGGTTACTAAAAAATTAATTTTTTTAGTGTAAATTTTTATTACATTTTTTAATTATTTTTAATCATGCATTTAATTTTTTCCCATAAATTTTTCTTTGACCTTGTACTATTCCAGATCTTATCCCATACTTGGAGCACATGGCGTAATGACTTTTAAATGACAAAATAAAACTCACTTCCAATAAAGTAGGAATTTTTTCCCTTTAGATTTATAATTTTTGCTCAAAAAAATTTTTTTTCAAACAAAATAACTATTTGTTCAAAACATTTAAATGTTAGTTTTATTCCATATAAAAAGTTTTCAACACATAAACAAATTATTTTTAAACACTAACCTTATTGACTGTTTAAATGGGTCTCTGACATTTTTAGCTATATTATTTTAGCTACATTAATTAATATTTTGCAATGCCAAAAGCATGTAGAAAAATATGATCCTTTTAAATCAAATGCATTGAAACTTTTTAAAGATGCAGAATTACTGTCTCCATCAATGCAATTTAAAAGATCATATATATATATATATATATATATATATATATATATATATATATATATATATATATATATATATATATATATATATATTTCAGCTATATATACCTGAAATATTGCCATATCTCTGGAACATAATTATAGTAATTGATTTGAAAGTTTTTCTATAAATGTAATTTTCCAGTAAATTATTAGATTGCTGGGCATAATATTTATGGAAAGTCCATGACCTAAAGATATTTATTGTCCACTCTACTGATTTTATCTTGAAACTTCTTATTTTTCATCGTTTCTCCCTATTTACGGGTAATGTATGAAAATCTATTGATTTTTGACAATTTCTGTAAAATAATTAAAAACAGCCAAAGTTCTACTGGAAAAAAGTCTATTGAGTTGTTTTAGTAGCTTAAACAGTCAATGAAGAAAGATAAAATAATTAATAAATTTAGAAAGCTTAATTATAGCTAAATATTCTCAAAATGAGAAATGTTTTGAAAAGGACTGCACCAATTCATTTCTAAAAAATGTTAATGCAGCAACGTATGAAAAAATAAATTGCCTTGAGTTACTTGAATTTGAAATGTATTATGTATTTTTTGGATGAAATATTTGATAATTTCTGTAGTTTTAGAAGTGTTATTCACTGAATTAAATTTATTTAGTAATGTATTTTATGTTTTTATGTAATTTTATAATTTAATATTTATAAATTGCAGTAGTGTAGTAAAAGTTGCCTTATAAAATAAATATTAAGAAGTAAACGTTGATGCTTATTTTTTTACATGTGGTATATTCTTTTATTTTTCATAGTTGCTTTATGAGGTTGATGAATATTTTATTAAAATATTAAAGTTAATACAAAATATGTTTAGCATAAATCGTTCTCAGAATGTATAATCTAAAAAGTAAAATTGTCTTTTTGCTGTAATACAGTTTTAAGCATTCTGTTTCAAGCAAAATGTCACTAGTAGTGTCTCCTGATTTTTTTCCCTCAAAATCAGAATCTACTGATTTTTTTAGCCAAGGTTTGCAGGTACAATAATTATTTTAATTAAGGGTATAGTGATGTTGCACGCCTAAATATATCTTCAATTAATATATAATTATATACATTGAACTGTTTCATAGATTTTACACTTTTCAAGCAAAAGAAAAATTTCAAAATCAAAAGTTTCCTCTAACTTCTGCAGTTGTTCACCCCCCTCTCTTTAAGTATGTTTGAAAAAATTTACTGAAGTTTTAGTGAACAAAATTTACTGGTATTGTGAACTTATATGTTATATAATGTTTGTAAAAATAATAATTATGTGCAGTAACTTGTGTTTATTAACCATATTTTAGATTTGTGTCTCTCAGTCTTTTCATCTGTTATTAAATATGTTGGTGATAAAATCCGTCATTTGCAACATTTTTCTTCATTGCCATTGCTTAAAATTAGAAATAAAAAAAAACATTTTATAAAATGTGTTTTCTATTGAGTGTAAGAAAAAGTAATCTTTTTTAATAAATGTGCATTTATTTTATTTTTAAATATGATATAATGACATACATGTATAAATATTATATTATTGTGGAATTTCTATTTTTGTCTTAAACAATTCATATTTATAGGTTTTATATTTTAGGCTATAGATGATGAGAATGAAGCTCCCCTTGTTACACCAGTCAATGGTCTGCAGTTGCCATCACTTCAAACATGGAGCAGTTCTGATCGTAATATTCTCCTTCCTTGTTCAGGTCTGCTAAAAGCAGCTAAAGCGTGTATAAAAAAAACTATAGGTGCCATATCTGCTCGAGGAAATGGCAATCATGAAGAATCAATTCATGAACTTGATTTGATAGCTGATATTATAAAATCAAGCAGCTGTATTGCTGATGATTTTGTGTTGTCCCTTTATCCTCCCATAAATCACTCAATTGCTCGTGAACAGGTTAATGTATTTTCCTCTTCTTAAATTTGATGACTTGTTTTTATTTGTTTGTGTGAATTATATTAAATATTTACTTTGTAATGTTTGCTGCATCTTTCTAAATTATATGGCTTAATGTAGCAATTGTTCTTTTATGATGCCTGTCTAGGAGATAGATTTATATCATTATTGAAAGGCACTAAAAGGAATATACACTTCTAAATGATAATATTCTTAGAAATTATTGAAAAGAAAATTAATATTTTTACAGTTCAATAAATAATTTAACATCAGTTTAATCATTCACAATTTAATGAAAATTGGAAATTTTTCAGTTTTTCTTTTGGCAAAACATTATTAAAAGTATAGTTATTTTTAGGAAAAAAATTCCTTGGAAGATTGAGTTCTAAATTTAAAATTTTCCAAAAGCTATGTTTAAAAATAATTTTCATTATGACAGTTAAATGTGGAACTCATTTTATGAAAATTCAAATCATTCATTTATTTTTAACCTCTGTAATTTTCTTTTACCATTTTAGAAATACCTTTCTACTGAAAATGAAGTTGTGATAAATTCATAAATATTCATGTTTCTCCTTAATTTGTTCTGATTTTTTTAATATCAAGATTTTGATCCCTCAGAAAATTATTTAATCTCATTTCTAGCTGTTTTAAGGATTATTAATTAGGTTTTCTTATGACAAGAAAAACTAGACAAATATATCTTTAAAAAATCTATTAAAATAAATGTATTAGAGCCTAATTTTCTCTAATTTGTAGTAACATTACATAAGTGTTTCCTTGCTAATTACTGATGGCTCCTCTATGTTATTCTTCAAGTTTCCAAAAAACGTTGCTACAATATAACATGCAAAGAAATCAATCTGTTTAATTATAAATGAGTGCTCTTTTCATGAGTAAATTGCTTATGTTGACCTTAAGTTATATAGTTAATCCACCTGATTGAAAGTAATCATTTTGATAATTTATTATAGTATTAATTTTCAAGTTTTCACAGTAAGTACTTTGATTATTTTTTCTGGGGTAATAATAAAATGTAAATTTTTCTTTATAAATTTTATTTAAAAAATGGGATAATCTAATTTTATAAACTTCGGGATTAAATTTATGCTTTAAAATGTTTCAAACTTTTGTATTTGCTAATGAATTTTTTTCCTATTTTATGTTCATAATTTTTTAATTTTTAAGTAATAGATGTGATTTTAAAATTTGCGATGAAAATTATTGAGAAAAAGTCTTATTTATTTTTCTTATTTTGTGATTTCATTTGAGGTGTAAAATTTGGAGTCAGAATTTGACCATACAATGAGGAATGAATTTAACCTACTTGCATGTGTATATGTTGGTCCAGGGAGATTTCAAAAGTGAAACTGGTATAAGGCAATTCAATTAATTTTAAAAGAAAAAATTTTGAAACTGCAACTCCTGTTTTAGACAGGGTGGGAAGTCAGGACTGCAATTTCTTAAAATTTGTGCATATTTTATGATGGTTTTATATCACAAAAGCAAATAATTTTTGTTAAATTAAAAATATGTGTTTCCTTCTATACTAAAATCTAAAGCATCTGTTGCTAGATTGTGGAATAAACAAATTTTGATTTCAGTATCATTATAACAAAGAGATATGTCTTTATTTGCTAAGACTTCTAAAGATGAGTCTGTCTACTCACTTTATGCTTCAAATGTAAGTTTTCAGTCTTTTGAGACATTAGAAGGGTTGTTCACAGCTGATTGAAAATTTAACATAGCCATTTAGATTTTTATGGCACAGTAAAAAAAGATAGAAAAAAGTAAACACACAGTAATCTTAGATGAAATATATTTTGTTGGTGTTTTCCTCTAAAATTTTGTTTTTTTTTTAGTTGCAATTTTCTATGTTGACAGATTTTATCAAAGAAATAGTTGTAACTCACATAGCAGATCTTCTTTCTATAAGTTATAGCAATTACATATTGTTGAAATATTCTGCTCATCTTGATGCATATCTGCTGATGCAGACAACATAGAATTAATGGTGATCAAAACAGTTAGAATTTTGCTTTGTATTAACTCCATAATTTATGTAGAATTGTAGTCCTGTAATATGATTTAACATTATCTTTTGGATTTTTCTGCCATTGTTTAGTTTCTTCTGTGGATTTTATTTCATCCCTTCATATTTGGTTCAAGGTAAGAATTTTTCACAGAGTTCAATCATAAAACTCCAAATTTTATTAAAAACAAGTTATTGCAAAAAGAATCGTAAGTTTTGATAGCAGCTTTAAATAACATTTTTATGATGTCAAAGTTAAGATGAAGTGACTGAAGGGGCTTTATAAAGATTTACAATGTTCAAGAACCTTGCATAAAATTAATAAAAAATAAAAATACAAACGATGTCATACAGAGTAAAAGGACATCAGCTCTCCCACCATTAAGAGTATCACTTTCAGATATTTTTTCTAGTTTAAAGACAGCTTCAAAATTATTAATCAGTATCTAAATGGCTTCCACTCTGCAAATCCATCTAGTGTCACTAAAATGTTTTAAAGTTGATGAGTCTCCATGAAACAAAATTTGTGGACAAACATTTCTTCAAAAAATGGCATGCTTTTTTGGGGATGCTGAAAGAATGCAAATCCATTAAGCTGCTTAAATACATTCCCATTGTATTAATGAACGATCTTGTACTAACTGTATGCAAATTTAAGATTTGTGCTTAATAATGGATGTAAATTGACACTGCATTATCCTGCAGCACACCATCATAACATGGAGTTCTTGAATCTGAAATATTTAGCCCAAATTGAAAAATTACTTCTTTCAGTAAAATATATAAGGATTTTCTATCCATTTTTCAAGTCTAAAAAATCCAGGAAAAAATTTGTGGTTTTCCGAGCTATTTATGTAAGCCACTTGCTCATGATTGGAAATGTTTTGAATTTCATCAACCATTACAGCAAAATAATATGACTTTTACTTTATTTTGAATATAGTTGCAGACTTGTGTGATTTCATAAATAATCTTTAGCTCTTAAATGCATTAACTCTAAAAAATTATTGCTATTAGAATTAATTTTCTAATTGTGTCCTCGCAAAGTGATGCCTTGACATACACAAAAACTAGTGTCATATTCATCAAGTATTCGTAGTTTTCATCAAGTTCTTTTGTACACTGCTTATACAGTTTAACATTGATGGAAATTGATAATAAAGTTCCAGTAAAATTTATCAAACAACTTTCTGAGTTTTATGGGAAGTGTAGGAATCGTGAAATTTAAATTTTTGAACTGCCTTCGACTAGTTACTGAATTTATAAATTGTAAATGCAGATTCAGTAAATTTTTTATCAGGATATGAAAGCATCTATTCTTTTGGAACTTTAGAACCATTATCTAACATGAATATATAATCACAATAAAAATACTTTCTGCCCTTTTCTGCTTATACTCTAAAAATAACTTTTCGTAGTAATTGTGAAAAGAAATCGCACATTGCCAGCTGATGACTTCTTTGCATACTAGTTCATGTCAAGAGACACACTATAGCTACGGTTTACTTCATATTGGAAGAAAAATCAGAACTTGCTTGGATTTTCTTCAACCCACCAAACGGTTCGATTTCCTACATGTCACATTGATCCAAGCCTTAAATCATATCGTATGTGGCAGACTTAAGCCAGGAGTAATGTTGTCTCTTGAACTATGGAAGTACAAATGACGAACATGCTTATCGATTATTTGTACTTATACAATCCCTTTTTCTTTTGATGGAAAAAATGCACAAGCTGAGAAAATATAGATGCTTCTTTCGTTTGAGTATAGTTTGAAGGATTGTGTGTGTGTGTGCCAGCCATTTATGTGCGTGAATACCTCTGTAATGATGTAGACAGAGGAAATAAATAAAATGAATAAATAAATAAAATTAATAAAATTCTCCTGAAAATAAATTTTTAATTCTGAACTCCAGTGCTACATTGACCACTCACTGCTACAAATATTTTATTATTATTTTCAAATATGAAATTTCAAATTATTATTTTCCATGCGTACGTTTTTTCTTTAAAATCATTCTGAAATTATTATTCATTTTTTAGGCTTTATGTGTACGAAATCATTCTGAAAAACTGTTATCTACAGTTAAGTAAGTTAATTTCTCTTGTTTGTTAATTGACTATATATTTTAATATTTTAACAAAAGACAATTTTTATCATTAAATTATATTTTTAATCTTTCAGGAATGTCCACTTTTATTCACCAACAGATGAAGTATGGATTGAATTTCTTGAAAAAGCTGTAAATCATAATTGGGTTAGAATTAATGATATGGCTCTGGTAGAATAATATGTATTTAAAAATAAATTATATGTATTTTAAAATCCAATGCTTTCTGATTTTGAAAAAAATTCCAATTAAATTTTTTTGTTAATTTTACATTATATTTATATGTATAAAATATATAAAAGCAAATTTTATGTATTTCAAAATCTAATGCTTCTGATTTTGAAATAAAATTTTCTTAATTTTATAAATTTTAAATGAAAGTAACTGTTAATTCCTGAAACTTGTGAGTGACTACCAGGAGTGTCAACAGTTGGTGGATATCCGAATGTCTTTTGGTAAAGAAAACTTTGTATGAAGTTGCCAATCTCTTTCAGTCACTTGGGTGTTATGCATCCTGTACCTTAGGTGAATGCCACTGTCATCCAAACTGAACCTCTAGTTTGCCTGGAAAACTGACCAACTATTACCCAGCAACTCAAACAATGCTGGGTGGGGACCTTTTTTATTTCCTGAGATTTAAAATGCTGAAGCATCTAACCTGTCTTTATAAAATATTTAAATCCAGAGTCAATCAACTGAAGGAGAATTTACTCCTTTAATATCAGAGGCCACAAGATCAAGGAAATGGTGCATCCCATTCATATGCAAATTGCATATGAATGGGATGCCCTTGTTAAAAACTGTTGGTACACTTTATCTAATGAATTACCCCTCTTCTCCGTAAAAAGCCAATCTGACTTCTTAGACATAATGGTAGACCCTAGTAAGTGGAGCTAGGTTATTTTGGATTTAGAGTGTGGCAAATAATGCTTTTAGTAGAAATGTCTTGACAGTTGAATCCAATATCAATGAACTGTTAATTGATCATTATAATGCTTCGATGTAATTTGATGCTTAGAAAGAAATATATAAGTAAAAGATTTCAAAATAATGTAAATCATGTTTGCTACAGAAACAAAATTTATAAGTATTTTCAAATTCATCAAGAAAAGCTATTTTGAAATTGCATTTATAGTCACTAAATTTAGTTTTTTTTTTTTTTTATTTTATTTTTTTATCCTACGCCCGACCTTGGTTTTTCAACCATCAGTCTCTGTCGGGCAGCCCAATACAATCTTGTGGTGAATGAAAAGTCATCTCTAAATTTAGTGTAACAATAAATATATCTTTAATCCTGAAAAAATCATAATTCTTCAAAGCCGAATGTTTAAATGAGAAAAAAAAAATTTTTCACACACACACATGAAAGTAAAGTTAAATTTACTCTTTCTTTTTTAAGTTCCTCCTGTATTTTGCTTAATTTAGTGAAATTTTTGGTTAAAATTTTAGATTTATTTTGTTTAATGTTGCGTTTTTCTTTTCTTTTTTAATAGAACAGCAGTCTGTTATTTTAAATATTGCAAAAAAATATAAATAAATGAGAACAGCAAAAATAATTTTTAAATATGTATATTTGATTAATAAATATAACTCTGATATAATGATTAATAAAAAAATAAATAATTCTTTGTTATGTTGGTGCTGATATATTATCCTGTTGATTGTTTCACCAAGCAAAAAATAGCTTCCAAAATCGAGATTTGATGCCAAATGCTGCAATTTTGTGATCACACTGCCTGAGTTATTTCATAATTAAGTTATTTTACCTTAAATGAATCAAAATGTTCTGGCATTAAACTGCAGTACTTGAATATATAGTTTTTGATAAAGATGGTCAATGGAATTGTATATAATATGTTATAACTATATTTAAAGTTTTTTTTATGATTAAACTACCTAAGAAAAGGATACATAATGCAAAAATCATTTTATGTTTCAAAAACTAATGCATTAATTAAAGTTTGGAATTACTTAAAAAATTTTATTTAATTATTACTGATGAATCTATTTTGGCATATTCTTTAATAAAAACATGTTTCTCATCATGTAAATTACTCAGTTTATAAATTTATAAAATTAAATTACTTGTAAGGATATAAAGATTTTGCAAGAATTATATATTTTTAAATATTAATAATGTAAAATTTTTACTAAATCTTTACATTTTATTTACATCATTAACATTTTTAAAATATAAATAAATGAAATTTAATGTTCATTAATATTTTTTTAAATTAATTTTTTTGTATAAAAAGTGTACTTAAGTTTTAAAAAAATGTTTGGTTTTTACAACCACAAACAATGATTTAAGATAAATTCTATTATATAAGCCTTGAAAAATTAGGAAAATAAATTATTATAACAACTTTCATAACAAATGTGAGATATAAGTAAGTCATTATAATATATTTTTCATGTAAATCAAAAGATTTCAATTCAGTAATTACATTTTAAGTTTTGAATATAAGTATGATGATAAAAAATGAAATTAATGCTTTTTTTTATTTGTTTATTTCATTAAAGAGTTTCAGTGGCTGAATGTTTTGTTTTATATTTTAGTTCATGGTCACTGTTTTTAAACTTATAAATCGACTGCCTACTTATAATTTGACAAATTGGGCAAGTTATGAAATTACAGTTTAAAGTCACAAAATGATCATGTATTTTAAAGAGAGACTTTTATCAGTCATTTTGCATCATTCACATATGCTATGCAACAAATTTTTGTAATTGATGAGAAAGTGAAAAACGATAGCTATAAACAAGAAGGCATAGCCTCAACATTCAATAAGCATTTAAGAATAGCCTGCAGTAAATTGCTGAAAATCTATAGAATAAACTTGTGTAAATTTGCCAAAAATCTAAAAATAAACTAAATAAAATATGTGTAAAGTTAAATGTTAATTTAAAATTTGCAATGTTCGCGATTTTAATTTAAAACTTTAGTTAGTTTATTTTTCAAAACATAAGACAGCAATTTATGCAAAATTGTTACATTTTGGGAATGCATTACTCAAAACAGTAGTTATGCTACCATACCTTTCTAAAAAGATATTGTAACAAAAAATGTAAATAGTGTGTTTGTGGTCTTTTTTGCTTAAAAATGCTATTTAGGCCTACATCTTATTCTTTTTAAGATGGATTCTGAAGAACTATGATTATCCATACGCAACGAAAAGTATTACTATTATGAGAAGTTGGGAATCGAACAGAAGATCTGACTGTACGGCTCTCAGCTCCTCAATGTAAATAGCGTACATTTTTATATGAATGCCTTAAATTTCTGCTTAATTACTTGATTTAGTGTATTATTATCGCTTTGTGTAATAATTGTCTAAACAACGCTTTTTCTCTGAAAATAGTGGTTCCAGAGCTGAAAAATAAGTCTAAAAAATTGAAAAGCAGTCCGATGGCAATTGGCAACTATTTTGAATTTAATATTCCCACAACTCCAAAGTCCATTTTGACACAAGGTGCAAGATATAAAAAGACATTTTTCTCCTAAAATTTATATTTTGTAATAAAATAAATAGCTGCATTAGCTTTAGAGATGCACTTTATACTAAATGCTGCAAACCATTTTAAAATACACTAGATATTTCTGAAGATGTATAGAAATATTCAAATGCATGTAATGTCGCACATTTGAAGCTATAGAAATGTTGGCCTTTTTCTCGAAATATTAATTTTTTTATAATAAAATAAATGATTCTTTTAGTTTAAAAATATGATTCAGTACTAAATGCACCTGATAAGCAAAAAATTTCTAAAGATGTTGATTAATTTTGAATTTAAGGTTGTTGCGAATCACAAGGGACTTGCATCAGTAGGCATAATGCATAAAAAGAATATCTGCATTAGGTTTACAATTGTATTTTATGCCAGATATAACATACTTGATATTTCTGAAGATTTATAGAAAATTTCAAATGCATGTTATAACTCACACTGCTATATAAATGTTGCGGTATTTATCAAATAATTTATTTTTATAATTAAGTTAATTCTTTCATTAGCTTTAGATTGTGATTCAATCCTAACAAGTGTTTTTCGTTAAACTTGGAATTTCTTCAGGAATTTTGAAATTTATATTCACGTGAATCCATTGTGTCACTAGGTCTTAATATATAAAAACACATTTTTCTCTTAAAATTATTTTTTATAATAAAATAAACAGCTGCATTATATACTAAATGCCGCAGACTATTTTAATATACTCTTGATGTTGTTGAAGATGTACAGATACTTTTTAAATATAATCAACTTATCACATTAAAAAAAAGCAGTAATTGAAGTTAGCAGTAATGGTATTTTTCTCTAAATATATATTTTTCATAGTAAAATAAATGATGTCAATAGCAGTAAAATTTTATTCAATACTAAATCCACCCAAGCGATTTTCGATAAACGGAATTTCTAAAGATACTGAGGAATTCTAAATTTCATGCTCGCGTGAGTCATAAGTCCCTTCTGTCACTAGGCGTAATATTTAAAAAGACACTTTTCTTCTAAAATTAATTTTTCTTTTAAAACAAATACTTAGAATAATTTTAAATTTTCATTTTATAACATGAACAGGAAACGGTTTTAATATCTATAAAATATTTCTTACGATATATAGAAATATTTGAAATTCGTTGATCATACGTTTTTCATATTAAACAAAGTAAAACGGCTTTTGAGAACTTTCCGTCTATGGGATTTTTTTCACCCAATAATATTTTGTTTTATAAGAAAAGGCTACATAGAAAAGTTTTGGTGGGAGAATGATGGGAATTTTGTAGCTTAACAGTTGCATACGAAATGCTGCACAGTTTTAATGTAAATTAGACGTTTCTGACGATGTTACTCAATTTTTCAAATGCAAGTAATGTCTCACATTAGCCGTTATAAAAATGGTGGGCTATTTGTCGAAATATTTATTTTTTATAATTAAATAATATCATTAGCTTTTTTAGAATGAGATTTAATATTAAGTGCTTCCAAGCGTTTTTCGATAATCTGGGAAGATATTCAGGAATTTTGAAATTTAATTTCGCGTGAACCACGAATCCTGTGCGTCACTAGGCGTCATATATAAAAAGATGCGTGTTTCTGCTGTAATTAGTGCGTACCTGTGTTAGCCTCTACAGTTGCACTTTTTACTAAATGCCGCAAACCGTTGTAAAATGCACCTAATATTTTTAGCGATGAAGTAATTTTTGAAAGGCTTGTCACATTAACCGGGCTGGCAATAATGCCGTTTTTCTCAAAATTTCACGTAATAAAATAATGTCACTTGCTCTAAAATGTGCTGAATGCGCATAAGCGGGGGATTTCTTAATATACTGAGGAATATTGATTTTCATGTTCGCGCGAGTCATTCTGTCACTAGGCACATTGTTCTCAAAAAATTTAATTTTTCTAATAAAAACAGTACCTGCATAAGCAATCAATGTGCATCTCCCTCCAAATGCAAGTAATGTCTCATTTTAGCCGATATAGAAATAGTGTATTATTTCTCAAGTTATTTATTTTTACAATAAAATAAAATCATTAGATTTAGAATATGTTTCAATACAAAATGCGTCAAACCTTTTTCCGATAAACAAGAAATTTTTCAAGATCTTTAGCAATTTTGAATTGAATGTTCATGCAAATACATATCAATTGACAAGGCGCAATATAGAGGACATTTTTCTTATAAAATTTATCTTTATTTTATAAAAAAAAACAAATACTTGGAATTGCTTTAAAATTTCTTTTTATAACAAGTACATATGCAAATGTTTTAACATTTACAAAATATTTAGAAATAAATGAAATTCAGTGATCACACACATCTTATGTTAAACAAAGTATAACGGTCTTTGAGAATTTCTTGTCCATGGCACTTTTCTCAAAGAGCATTTAATTTTGTAAGAAAAAGCTACTTAAAAAACTTTATGTTAAATTTTTGTGGGAGATGAGTTCGTATTTTTCTCACACGTACTCAGTAAAATGAGATCAAGGATTGAATAATTATTTCAATTATTTTTGTCGAATAATTAATTTTTTTAAATAAAATAAATGTAATGTCCGTGTTCTATATTAAAATAGAATCAATGTTTAATTTTAGATCCATCAAAGTCTCTAGTTTAGAAGTGTTCTATGATAACATATATCTATAATTACAAATATATTGGAAGAACTAAATGAATAACTTATGATTTTAATCTTAAATTTTATACTAAGTTTCTGAATGAATTGATGAAGACTTGTTAAAATATATATCTAATAAAAGTAATGATAAAATGTTTCAAATTTTTACAATTTCCACTGTGCATTTTTCTAAAAAACATCTTAGTAAATTTTGTTTCAAAGAAAATTTATTGGAACTTCCTATTCGTAAAAAAAAGTAAAAAAAAAAAAAACTTAAACTATTGAATGTGGATTTTTGTCCTTCAATAAAAACTTGATAATACTGAAATGTCCAAGACTGAAAAAATGCAAGAGCATCGGTAAAATATACACAGTCCAGTCACATTAATGTGACCATCTGACAAAAGCCAGAATAACCACCTTTCGCAGAGCGGACTGCTGCGAGACGTGCAGGAAGAGAGTCACTTAGGTCCCTGAAGGTGTTCTCTGGGATGTTGAGCCATGCCGACTCTAATGCCGTGGCCAGCTGTGCTAGATTACGCGGTTGAGGATCCATGGCGCGAACAACTCGATCGAGATGGTCCCACAGATGTTCGATTGGGCTTAAGTCAGGTGAGTTTGCTGGCCAGGGGAGGACGGTAAACTCATCCTGGTGCTCTTCGAACCACGCACGTACACTGGCAGCTGTATGGCTCCTCGCTTTGTCCTGCTGGAAGATGCCATCATCCTGAGGAAAAACAATGCGCATGTAGGGGTGAATATGGTCCGCAAGGACAGATGCGTACTTGTATTGATCCATCGTGCCTTCCACAATGATCAGTGAACCCAGAGAATGCCAGGAAAACATTCCCCAGACCATAATGCTCCCGCCTCCAGCTTGGACCGTTCCGGCAAAGGTTGCAGGGTGGTTCCTTTCAGAGGTTTCACGCCTTATACGCCAACGTCCATCTGTCCGATGGAGCATAAAACGCGGTTCATCTGAAAACGCAACCTGTCGCCACTCAGTGGACGTCCAGCTGCTGTACTGGCGTGCAAATTCTAGCCTTCGCCGTCGATGAACAGCAGTCAGCATAGGTGCACGAACCAGGCGTCTGCTTCGGAGGCCCAGACGCAGCAATTTTCGCTGAATAGTAGTTTGGGAGACACTTTTGGTAGCCCCTTGATTCATTTTGGTGGTCAGTTGCTCAACGGTAGCCCGTCTATCTGCCCGAACGCACATCCGCAACCGTCGTTCGCCTCTGTCATCTATGGCCCGTGGTGCACCATATTTGCTACGTCGCTGATTTTGGACAGTCCCATTTTGCCATGCACGGTACACTTTTACCACGGCGGCACGCGAACAGTTGACAAATTCAGCCGTTTCGGAAATGCTTCCACCCTTGGCCCGAAAGCCAATGATCATGCCCTTTTGGACGTCGGATAAAACGCTTCGTTTCTGCATTACGCCAACAATTGAAATGTTTTCCGAAGCCCTCAAACACCTTTTATATACGCTCAACTGCACTTTGCTGCCACCTGCCTTCTGAGATTGGTTATTTAATTCTGACGTAGAAAGTACGTGATGGTCACATTAATGTGACTGGACTGTGTATTTCATATTAATTTCACTTAGGCAGGCAGTAAACCGTCACCCAGACATGGTGGATGACTATTATGAACCGGGCTCTGAAATAAAATGTGATTATTTTTTAAATTAGAGGATTTTTAATATAATGCAAATGCATAAGTATTTGTAGCAAAAATTTTTTTTATAAAATGATTCTCCAATTTAGTTATTATTTATAGTTTATAAAAATTCATTTCAAAGAAATATTGTTAACTTTATTTTAAATAATTTGCATGGGCAATTAAAATAAGTTTTATATTATATAAATTTTGTTCTCCCTTTTTTTCGCTTCCAAACATACTTCAGCAATAATATTTGCTGCTGATATTTAAATCAAAGTATTACATGCAATATTTCTTGCCGTTTTGGTTATGATTATGTTTTCAAATATGAAAATATTAACAAATACACTATACAATAATAAAAAAATGCAAGTTAAACAGTAAATAAACTTTTATTGGTTAATATTTGGAGTGACGTTATTAATGACGTGATTGTTTCGTGTTTGGCTGGTATACCAGACACACACACACCAGGGATCCACAAAACAGACACCAGTGAAACACCATCCACAAGAAACGCGGTGGACATGTTTGCTGCCTGCCTTAAGTATACTATCTGAATTTTTATTACATTTTGAATTTATTTAAATGTATAAAAAAAACAGTCTTGCAACAAAAGTATTTTTATGTATTAAAAATCTTATAAATATGTGCATATTTAAAATGGCTTTTCCTCAATATTGTCTGGTATAGTAACAAAAATGTGCTATCATTAAATCATTTTTAAGCGATAGTGTATGGATGGAAATTTCTGTAAAGCGAAGAATAGAGGACGCTACTACCGTGGAGATCTAAAAAACTTCCAGCACGAAACTTCCTGCTTACTATTCCATTATTGTCTTATACCATCGTGCTTGTTTTCTGTAGTTTCCATTACTTTTGAAAAATATTAATTTAAAAGTAATTATCCAGTAAATTTTTTTGAAATGCAGAAAGCAAATAAAGCTAATAGTTGTTGCGTAGCATTTGGTTACAATATGCGAGCTGGAACAAATTTATTTTCGCAATTGAAGATGTTCAAATTTCCAAAGGAACCCGATTTACAATCTTTAATTTAATTAGATATATATTAAATCAATTCTTAAAAATAAGGCTTGAATTTTAATTGCAATGAAAACCAAGATTTGTTTAAAATATTAACACAAATAACAAGTAAATAAACACATGATAACAATTTTGTTCTACTCATTATTGATACCAATTCATATATTCCAGCATGATCAAGAAAATTTCAATGAAATTTATAATACAATAAAGGAAAGCATAAATAATACCTTGCTTTATATTTAAAATGATTTATAGTT
Organism: Latrodectus hesperus; assembly: GCA_037975125.1. Taxonomy (NCBI): domain Eukaryota; kingdom Metazoa; phylum Arthropoda; class Arachnida; order Araneae; family Theridiidae; genus Latrodectus; species Latrodectus hesperus. The sequence continues at coordinate 43,925,853 of CM075856.1, read as the reverse complement.
CAATCGCACGCAAAATATATTTCCTGAAATTTTGGAATAAATGCATAAAATTAAAAATTAATTAGAAAAGAAAATGATTAACAATTGAGATAAATAATAACAAGAGTTTGAATGTCGGTTACGATACATCATTCATCTACAATTGATCCTAATATCGCCAATTAATAAGAGCGATTTCTCGCAAAATATGGTAATCCATCAGGATTATTTAAATAAAAATTAAAATTTTTTTTAAAAATTTACGGGTTCACCACTGATTGCACTCTTATTAAAAATTATGATTTTAACGGATAAAATAAAAAAAAATTTTGAAAACAGAAATAATTACCTAAAAATATTTAAATAAAAATTTTTGCGATTGCATTGATTTTCAATGGGAAGAGAGAAAACCGGAAGTATTTGAGATGGCTTCCGGTCAACTGAGGTTTATTTTTGTTTACACTGAAAACTCCATCCATATTTATTATTTAAGCCAGACAACAGCATTTTTACACGAGTAAAATACAAAACTGCATGGCATAATTTCATCGCATCACTCACTCCCTTTACATCGAATCGAAAGAAACTCACCGGACCACATCGTGACCTTCGAGAAGGTCACGACCACATGCGGTAAACTCATCACACCGAGCACTTCAACTTAACGGGCAGGGATTTCCGTCCTTCTCTGACCAAGGTTGACCAAGAATAGCGCATTTTTCCATGCACTATTGCCGCACATTGGCCGTTAAGTTTCCATCGTTTCAAGTCTTTAATTTTAGTTAAGACTAAAAAATGTATAAGAAACTAAGGAATAATGATAGATATGCAGTTTATAAGAAAAATCTCATAAAGAAATAGGATTTTGCTTAGAAGTTTCTAACAAAATTTCATTGTCGCTTCCCTTGACAACAGACATATCTGTAATTCTTGCAAGATGTGACTATCCAGTGAAATGATTCCAGTTTCCAATCCTGGAGAGATCACTTACTTGAAAGCGACTCTTCTTCACTGCTGAACACTCTGCCTCTTGCAATTTATTGCGACGCTGCTTGTGTTGTGGTTTCCAGTTCGATTCCGCACCCAACTCGTTCGATCACACGCCCCATAATAAACAAAATATCTAATAAGTTATGACCAACAAAATTAAGCCCCTTAAGGAGCAAAATTATTAAATTGGAGGTGCGTGCCTAGAGCACTTGGAACTCCGTCACCTAAAGTGACGACCATCGTCCTTGTGTTGTGGTTTGTCTTGAGAAGGACGCACTAGCACGGTTCCCTGCACGTGGCCCTGAGTAGGAATGTACAAGTTATTTTGAAGCAACCAGATGGGAGTCTGTGATTAAGAAGAGCAGAATACTTGCCCTGCCACGCCCGCAGGCATTACTTCACTTGGAAAACATTACGGCGTACTTAACATGCTGCCTATAGTGAACACGAAGCAGCTTCGGTTAGTCGGGAAGTTGGACTCACTACTTTCCGATAATCAGAACAGCGCCGAACTCATGTCATTGTTTAGAATCCACATGCTGTTCCAATTTCAGAAGGAGTGACTAATCTAAAAATTCTAGAATATTAAAAAAATAAAATGTGAATAATCAGCAGAGTTTCAAAATAACCCCATAAAAAACAACCGTCACAAGCTAGGTTAAATATCTCGCCTTTAGGTTCTATTGCAAGTTATATAAAGTTTATAATAGTGAGATAAGAGATATCGAGAATTACGACTCTTACAAAATCGAAAATTTTTACAGACCTAGATCGGTCCTGTAAATAAGCCCAGATACAGAAATGTAAATAACAAAAACTGATATTATTTTAATTAATAAATCACTATCTTTTTAATGGCATCATCTATTGAACTTCCTGAAGTTGTCACACTCCTAAAATTTGGCACCATGCTCACACTCCTGATGTTATTTTTAAACAATCCTCGAGGTTTTTGTTTAATTATACACTCCTATATATATATATATATATATATATATATATATATATATATATATATATAAAATCACACTTATCCAACAAATGTTTTTCATTGTTTATGTATGTGTTTGTTTGAGCGTTCATTCCTATTAATGTACTTTTATTTGTGTTTATATATTTAATTTTTTCAAACTTTATATACACAATTTTCAGATGTACACAATTTTCAAGGATGTAAGTATATGTACTTAATACTAAGTAAGAAATCCTATTTCATATAACATGTTTAATTTTGAGTTTTACTACCTTGTGAATTCAATTCTGGAAGTCCTTGTCAATTTAAATATGTTATTCAAAATCATCACTTATGAGCATACAAGTTAATACCTAGTTAGCTGTTATATCCAATTTTCTTCTGAAAGAGGCCAACGACTGCACACTTCTTCAACAACACCTGGACCACAGCTTAAATCTAACTGAAGTAGCTCTTGTGTGGAAAGAATCATCATGAAGTAACAAATAAGTGGAATAAATACTAGCATGCAAAAAGGGACTGAATAGGAACAACTGAACTAACGCAGTGTTTACTGCCTCTAGAAACTTACATAATGATTTACACCAGTATTACACTAGTACATATATAATACCAGAATACAACATAAAGATTTACACAATCCTCAGAAGATTTGGTTTGCATAAGACTTTCTCTTTTTGCACAAGAGAAATTTTCCAATTGAAACCGCTAGTTTTAAATAAATACCAAGAATTCCTGGTTTGCTTTAATTGTTGCTCAACAGTCCTCTTCCACACACGAGAGTTCATAACACTGAAATCTACAGCTTAAAGTGAATTCTGAACCATTGAAAATATGCACGCCATGGGAGAAACAGAATCAGAATTGTTGAGCTGAGAGCCAAAATGTTAAGCCGCTTGCACATTTTACTAATCAAAATAAACTAAATATTAAAATTGGTTAGATCGATTCCTCTGAGAAAATATGACCTTGTGAGGCTAATTTTCAGAAAAGAAATTTGAAAAAAGTAAATAAATAAAAACTGTAACAGATCCATATTAACTATACTGACAATAGATGGCGTTACTGGCCAATACAAAATATTCTATATATCCAATAGAATTAGAAGAGAGAATAGAGGACTGAGGAATGGGAGCCGAACCATCCGGTTCGTAAATAACTTTGTTTATAAATTGTACTGTGCAGGTACTATGAAACCTTATTATTAATTAAATGTTTTCTTTGTAACTATTTTTTTTTTCTTGCCTAATTCTAACTCCATTTTCTTAAGTCCCCTACAAAATGGCGCTCCAACTAGTGGTCCTTCCCACTGTTTTCTATTTAATTGGTTTTGAGTTTTAGCTATATTAAGTTGTCAGTTATAATTCCACATCGGAATTTTCCTGAGTATGTGTTCATCCAGAATACATTCCATTTCTTGAATTTTCCTGAGTTGTTCGTTTTCTCCCAGAAATGGAGCAGATGCATTTCATATCGGAATTTCGCCGAGCTATATCGTTTTCATCCAGAAAACAGTTAAGTTTATTTTGTTCTAAGAAATTTCATTACCATCCTGATAATGTTGGCATGTTGTAATAATAGCATGTTTTGTATTATAACTAATACAAATAACATAAATTTTGTTTTGTAGTATTAGTTCCGTTATTAGTCGTTATAACTTAGGTTTTGATTGAATTTTGTTCAGACGTGTACATGAATGTTATAAGTTTGTCTACAAATACTGCATGTATTTGATATATTTTTTTCTGCACGTCAATTTGCATGTATAGTGAAGTTTAATCTTTTGAAATGTATAATGTGTTCAGTAAAATTCTTGAATTTAAACTGTTTATATTGTAAAACAGAAATGACTAAACGCTGTTCCATATTGTTCGTAAAAGGATAAAATTGAAAGAAATTGATTGATTTTTTTATTGTTTTAAATTAGAATAAGCTTTTGATGTTGCATATTCAAATTAAAAACTGATTATCTTTGTTTATTTTCGTTGAAAGCATTCACTTAGAATAATTTCTGTGAATAAAAAGAGTCAATGTTCTGTCTAGACAAAAGTATGGAAGTCGAAGTAACGGCTCCATAAATGTTGGTTTTGATAAAAATAAGTAAATATTTTATTTGTTTATTTTTAAAAGACAATGTTTTATATTCGAAAGAAAATTTAAATTTTTTCTATCTATGAGGAATCTATTAAGTTTTAAAACGAAAACAAAAAAAAAATATATAAGAATAATATTTCTGTTGTGTTCTATTCTATTTTGTTTTACTCTTGATATCTTAACATTTTTTTATTTCTTTTGAAAGAAAATAATACTTTGTAAAACTTTGTATTTTATGACTTTGGTTTGGTTTGGTTTCGTTTGTCGCTCAACGGTCATTTTTGCACACCAGGGCTAATTAGACCGGGACTTACGGTTTAAAGTGGATTCCGAACCACTACAAACATCCATGCCCAAAGTGAGATTCGAACCCACGAACTATTGAACCGAAGGCAAGAGCGTTGTATTTTACGACATTGCTAAAATAAGATATTAGAAATAAATGTTTTGTATTTATTTGTTTATCTTGAAAATGAATATATTATAATTTAAAATTTTTTTACAAGATATGTCTTTATTAAATGAAACATAAAAACATTTAATGTTTTTACATTGAAAATAATTTGCTTATAAATTAGTAATTATTCAATTAATGACGTGAAATTGATTGTCAAGTGAAATGAAGAAATTGATTTTTGAATTTATTTAAAAATTTGTAAAAATTAAAATACTGTCATTATTTTTAGAAATAATTTTGTTTTCACTCGGAAACAATTGTGTATTATTTGTTTAATTATTATGGAAGTAATTTAGTAATTGAAGTTGTTAGATGATATTGCTTATTATTCAAATTTCTTTCTTTCTTTTTTAAAAAATAAATAACTTTTGGTTTGTAATTTAATTTGAATTATAATTTCAACATATCTTTACTAGTTTTCTGTATTGTTTCTAGTCTTAGAATGTGATAAATGTGAAAAATATTTTCAAATTACATTGTTGAAAAGTAATTAAAAAAACATGTGTTTGATTAATTTAACAATTAGTATTTAATTAATATTGCTTAACAAGTGTTTAACAAAACTTTTGTTAATTGTTTAACTTAATTTAAATAATAAGTTATAAAATAAGAACTTTTGAGATCAAGAATGGCCTTCCTTTACCGTGCCCGAAAAGAAGATTTAAGGACCTTAGCTGACGAGCTTGGTTTCGTAGTGGGAGACAATTTAAAAATAGTCCAATTAACAGATCTCATTAGCAAAGCTCATAATTATGATGAAACTATGATCAAAAGTATGCGTCAAGCAATTACTGAAGAGCGAATTGCTAAAAAATCCGCAGCTTTAAGAGAATCCGAAATAGCTGATGCGAAGGAAAAATTTGAGAAACAAGAAAAATATGAACTGGAGAAACTCCAGCTTCAAATTGAATCTCAGCGATTGGCAAGCATAGATCCTCTATCGTCAACTGGTCCCTCGGTAGCACACCAGAAGCTGGATTTTAGTAATTTCAGCACTCTTTTACCAAAATTTGATCCGAAAGACAGGTTAAATTTATAAAATTACCTGAATCTTCATGGATCCCTTACTTACTAGGCACCCTGCCATCTGACATTGCAGCTCTCATCGTTCGAGAAACCTGAAGAAACACAAGAATATGCGAAAGTAAAGGAACTACTTCTGAAAAGATTTAAATTGTCTGGAGATCAATTCAGACAACTTTTCGCTCAACATAAAAAGGGCCCAGAGAAAACATGAAGAGACTTCTTCTTTGATCTGTCAAGCTATTTTGATGGCTGGCTTGAAGAACTTAAGGTTCAGGATTTCGAAAAGTTAAAACAACTTATCATTGCAGACCAAATCAAGAAGAAAGTTCCCCCTGATGTAAAAAAAAACATTTTATCGATATTTGTTCTGAATTTACTTCTCCATTTGATCTCGTTGAGAAGCTAGATACTTACGAAAGTGACCGGTGTGGTGTAAAGAAATCTCTCCTTCCAGTTCATCAAAAGAAGCAGTTTCCCCTTAAACACTTTACTCAAGAAAGAAAACCTCGACATGAAAGAAATGGGAATCTTAAGAAAGAGTCAAGCGAAGTTGCATGCTATGGATGTGGCAGTCCAGGAGTTATTAAACCAAAATGTAAAGGAAAGGAAACGAAAATTTCTGGTACTTTAAGCAGCGTTATACTTCAATCGGCTTCTAGTGCACCCGCACTGATGGCAACGTTCAATGGAGTAATGGGTACCGCTTGCGCAGACACTGCTGCAACCCACTCAATCGCAGGAGAAACACTTTACCACATCCTGCAGAAACAAGGTGCAATCTTTGCCACCAGTACACTACTAGTGACTTTAGCAGATGGTAGTAAAATAAAAAGAGAAGTTCACACAACAAAGGTAAAAATTCGTCTTGGAGGCCGTACGTTGCCTTTGAACCTTGTTGCCATCCCTGAGGCAAAAGGAAACAACACCCTGTTGGGAATGGACTTTCTGAATTCGGCTGGGATTGTATTAAATTTGAAACGGAACAGTTGGTTTTTCAATGATCAACTCAAACGACACTTTTCTTTTGAAGAGCCGATGCCAGCTCTTTGTGGGTCGCTACAAGCAAATGCTTCCCAAACTGTTGCACCGCTAACTGTGAATGAAAAAGGTAGTACTGTTGAAGATGAAACATTCCATTTGACTCCCACCCGGGAAAAGAAATAAAAGAATCATCCTCATCATTTGCGTGATGATGAAGGCATTCATCTGACTGCTGAACAAAGAATTGAACTAAATGAACTCTTAACCCAGTATGAAACTATCTTCAGTCCAGGGGGAGAAGCAACCCCATTTATTGAACATTACATTGATACGCAGAACCATCCTCCGGTTTCTGTTCCTCCGTATCGAGTGTCTCCAGCTAGGAAAGAAATTATGCAAAATGAAATTGATAGACTCTTAAATGAAGGAATTATTGAGCCCTGTGAATCTCCGTACACGGCGCCTGTTGTGCTCATCCTTAAGCCAAATGGTGCTTATAGATTCTGTGTGGATTACAGAAAATTGAATACCATCACGAAGACAGACTCTTACCCTCTTCCACGCATAGATGATTTACTTCAAGAAGCTAAATAAACTCGTTATATGTCGATCAACGACCTTAAAGCTGGTTATCACCAGGTAAATGTGGCTGCTATGGATAGATACAAAACTGCATTTTTTTGTCCTTTTGGGACATATCGTTTCTTAAGAATGCCATTTGGATTGAAAAATGCTCCAGCGAGCTTTCAAAGACTGATAGACAATTTCCGAAGTGGTCTTGGTGACATTTTTCTTCGTTCCTACCTTGATGACATTATAGTACTATCAGAGTCGTTTGAGGAACATTTAGAAAATTTAAGAGACATTTTTCAACGACTTGAGTTATTCAAATTAACAGCTAACCGAGAAAAATGCAATTTTGCATGTTCAAAGATTTAATATCTTGGGCATTATATTACTCCTGAAGGTCTAGAGGTTGATCCTGCCAAAACTGCTGCTATCTTGGACATGCCTGAACCCAAAACTGTTAAGCAAGTTCAGTCCTTTCTGCAAACTTGTTTTTGGTATAGGAGGTTCATTCGGAACTTTTCTGAAACAGCCAGACCTCTCAGTAATCTAACCAAGAAATCCTCCTCGTGGTGCTGGAAAGAACAAGAAAAAGCTTCGTTCCAAAAATTAAAGACATTACTTACTTCACCACCTGTTCTTAAGCAGTGTGATCCGAGTAAACCTTACATCTTGCGCACAGATGCTAGTGGGTATGCCTTAGGTGCTGTCCTCCTCCAAGGAAAATCCCTGGAAGATCAACATCCCATTGAATATGCAAGCCGACTACTAACCAGTGCTGAGCAAAACTACACAACTACAGAGCGTGAAGCCCTTGCAGTTGTTTGGGCTTTAGGAAAATTTAGATGCTATATTGAGGGACAAGAAGTCACAGTTGCCACGGACCATCAGGCGTTACGAAGACTCTTGTCTTTAAAGTCCCCGTCAGGACGACTTGCTCGTTGGGCTCTCCAACTTCAAAAGTTCAACCTCCATATCGAGTACGTTCCTGGGAAAAGCAACGCGGTAGCTGACATGTTATCTCGCCCTCCCTGTCACGAAGGAGATAACCCATGCGAGATATGCTCTGTGACTGTTAACCAACCCACTGTTGTTTCAGTAGATTTTCCTACCAAAAGTCCTAAAGAAATCAGAGACAGCCAACTTCAAGAAAATAATAAATGCCTTGGAAGCAGTCGACTTGACTGAGGAATACAGAAACTGGACGGAAAAAGGTTTTTGATGAACAGAGGTGTCCTGTACAAATATGCACCTGATTCAGGATCTGATGAGGCTCAGCTTGTCATTCCAGAAGATGCAAGAGCAGATTCTTAAAATTCATCACGATGATCCTACCGCAGGTCATTACGGTGCTGAAGGCACTTTTGATGGAATTTCTAGAAGGTACTACTGGACTGGTATGCGGGAATACATCACCAATTATGTAAAAGATTGTATAGAATGTATGCGATACAAGCCCTCCACCAAAACCTGCTAATCTGCTGCAGACTCCAGTACCATCCCAAAAGTTTGAGGCGCTATCCATTGATTTGTTCGACCCTCTTCCAGTTAGTCATGGAAAAAAATGGATATTTATACTAGAAGATGTTACTACGAAGTGGATCGAGCTATTTGCCTTGGAAAATGCAACAGCTAAAGAGTGTGCTCTCACTCTTGTAGAAGAAATCTTCATGAGATACGGAATACCCGGCAGGATTATCAGCGATAGCGGACCACAATTTGTTTCTGCTGGGAAGCAGCAACTATGTTATCTCATGAAAATTCATCAATCCTTAACCCCAGTTTACCACCCTCAAGCAAATCTAGTTGAAAGGAAGAACCATGATTTGAAACCTCGTCTTTCCATATTAGTCAAAAATCGGCATGATAGCTGGTGCGAGAAACTCCCTGCAATTCGATTCGCACTGAACACTTCAAAGTGCAGTTCAACTGGAAAAACTGCAGCTTTTCTCAATTTTGGACGAGAGCTCCGCACAATTGATGATGTTACCAACGATTTTCGTGGTATCATCGAAAACGATAACTTCGTCGTTGAAATGACCCCGTATCTAAAAAAACTGGAAGGATTCACATCTGAAGCCAAAGAGATCTTTATTGAACAGCAAAATAAAAGCAAGTATTTTGCAGATCAGAGAAGGAGACCAGCTCCTACATATAAATCAGGAGATTTAGTTTTGGTTAGAAAACCAAATTTAAGTAATAAAAGTGCTGGTGTTACAGCGAAATTTTCGCCTCGTCGCGATGGACCATTTATCATCGTTACTCAAAAATCTTCCGTATCGTATTCTGTGGCAAACACATGGAGAAAACTATTCAATTCTAACGAGTCTTATGATTCTATTGGTATTCCAAATATACCAATAGGAGTATACCACACTTCGGCATTGATTCCTTTTCAAGGAAGGAAAACTTCACCCATCAAAGCTTTGCGCAGAAGAGGTCGGCCAACAAAAATGAACAGGCCTAAAACTCCCACTCCTGCCATAGCTCATGCTCAAGAACAAAACCATTCCAGGAAAACTCCTGCTGACTCCTGGTCGGGACGTCTTTGGGGTCAGAGGGGGAGGTTGTAACAGATCCATATTAACTATACTGACAATAGATGGCGTTACTGGCCAATACAAAATATTCTGTATCCAATAGAATTAGAAGAGAGAAAAGAGGACTGAGGAATGGGAACCGAACTATCCGGTTCGTAAATAACTTTGTTTATAGTTTGTACTGTGCAGGTACTATGTAACTTTATTATTAATTAAATGTTTTCTTTGTAACTATTTTTTTTAATCATGTGTAATGTCGTAATAAATATAATGTTTTTTTGCCCAATTCTAAATCCATTTTCTTAAATCCCCTACAAAACTATTAATCTTTTTATACTGAGGATTATGTGAATATGAGTATTTACATATTCATAAAAATGTGGTTACAACATATGTTAAAACGAGATCAATTTACTCAAAGCATGGTAATTTAAGTGACCTTTATTGAAAACCAAAATGTAAAAGAAATTTCAGCGTGTTTTACATTCTTTTAACACTTAAATATAACTTAATTTTGAAATTCCCTTTAAATGGATGTTTATCAATGAACACAAGCTTTCAAAATTTAAAAACTGCAACTTATTTATCTTAAATCAAACACTTTCTTTTTCAACTGAAATCAGGAAGATTCTGCTACAGTTTAGTTTTCTCCTCAATCGTGAAAGGATATAATGCTGATTTTTATATATGTATATATAAGACATATTTTTAAATAACAAATGATTAGTTTGCAAGCAAATAATTTTATTATGTTTGCAACAGATTTTAAGAGAGTACTCTTCATAAAGTACATCAACAACACATAAAAATTTGGCATAAATTCATTTAAAATAAAAAGAAATTCCACATCATATTTAAATACAATATACTGACTCGCAAATTAATGCTGCAAGCAATATTTGGTGTATAATTCCAAATATTGCATGAATATGAGATTACAATGCATTTTTTAAAGTATAAAAAAAATGTGCATCTTTGACTTCAAATACTTTAAACTAAAACAAGAAATATTAAACATTCAATTACATACATTAGGCACTCTTACTTTATCTGTCTGTTTCAAGCAATTGGAAGATTGATCTCAATCTTAAATTACTGCCATTGGAAGTCAATCATTTTGCAATAACAATTTTAAATACTTTTGCAATAAAAATATAAAGAAATTTATATACAATGCAGAGAAAAAATATTTTTCTTGGCATTCTTCATTTCTTTACCAAATATTTGCTGTTCTGTTTTCATACACAGCATTTTTATTAAATAGAAAGGATTTTCATTAGATATTGAAATAAGTATTCACTTTATTAATATAACTATCATGTAGAATATTTTGTTTATTATTACTAAACAGGAAAAATAAATCTTATTTAATTATTCTATTGTGTTGTACTAAAATTTCAGTTAGAAAGCTCAGATAATCAGTCATTTTAGAAATTATGCATAACAAATTTTTATGGTTAACTATTAATTCTCATAAAACTGTTTGAGGGGTTGTGAAAAAAATTTTCAGATGAATGAAAATTCTCACTTATATATATTTGAAAATCAAAATTATTTAAAATGTAATTTTAATGATGCCAACTATATCAAGTATATAACTTACAAAAAATCTTTATTTAGGCTATCAGTTTAATACTCAAACAAAATTAAAGAAATAATTTAATTAAATGACTTTCCAAAAGCTTTTACAAAGTTTATAAATAATAATATACAAATTTTTGTTTACATTAAACAAAAGGATATTAATGTAAAAAATACATAAACTTTAAAAATATAAAATAGATATATCATTATATACTATAAGCTTAATTTTATTTAAAAAACAACCTTAAAGAAGCTAAATAAAGGAAAATAGGAGACTAGATATAAATGAGAAAAAATTGATATATATATATAAAAGTTAAATTTAAACTTTTGCACTGTTAACTGTTGCACATAATTGACTTATCTAGGAAACTTATCTTCTCAATTTAACAGTTGTTTGTTTAATGTAGAATTTTTACCTATTATAAATTACAACCTTTTTAACATTACTTTTTTTCATGCATAAAATCAGAAATTAAATTTAATAGATTGTAAAGAAATCTTAGATAAAAATATATTTTGTTTATCAAGGAAAAAAATAACAATGTAAAGTAAAAACATATTTTGTATTATAATTTTATTGATAAAAACCACATCTAAAACTTGTACTAAGGAATAAAATGTGTTCTTTTTGAAAAGTATTAGGACTAATAAGTATAATTTGATTAAGTATCCGTGCAGTTCAAACAAAAAAACAAATTCAGTATTTTCGTAATAAAACAAGCAATAAATTCTTTTAAAATAGAATACCATCCAATATATGATTTTTAAAGAAATTATAACAAATATGCAATCTACACTGATTTATATTACTTTTAGAGCAACAACATTTGCCTATTTACAAAATACATTATATAGTAATTTGATTCTATTTTTTGGTCATTAATAAAATCTTTTTTTCACTTAATTTTTAGATAAATACAATATCAGATAGATCACACAATTCCTTTCTCACATTCAACAAGCATCACAGTTAATTATTTTTATTTATTCCCTGGTATACATCACTACAATCTGTATAAATGTCTTTGGTTATTTAACAACACTTTCATGGGGCTCAAATTAAATGCTGCATATTTTAGCACCTTATATTTTTATTTGGTAAAAATTAGAAAGAGTTTTTAGCTTCACAAATTAGTTATTTAATAATGAGAATAAAAATAAATTTTTCATTTTTTTCAGCACCATTTTTTATCATTTAATAAGGAGAAATAATCAATGAATTTTTTAAAACAGATTTCAAAAATACTATTTTGTCTTTCAATTTTAAAAGATAAATTATGATTGCACCTTTGAAATAGCACAATAAAATTATATGTAATTTATTGTTCATTCCACTTCATACCAGACTTAGATGCATACCAGACTTACACTTTAGACAAACTTAAATTCATAATGTGAAAAATATTTTAAAAACATGCCACTTTAAAAGTTCAGACCTAAGCATTCCAATACCATGAAAAAAAAAACATTAGTTTTCATTTTATTCAAATATATAAAATAGAAACTGATATTAACTTTTGTGAAAGAAACAGAGATTCTTTTGAGATTGGAATCCTATCACAATGAGTAGACTTAAGATGCTTAGCAGTCAATCCTCGTCACAAGGGTCGAGGTGCATGCAAGCCAAACACTTTGCGATCTATAGGAGGTACATGGTTGGTTCCCGGCGGACCCCAGTCATGCAGACCACCACTGTATGATACACGATGAGTGAGGCGGTGTGCAATTGAAAAACCTCCACTGCCTTCAAGTTGTGTCAAAACTATAATCACTTGCCTAAAATTTTAAAATTCTATTTATTTAACATACATTGAAAAATACATTTCATTCTTTTTTTTAAATAAAATGTAGAGTTAAAATGTTTGCAATGCAGAAAATTTTCTCCCTCCACAAACATAAATACAATAACTACAAAAATAACTATCACAAAATTAAATAAAGAATATGTGGTGAAGTACAGAGTTTGGCGCCATCGCGCCAAGTAATTTTTTGTAACCCTAGTAAGAGGGATCAGGAGTGAAGAGTATGCTATGCGAGTAGTTTACGATTGGAAGAATGTCTGCAATAGTAAAGGAAATTGAATAAAATTGTTTGAAGGAGATAATATCGTGTTGGTGATGTTTATTTTAATCTAACATACAAATCTCCTTAATGGTGACCTGTACGGCATCATTTGGTGACTATAATATATGGATATCAACCTGCTTTAAAATTATCGGCTAATTTTCGCCTGTTGAAAAAGAGGAATCGAAACTACTGATGCTCTTTCTGTGCTGCGGTTACCGTCAACGTTTTTCAATTTATTACCGGGGTGCGTCATGAGGCGTGTTCCGAAAACAGCGAGAGGGGAATCGCAGATAAGTGTTTTTTGTTTTTATTTCTGTTTCTTTATTCTGTGCTTTTGCTTTGAAACTAAAATGCGTAATTTTTCTGATTCTAATAACATTTTCGATTTCATTATTGCTTTCATTTTTCTTATTTACGTTTTATAATTGTTTAGAGGTTCATTAATTATTATAAATCCTTAAAATATGTATAATTCTTGTTATGTAATTTAAAATATCTTCCTTATTATTGCTAATAGTTAAATATAACGCAATTTTGTTCTTAAACCTTGTATCGTGGCTGAAGTTAATGCTGTTCAAATTCCTGTATATAACAGATCTGATCCCGCATTATGGTTTGTTATGTGTGAAAGCACGTTTGCTCTTGGCACACCAAAACCCATTACAGAACCGATAACTAAATATAATTATATTGTTTCCCATCTTCCTCCCGAAACTGCATCATTAGTTCGTGATGTACTTATGAACCCGGATGCAACCGATCCGTACAAACAGATTAAACAGGAATTAATAAACCGCTCGGGAGAATCATTGCAACAAGAAATTCGAAACCTATTATAAGGGGAAGAATTAGGATCGCGCATACCGACAGAACTTTTACGAAATATGAAGCGTCGCGCAGAATCACATAATGTTCCCGATAAACTAATGTTAGAACTATTTTAGCTGCAGTTTCTGATCGAACAGTAGAGAAAGCTGCTGAAATTTCCGATCGCATCATCGATGTTACGCCATCTCCTGTTGAAACGATATCAGTTTCCAAAACAGATGAATCTTTCGAAACTAAAATATTTCGCGAAATTGGAAAATTAAATAAACGAATTGATCAACTTTCTTTTTCTCGTAGTCGTTCACCATATTGTCGTAACCAAAGCAGTATTGAAAGAAGTAATTCCCACAACGAAATTTTTCCATTCGCTGGTATCACAGACGTTTCGGAAAGAAATGTAAGATGATAAATGCGTTAAGCCTTGTGCATGGCAGGAAAACAAATGCAGCAAAGAATACAGGCGACATATTCCTTGCCTCGCGAATCACGTCGCCTGCTCATTCGCGACCGGACATCAAATGTTTCATTTCTGGTCGATACTGGTTCTGACGTGTTCTTAATCCCTGCTAATAATAACCAAAAGTAAAATTCTTCACAACAAACGCTTTTAGCTGCAAATTCTTCAGCAATTAATGCTTATGGACAAAAGACACTCTCTTTAAATTTTAATTTAAGAAGAAATTTTACTTGGACATTTCTAGTAGCCAGTGTTAGTACACCAATTTTAGGAGCAGATTTTCTCCATTATTTTGAATTGGTTCCAGATCTCAGGCATAAATGTCTTAGAGACACAAAAACGAAATTACAATCCACTGGCCACTTAAAATATACAGATCTTCATTCAGTTCAAGTTTCTTTTCTTAAAGATACTCCTTATCATAAACTTTAGAAAGAATTTCCTTCTATTACTAAATCACCTAATCCAAATCAACCAGTTAAACATGTTAAACATAATACTGTGCATTACATAATTACGAAAGGTCTGTAGTTGCAAAACCTCGAAGACTTGCTCCTGATCGTCTTAAAATTGCAAAAACTGAATTTCAAAATATGATGCAGTTAGGCCACATAAGACCTTCGAGAAGTAACTATGCTTCACCTCTATGGTCCCTAAAAAAAGAATTTTAGATTGGAGACCAGTGGGTGATTATAGAGCTTTAAATGCTCAAACAATTAAAGACAAATACCCAATATCTTGTATTGCGGATTTTACTGCAGAATTACATGGATCAAAAATATTTAGTCGCATAGACCTAATAAAAGCTTATCATCAAATCCCAATAAACCCTGACGATATACACAAAACCGCTATATGTACCCCATTTGGTTTATTCGAAAATACAAGGATGCAATTTGGCCTTTGTAACGCATCTGTTACTTTTCAACGCTTTATAGATGAGGTTACACGCGATTTATCAGGTGTTTATGCGTTTGTCGATGACATATTAATTGCTTCTAAAAATCCCCAAGAGCATTATCAACATTTAAAGGCATTATTTTCAAAATTGGCAGAATATGGGTTATGTATTAACGATTCTAAATGTACTTCTGGTGTTTCTTCAATAGATTTTCCAGGTTTTAATCTTTCCGAAGAAGGAATTCAACCTCTACAAGATAAAGTTAAATGCATATTAGATTTTCCTAAACCAGAAACATTAACGCTGTTGCGAAAATTTTTAGGAATGTTTAACTTTTATCGATGCTTTATTCCTAAAGCCGTTCATATACTTGCACCCATTGTTCAATTTTTGGAAGGACAAAGAAATAAAAAGAAATCTTATTCTAATGCTCGTAAATTATCCGAACAACTTACATAGAATGAAAATGCAGAAAAAGGCTTAATTGCCGCGAAAAATGCGATTGCCAAAGCCACTCTTTTAAGACATCCTATTCCAGGAGCTCAATTGAGCTTATCGGTCGATGCCTCAGATTTTGCTGTAGGAGGCACTGTAAGTCAGTTATCGGAAAGAACATGGGAACCAATAACTTTCTTCTCAATGAAACTTAATAAAAGTCAACAAAAATGGTCCACTTAGGATAGAGAATTGTTCTCAGTTTATTTTGCAATAAAAAAATTCAAACACTTATTAGAAGGCAGAAATTTTATAATATACACAGACCAACAACCGTTGACTCACGTTTTTAAGCAAAACCATAATAAATGTTCTCCACGGCAATTACGCCATTTAGACTTTATTTCTCAGTATTCAACTGACATTAGGCATGTGCAAGGTTGTAAGAACGTGGTTGCTGATGCACTCAGTATTGAAATCGATTCTATTACAAAATCCCCAAATTTAAGTTTTGATGAATTTGCAAAAGCACAGAAAACTGATCCAGAGATACAAAGTTTTCTGCAATCTAATACC
Organism: Latrodectus hesperus; assembly: GCA_037975125.1. Taxonomy (NCBI): domain Eukaryota; kingdom Metazoa; phylum Arthropoda; class Arachnida; order Araneae; family Theridiidae; genus Latrodectus; species Latrodectus hesperus. Next base: position 43,909,395 of record CM075856.1, on the reverse strand, counting down.
ATCTCTCTTAAACTGGTATTAAAACCTTGTCATTTTTCTCATTGTGAATTGATGTGTGATATTTCAACTGGAACACCGCGTCCTTTTGTACCCTTCTCTTTCCGCAAATTGATTTTCGATCATTTGCACAATCTTTCTCGCCCTGGAATAGCAGCAACAACAAAATTAATTTGTTCCAGGTATGTTTGGCCTAAGATGAAACGACAAATAAAATCATGCGTTCGATGCTGTGAACCATGCCAACGATCGAAGGTACAACGACACACCAAAACGCCTTTAGGTACTTTTTCTCTTCCAGATGCTCGTTTCTCACACATCCATGTAGATATCGTAGGCCCACTACCTCACTCTGGTGGTTGCTATTACCTTTTGACAATAATTGACCATTTCACCAGATGGCCAGAAGCGATACCCATTTCAGATATTTCTGCAAAGACTGTTTGCCGTGAAATATTCAACAACTGGATTGCACGATTCGGATGTCCATCTGTAATTACATCTGACCAAGGACCCTAACTGCGTTCAGCTATGTATGCTGAATTTACTCGCATGTTAGGTTCAGAAAGGATAAAAACAACTCCCTACCATCCGATTTCAAACGGAATTGTAGAGAGATTTCATCGCCATCTGAAATCAGCAATTAAAGCTTATGAAAATGCTAATTGGACGGAGATAATCCCTGTCATTCTTTTGGGCATCCGAACAGCCATTAAACAAGAATTTCAAATTTCTTGTGCAGAGCCTGTGTATGGTACTACTTTGCGTCTTCCTAGTGACATAGTGGACATGGCAGTTATTCCATCCTGTGACAGTGATTTTATCACTAATCTTCGAAACGTGATGCAACAACTAAATCCTATTGCAACATCCGCCCACTGTACTGATCGAATATGATGTGCATACGTCGCTGAAATCATGCACATACGTTTTCTTAAGAATCGATCGTGTACGTCCTCCATTGTGCCAACCCTACTCCGGTCCTCATGAAGTCTTACGACGAACTGATAAGACCATTACCATTGACATTAAGGGAAAGAAATTTACTGTTTCTCTTGATCGTGTAAAACCTTCTCACAGAAACATCCACTGAACCAGTGTCTTCCGCCAGCAAACCAATACCTGATAAAAATTCATCAGTTGGTAAAATTCAAAAAATTGTAACCAGATCAGGGAGACATGTACATTTTCCAAAAAAACTTTTCACTTATATTTCTTATTAATTATTTTATTTTAATTAAATCTGTCATTTGTATTTTTTTTAAAATTTTATATATGATTGTTTCTATGTTTATATACAAATTTTTCAATTGTGTTTGTTCTTTTGAAAATTTGTTGCTATTTTTTTTTAAAGTAATATGTATGTATATATCGTTCCATTGGGCTAAATGCCCTCTGTCACTGGGGGGATACTCTGTGGTGAATCACAGAGTTTGGCGCCATCAGGCCAAGTAATTTTTTGTAACCCTAGTAAGAGGGATCAGGAGTGAAGAGTATGATATACGAGTTGTTCACCATTGGAAGAATGTCTGCAATAGTAAAGGAAATTGAATAAAATTGTTTGAAGGAGATAATATCGTGTTGGTGATGTTTATTTGAATATAACATACAAATCTCCTTAAATACATATATTAAGAAGAAAATCAAAATAGAGATTTAAAATTTCTATCAATTTTACACTTGTAAAACTGTAAATTAAAATTAGAACTTAATTAACAAAGTTTAACAAATCTTCTGATTAAAAAGTTTTTAAATCAGAAGAATCACTTTTTAAACTGAAAACAATCCTACAGAGATTTGTAAAAAGAAAGAATTTTCTGGATGTTTAGAAAAACATTTCATTTAATTTCTCATGATCATCATTTTGCAAAGACTTAAAATGTTTGAGTTAATTTTGTATTGAATATCGTAGCAACTAGGCTTTTTATGAAATTTAATCATTAATATTAGTTTGGAATTTAACTGAAATAATTAAGTTTGACTTAGCTTAAATTTTTTGAAATTTATATGCTATTGTGATACATAATTTTAATAGGTGTAAAAAAATCTTAAATGTCTTTTTTGCTGCATGAGAAAAATTGACAGATATATTAAAATGTATGTATATGGTTTAAAACTTTCAATATGAGAAAAATGCATTCTAAATTCATAATATAGTATCACTGTTTACGTTATGTGCATGAGTATTATCTACTTGAAAATCTCCTGGAAACATTGAAATAATAGCATTAAACACTTAAATAGGACGCAATCAGTGATTATTACATCATTATATCATATAGGCATGAGAACGATTGGGCTCTATTCCATAAATTAAAGAGATAGAAAAGCCTAATGTTCAATGAAAATATTTACAATTTTTACAAATGATTAAAAATTATTTGAAAATAAAAATGAACTTTAAATATGTAGCATTTTTATTGAGTACTGAGTAAGAATTATAGCTATGGTCTGAATAGAAAATAATATTTCATTAGTTCATTTTGAAGATAAGGTGCAAATTTATTTGCCTCAAATATGGCTGACTTATAAAACTTGCATTTAAATATCAAATAATACAAAAACTGCACAAGTCTTAAAAATAAAATATTTGTCTTTTTATTTTGTGTTATTGCTGACAGTTAATTTATGTCATAAAAAACTTTTATAGAGAGAGAGTATGAGTATAAAACATTTACAGTCAATCAAACTAAGTGATTACTAAGACAATGAATATTATTGGATAAAATACGTATAAAAAGAAAAAAAACATTAAAAATAAAAAAAAATGATTGAAATAAATTTTTAAGAATATATAAAATTGAGAGACTTTATTAAATATACTATTAAAGCTAGTTCAAAATACATTTTGCAATACATATTATTTTAATGTTATTTAATAACCTGGAATTTTAATCAAGAAATATTCTGAAAGAGTCCATTAAAAAACAATAATTTTACAAATAATATACAAGCATTATATTAGTAAGCAAATTCATAATTTTTAATTTTGAAAAATTTTAAGAAGAATGTACTTTTTTGTAACATTTGTCATTTGGTTAAAAATTTGTAATGTAAAAATTATCTTTCTAAATCATAAATATGTAACAAGTACAGCAAAAAAATTAACATTTAAGAAAATATTTTGCAGTATGATGGATAAAAAATAACCAAAAATATATAAATAAATTAATTCTAATACCTGTGAAGAGGGGGAATGCTATCAACAGTGCGCAGTGTTGCACGAGTGGAGACTACATTCATACTTTCAGAACAATCACAAATGACTTGAATGCATCTATCTGGTAATCTGTTTTCTAAGACAACTACAAGACCAGCCCAGCCTTTAGTAAGGTAATAAGCTGTCATGCCTTCTCTACCCTTGAAGAAATATAAATCAAAATTTATTCCCTATGATGCTTACCATCACTGGAAATAAATATACGCAAATTATAATGATCAAATTGCATTCTCACTTGGACATTCATAGTATATATTGCATTTTAAGTAAATTTAAATGAAATACTTTTAATTCATTAAAGATATACACTAAATGATGCAAAAACAATGTACAAATTTAAATAAAGTCAAATATTTCTTGATATTGTATTAATTTAAATTGTCATTTAAATTAATACAATATCAGGAGAGAATGTTAAAATTTGATGAATAATTTTGAACAATCTAACTGTTGAAAACAAAATTGTAACTTTTTAGGCAGCTTTCTTCTAAATATTTTAATATTCTAAATATCTTCTAATATTTTAATTATTACTTAAAAAATGCTAAAAATATCAATAGCCAATATTAATAATTATGACTTAGATACTTATTTACATTAATGATTACACATGAATTCAATTTTTATTTTTAATTTAATTTCTAGATTTATAAAAAGATAAAGATATATGTGTGTATTATATAATCTGTGTTAAAACATCACTGCAGTATCCTTAGACCATGGTTTCAAAACAATCAAATGATTATTCATGTATATACTGCTTTATTGGAAGGATCAATTCAGATGTATGAAACAGCAGAAAGTATCACAGAAGAACAATGATATATAATAAAAAGAACAAACATTTAAAATAATGAAAACAAATTAACATGGGAACAGGAGTAAAATATTAAAATTTTAAACATGGAGGACATGAGAGATTTATAAGGAGTTCATGAAAGCTCTGGTGTTATCTCATCTTGTTTTTGAGACTCTGTATCTAGTTCTGGCACATTGGAAATATCTCTGCATTTATGATGTCCGAATTACAAATTTGGCTGAAACTAGATGGAAGAATGCCTATTTTATTAATATGCAATCATTGCTTTTTTTTTCTTTGCAATCTGAATATCATATAGAATACACTTGAAATGTGTTTTGATTTATTTATTACTCTATAGTATTTTTTGAATCCGAAAGAAAATTGAACAAAATCTAGTCTAAAATCGATATGAAATCGCTACAAACATTCATGCTCCAGGTAAGAACAATATTTAGAAGCATCTAAATTATGTATAGAGCACTTATTATTTAGTTACTGATTCTGTCCACTACAAATTAGTTTGTTCAGAATTCTTCATTAATTTTAAGCACATTTATAAACATATTTTCTCCTTGAAGGGATGAAGAGTTAAGTGCCTTGGCCCAATCCATACACTGCTAGTAGCTGGATAAGCAGCATAGAATCACTGCATGTTAGCAAACTATAACTCTAGGTATATTTTAATAAATGTTTCATATACTTTATCATTCAGTAAAAAATAAAATTCTAACACAAATAAAAAATAAATTAATCCTTTATTCAATAAAAATTAATACAAAAAAATACAAAAAAAAATTAATCTTGTTCTGCTTTATTTAGAAGTATAGTTTGCAATCCAAAACCAAAAAAAGACAATTTTCATTTTCTTTTTCACAATATTCATCATTTAGTACATAGATGTTTTGAATTAAAAAAAATTCATAAAACAGTAGTATTTTAACTACTTCAAATAATACACAAGAATGCTTATAATGATTCTTATTATATTTTGGTGAGTTTATAAGTTCTTAGACTCGAATATGTATTTTTAAATTCAAATATACCTGAGAATAAAATATCGATAGAAATATATTTAACAATACTCATTACACAATATATATATATATATATATATATATATATATATATATATATATATATATATATATATATATAACAATACGAACAATTGTAACAAAAGTAACACAAAAAAGCAAACAAGGGAATGTAAAATTACTTAATTTGCTATATTTATTAAATTTTTTGCCTTAATATTAAATATTTTTACTTTAAATTGAGTGCTTTGCATAGATTACTTTGATTGTCTTTTCATAATCAATTTTTGAATCAAGAGGCTATTTTAATCAGGACATAAAAGTTTAGAATGTATTTTGAATAACTACTAACACTCAACAATGAGATGAAAGTTAATTCTATGAATTAACAAACTAATGGCCAAAGTACAAATTATTCATTAGCCAAATTAACTCCTGTAAATAGAATTTTATTCTAACAATAGACAGATGGTATGAATGTTTACACTTAGTTGCTAATTATGTTGTTGTAGCTAATCTCCATGTCCACCCTCTGCTAGACGAAATCTAAGTGTTTAATCACTCTTAAAAAGCCACAGAGTAGAATAGGTAAATCGAATAAGTTGTAGGACAACCTAGACACCTCAGAATATTTGTCAGAGAAGCCTTCTAATTTAATATTATTTAATTTATTTTATATTCATTATTAACCATGCAATAACCAGTAAAATAAAAGACAAATTGTTTTAAATAGTGAATACTATTTACAAATTCGAAAAGGAATGTGATATGACAAGGGTTTTGCTTGTTAATTCATGATGAAAGACTTAAAATAATTAAAATAAAATGTATATAGATAATATTACATATCTTCTATTTACATCTTAAACATTCTCAAAAAAGCTTTCAGAAATATTTAATTGTTAAATAAATATATTTTGGAGACATATAAAAAGATTAAAGAGAAAGGAGATTAAAAAGTTTTAGTTTATTATAGTTTTATGTTAGATATTTAAATATATCCAGAAACTGTTTTGATTGTGATTCCCCAAATATTTACATTACAATATTCAACAGTACATTGGTTGAAATGTTCTCAAAGCAGTGTGGGATCAACAAAAAATTTCCAAATCCTTGACAACATACAGTAATTACCCAGTAAGATGTGTATGCACCATCATACTTCCTAGTTCTTAAATTCAGAATAAGACTCTACTAGTCAGATGTTGGTTGTTCACAGTGAGAATCTTCGTCATTTAGAAGCAAAGATCAAGATACTTGACCCTTGCCACCTTCTTCTTCTCCTTCTTCTTCTTAGGGTGGTTGGCAATATTATGAGCACCTCTGCTTTTATCAGCATGTACTGTGCTCAGCATGTTGCCCTGTTCAGTTGCCAGTGCCTTTTCATCAGACCGACCAACTTTTTAATAGATCTGGTATGGCTTTCTCTGTATGAACGATGCCTAAAAGAAAAGTTAATCTAGGGGCAAGAGCCTGGCATTCATAAATGATATGCTCTGCCGTTTCCTGCTGCGTATGACATTTCCAGCAGATAGTCTTGCTGAAATAGTCCATCTGGTCAAAAAGTCAGTCATCTTGGGATAACTTCTGACTCGCAGAAGAAGGGATTTGGAGGTCATTTCTACTACTACATTGAAGGATTCATTACTGCTTGCAAGACGTATCTGAGGATTCTGTCTTTCGCTTGAGTCAGCTTCAGAGGCATCACCTGTAGATACTGAAAGGATTATTTAGCCCTGCTAATGTCTTTTTCATACGGAAATAACATTATAAATAAAGTAATATAAGATTCTTGCTGTACTAGATACTGGCAGAAATTATACAAGTTTTGCCAGGCAACTAGAGCGCTCATTAAGACCTTATACGCCAGTACTTATTATTTAAAACGATATAACAAAGTTTCTGGAGAGCTGGTGCGACTATCTAATTCTATAATGCAGCTATCTAATGCATTTCCCAAGGCGTTCAATTGATCACATACCGACAATACAGTAACACTCAGGCAGGGCCTGCCACCTTCATGGGTATCATTTTACTATGAGGAAATTGTGATTATAATCTATTTTATCAATTAAGATGCGAATTGTGTAGAAAGTATAAATAAAACACTGACCAAAGTTAATTATCAATTTATTTGCTAGAATGAAAGCAAACATTCTTTAATAAAGCAGCAATTAAAAAAGATATTAATAACTGCTACTAAACAATCACTTTGGACAATAAATTGTAAGCATACAAAATAATGATTTGTCAAGTGAGTTATAATATTATCCACTAAACGTTATCTTAAATAATTTATGTATATAATACTTAATCACTCACCCTATAAATTGGTTTAGATATAAATCCGCTAATGTGATTTTCTCAAATTCATGGATGTGCTAAATTATTATAAATATTTACATAATAAAATAGAAAATTTTATTTTAATCTTCAATAAAATTTTCTCTTAATGGCTAAAAATTATGACCTTTAACAGTTTTGCAACTAGAATGAATATTTGGCAGCAAATATACTGAATTATTTTCCTCTGCAGTTATTAGGAAGAAAAGAAATTTAATGCTTAAAAAAATTAAATTTTCTCTTTATTGTGATAATAATGGACCAAATATTTTGAATGATGTCAATCATCCATTATAATTATTACAATAAATAAAAAAATTAACTGACAGTTGATTGTGTGGCAAATTCAATGTAATCTTTATGTATAAAAGGAAAGAAGACACATATGGGAAATTACATTGAATTTATTGAATTACATTGAATTGGGAAATTACATTGAATTCATTGTACATTTTACTTTTTAAACTGTAAAATAGTTATAATAAAGTCAGTATATTTTCACACATTTCTTTTTAATATAAACATGCCATGCAGTTTTAAAAATATTCCTCAAATGCCTTGTGATCGAGTAATATTTTATACATATATTCAAAGAGGAAATAAATTTTTAATTGATGAAAATCTGAACTATTAGAACAAAGGAAGCAAAGTTACAAAGGTAAAGAAATTTTGAAACTGAATAATATTTTGGAAAATTAAACATTTTTGAAACATCGTTTTATTTTTAATGGAAAATCAAATATTACATTTAGTAAATGAAGAATGTGGGATATACAACACACATTATAGTTTAATGCTGATGCAAAAAAACTTTCTCCAAGTATAAATTAAGAAATAAAAAACATGGAATGAGAAAATCTTAGAAACAATTACATGTTTGTAGAGCATGGTAAGTCACAAGGTTATCAAAAGTTAGACCAAAGATAGATTCATTTCTAGCAAAAACTGTAGTATAAGAGCATTCTGCCTACTCTCTATAGTAGAAAATAATTTCTGTACATTTTATTAACATAACATTTGCATTTTGAAAAATTAATTTCATAAATATAGAACCTTATTTGAGAATATATGGAATCAGAATTTTCCAAGTTAAAAATTAAACCATAATTGAAACACTATTTCTATTATCCTACATGTAGTTAACAAATAGGTATTTATTCAAGAAAGATAAAAAATAACACATAATAAAAATAAATACATACTTCATGACGCTGTCCTTTAGCAACAGTTAAAAGAATAATAGCATCTGCAAGCACATGAGGCATCGGAAGAACTTTTTCTACAAGAAGGCGTTTAGAGCTGTGTATAGCCAATAAAAATCTGGGATATTGCTCATATGTGTTAAGACCTATAAAAATAACATATAGCAAATACCTCAGTTAAAAAAAATTATTAGCCAAAATGACATTGTATATAATGTTAAAACAAATGAAGTATTTTTAAATGAATTATGCATTTAATAAAATTTTTAAAAGAATACATACTTGTGTGCCAGTGATTGAAAGCAAGACAAACGACAATATACATTCCTGGTTCTAACATAGCATGGCAACCAACAAATCCTCTAACTTGCCTTTTACTGTGCTTAATCAATGCACCAACATGACCTCTTGATGGATCACAAGTGCGAAAGACTACGACACATAAGTCCAGTTGAGATCTTTGAGACCTTTCAGCATTTCTGTTAAGTAATAATTTTATGACATAGTATGTGAAATATCAAGAAAATAAATGTGCAAATCCATTTAAAATTTTATTCACAGTAACATCATTCTAAGAACACAATAACTAAGTTGAGCAAGTCACTAGTATTTATTGCTAAAAATGTTCTAATTACAAGATGTTTTATGAAAATCATATATTGATAATATCAATTTGAAGCTGATTAGATAAGTTTCCTTTCTTTCTATTGTCAGTTTTTGTACTAGAAAGCTAATTTAACCAAAAACTATAATTTAATGCAGATTCTAAACCCCAAAAATACTTCTGGGATAGGAATTGAGCTTATGAATTGTTAAATTAAATGCTAGAATGTAAACTTATCAGTTACTACATCAGCTAATTTATAGATGGAAATCAAAAACTTAGTAAGAAGTTAAAAAAATGCAAATGTAACTAGATTTTATTATTTATTTTTTATAATGCATTGTTCATTTATTTAATACAGTCTATCAAGGATGGTTTTCATAGAAATCAATCTACATTGGCAGTTTATGTGGATTTCAAAAATGCCTATGATAGAGTATGGCGTAAAAAGCTTATTGAGAAATTGATTCTCTTTGGCATCAACGGCAATTTACTAAACTGGCTATAATTCACACTTTCTCAAAGAATGGCAAGGGTGAAGTATCAAACAGCCTTTTCCAAATATGTCCAACTTCGTGATGGTTTACCACAAGCAGCAGTCAAAAGCTGTACACTGTTTAATGTCATGATCAACGATCTTATCTACAGCCTAGTTCTACCTTATCAACCTGGAATCAAATGCTTGGTATTTGCTGATGACATAGTAATCTTCACAACTGGTACTGATACTTTAAACACCAAAATTAATGACGCTTGAAGGGTCTTAGAAGAATATGCTCTCAAAATCAAATGACAATTAATGTTGATAAAACAGTTTGACAACTTTTCACCTTGTCCACTAAGGAACACCAGATTTCTGTAAATTTTAATCAGAAAATCTTACATCGAGTGGATTCCTATCGTTGTACCTTGGACTTATTTTAGACAGTAAACTTTCATGGAGAAAACAAGCAGAAGAGATGACGAGAAAAGGCACCAACAGACTTTTTAGGAGACTTGATGGTATTACCTGGGGCTCCTCTTCTGATACACTTTCCACCCCTTATAAAACATATGTTTGAACTGTTTTCGAAAATGGGAGAGAGCTCATTGCCACTGCGTCAGAAAGTTGCTCCAAAATAATGGACTTAGGCTCATAACTGGTGGAGCTGGCTCCACCCCAATCACTGCAATTGAGCTATTGAAATTACGAAGAGAGGCCAACATTGAGCTATTGAAATTAAGAAGAGAGAAACAACTTTTAAAGCTTTATAAGAATGAAGGCGACTAGACTTAGACCATTGGAGGGATTATATCCCCTCTACATTAAGATTAAAAACTCATGCAAATTTTTCGTCCAAGGCTGAGAATCTCAAAAAGGATTACACCCTGACATTCAAACTTTCCCGCCCGGTCAAATTTGAGCCTCCCCCTGATCCTAAAATCCCAACCCTTTGCCTCACAATTGGCACTTTAGAAAAGAAGTGCAATGCTAACCCAGAGATTCTCAGAATCCATTCCCTAGAGACTATCGCTACAAAATACCCAAGTGATGAATGGCTCTACATTTACACAGATGGCTCGGCAACAGGAGACTCAACTGGAGCTGGTGTGTGCTGCAGGGGATTTTTTGAGGAATCTTTACCTGTGGGATCTGGGGCCACAAACTTTGATGCTGAAATTGAAGCTATAAAATGTGCCACTGTGAATCTTCTTGGACTGAGCACTCTACTATAGAAAGTTGTCTTTTTTATTGACTCCCAGTCTGCTATTGTGGCCATCACTTCATACTCAATAAGTGATTCATTTCACGTGGAAGAAGTAAAATCACTCTTCAATTATGCAATTTCCGTCGGGTGAGAGATTGTTTTTCAGTGGATACCAAGCCATTGTAATATCTATGGGAATGAAAAAGTAATATCTATGGGACCTTGCAAAGAATGGATGTAAACTGCAACAGCCTGATTTTATTCCATCATACCAACAACTCTGCAACTTAATCAAAAACAAAGTCCTCAAAGACCTTCATAATTAATATAGCAAAATTACTAAAGACAAGGCTTGGGGTTCCCTGTTGAACTCTCCACTCCTCATGTGCCTTCCACGCTCCATTTTCACAGCCAATTTCAGAATTTTTCACTGGACATGACTTTCTCCAAGGGCACTTAAGCTGTATTGGCATGGTCAACATGCCCTACTGTACCCTGTGTCCTTCAGAAGCATTTATGGACTTAATTCATTTGACAAGCTGTCCTGCACTTTCTCTTTTGAACTGCTTACCTGACAACTTCCACAATAAAGCTATTTTTTTGGGCTGCCGATAAGGCCGCTGTCCTGACATAGGATAAAAAAATATTTAATACAGTTTAGATTTCATTATACAAATTATATATATACAATGTAAGAATATTTTGATGAAATGAAAATTGAAAGGACTTTAATATTTATTTTAAAAAATTATCTCATTAAAATGTATCTAATAATTTTTGTTTCTTTCATTTTGATAAATTTTAATACTTGTGATGAGAGATATTATTTCTTAAAATTTCACAAAATTAAGAAATAAAGATAATTTAATGGTCAAACCTTAGATAGTGATCATTGAAGGAAAATTAGTTATTTAATGCAGAATTTTATCAAAGTTAAATAAATTTTATTTTTCATTTAATAATTAACTATGTAAAATAATTATTCCACTGAATCTTCTTATTTATTTTCTATTACTTCATAATATATTAAAATATTAGTTAATAAAATTATTAGAACAATAATTTGGTATTATTATGATCAAAAATAAGGAACTAGAAGAAATAAATATATTGTTTTATCCTTTCGTTAAAAAAAAATTAAGAAAAGTGTGTGCATTTTTTACAAATGATAAGTAATTAAAATTTTGTTTGAATCTATTCTCACAGAATATTTTGTTTCAGAAAATATAAATCAAGTCCATAATATCACTAAAATTCACAGAATATTTGCTTTTTTTTTCACGCGATTATTGATTGGTTCTATCAATTTAGAATATTTTTAGTAAAGTTATAATTGCTTCATATTTGTTTATTAAATTTTTTCTTATCCTTTTAGGTTATTCATTTATAATAACTTTGCGATTTATCCATGCTAATTGGTTTCATTTAAAAATGCACTTTCATATTCTTTTACTTTGTGATATAAAATACCAGTCACATCAAAATACAACTCATGTGCAAAAAATAAATTTCAATGTTTCGATTATTAATTGTTAGAACTAAATAATAAAATATTATCATGTTACTTCTCAATAGAATATAGAACAATTTAAAGTAATTTAAAAATTTAATGAGCTGGAGTCACAGGATTAACTGAGAATTTCATTTTAAGATTCTAACACAAAATGTTAGGAATAGTGAAAAGGTCACATGATTAAAATGTAACTGTTTGGGATAATCGTTATTAAGGGAAGAGGGAAAATAACAAAGAAACTTATGAAGTGGCTAAATAATAACTGATTTTAGGATTTATCATAAGTCACCTATCTTAGTGAAAATCTGGAAAGTAAATGTGATCTGTACAAATGGTCAAGAGAATAAACATAGATAAGATCTCTTCTATTGACAGTCATTTAATTGTTTTACAGTTCCTATTAATCATATTACATGTCTAAAAGTTAAAAAAAAATTACACAGTGTATTAAATAATGAAATTATTTTTTTTTTAAAAACTCATTTTAATTGATATTATTTTGAACAATTTGCCCAATATCATTAGAAATGCGGACATATAAGTCATGAATAAACATATATTTCAAGCCTTTATTTCCATCAAAGACTAAATGAAAGAACTTACATATGTATAAATATATGCACAAAATTATTAAATATATACATAAATTCATACATATATTAATACATATTTCACATAATATATTTATACATTTAACATATTTATACAATATATAACATTTGTTTCACATGCACATACGTTAAATGTGAATGAATATCTTACAATAATCTATTATTAGAGAATATTATTAAAATATTATGAGTATTATTAGAGAAGACTAAGAATAGTAAAATATTACAATGAATGTGTACTAATAAGGAATTTGAAATGAGAAAATAATTTGACTGTAATCATCATGGACTGTAATGGGACATCATAACTATTTTTATTTTTAAATGTGTTACATTAAGAAATAAAATTTTCATCAGTTCCTCATTATTATTGCACAAGCAAGTGGGAAAACATCTTCATATTTCAAGAATAAACATGATCATTAAAATCTTCATAATACCAATTAGAACTATTAAATCAAATAATTTTTCAAAATTAAAATACTTTTACAGTAAACTTTATGGGAGACTTACTGAATAGCTCTTGTCCTCAGCTTTTGCAAAACTGAATCACTCAATAGGCATTTAAATTCTTTCTTACACTTTGAGACATAAAAGGCAACATTTACAAAAAGAATGTGAAATCTTGAGGGGAACAGGAATTTAAAATTAATTATTTACCTCTGCCCTTCTTGAAAGAGGCTGAATTCAACTTCAGTAGCATCTAAAACTGTAAGTGCAGTGACAGCTAAACATTCTTTATCAGTGTGAGGAGGGAGTACACCTTGTAAGCGAACTTCATTCCAATCTGATTTCACTTTACAAATATCAATACAGTCAAAATATCTGGAAAAAGAGTCAAAAAGTTTTAATATTTATGACATCTTAAATAGTACTTTTTAAAATATAAAATATCTTTTATTACATCAAAATTATCTTAGAATATTAAAAGTTCTTATTTCATGTTGTAAATTAAGAAATATAAAGCAGGATATTTTTTAAACATATGATTTAATGGTTAGTATCTTATATTAAAAAGCATTTAAGTATTTTAAAATATGTATCTTGTCTTATCAATTTATCAGAGTTTTATTAAGATAAATATTACTATTTCCATACACAAATTAATGTTAATTAGAGCAATATTATAATAAAAGTATATAGGACATTAACATATCATCCCCTCCATGAATATTACATACAATATGCAAGCATGAGAAGAATAACATGCATTCAAATTTTATGTTATAATGTTATAGACAAAAAAAAGTATATAAGTTTAATATAAAATTAATAAAATATATCATGAATAGTATTTTATAGCATTGATTTTTACTCAAGTAAAATTCTGAAGTGAAGTAACTTGATTGCTTGGATATTGAAGTTTACTCAACAAACAAATAGAAAAGATTGGCAAAGATTATTTATATAAACCTTGAGCTAGTTTTAATTCTAGACAAAATTTGTCTTTTATTTATAATTATATTTTAAAATATAGCCTTAAATTTCCAAAAATGATCTAACTTTTCAAATTTTCATAAAATACCTAACAAATTATTTAAATTTTTGAATAAATTTAATCTAATAAAAGATTACAATTATTGATTTTGACTAAAATATTTAAATTCATATTCCAATGAATGGCACATAATCTGAAATAAAAGAATATATTACTTTCGATACACTACTAAAATTTTTTGTTGATACAGTGAATAGATATTTACTTTAATACATCTTGAAAAGACATCCAGAAAACTCCTTCATCAGCACCATGAGGAATTAAAAGTTCTCGTAATTCTGGTGTCCAGAGAGGAGAACTATCTGACCAATCTCCCCTCCATGAATAATGACCCCAAGGATTTCTAAGTCTGACTAGTCTGAAATAAAAATAAAATTGAATAAAATGGGTACTTGTCTAATAACATTGATAATGATAAAATAATTAAGGTATTCAAACATTTCTTATTAAACAAATCTATTAATACTTTAAACTATTTGTCTTAATTTTTTATTAGAAAATTCCTGTTTAAATTATAGAAAAAAAAATTCAGTATTTCATTTTGATAAAATAATACTACAAATTAATTACCTTAATTCTTGGATACTCTGTACATCTAATACTGAATAAGCATGTCTTGGTCTTAAGCCAACAGCATGATAATCTTGATCATTGACTTGCATATTGCCACCACCACAAGAAGCACCCATTAAAAATCTAAAAATTGGAAAATAGAGATTAATATCCTCAATAATAAGCAAAAGAAAAAAAAATAAAATCCCATTTTAAATTACATAGTTTTTTATTTTATTTTTGCCAATTAAAATTTGATTGGAAAACCAAAAAAATTACAAATTTAATTTTATTAAGAGTATGAATATTACAATAAAATGAAACAGTAATCAAAAAAAAAAATAATAAAAAAATTGGCCCATTAAAAGAATTATGTTAAACAAAAAATATTTATATTGGGGAATGACTTTTACTTACCCGGCAGCTCGACAACTAAGTAATTGCACCCAAATAAGATCATGGTCAATACCTTCTTCATTTGGAATAGAAGAAGCTAGAAAAATATTACTACATTAGCAACATAGCAGTGGTTTGTTAAAAAAATTGAGGAAATATAAAGATGAGGTTTTGCATTTCAATTCAAAATTAAAATAAAGAACACTTTGATGAATTATGTTTAAAGTAGACGTGACACAATTTTATATAATAAAATGAAGAATTTTTATATAACTCATTATGCTGTTTTTAAAATATACATGAGATAATGATAACATAACGATAGCAATTTACAATAATGCTGTTTTATGAACGACTTAACAAAAGAATAAAAGCAACCCAAACAATTATCTAGATTTTTTAAAATAATTTTATTAAAACTAAAAAGAGAATGGGAATTATATTATAGATAATACAAATATAATGCAAAAGGAATTTAATGCTATTAATAAAGACCTCCACTATGGAAAAATATTAGTTTAAATAAAATCACTACTAAAAAATTAGAATGGAACTATAATTTGAAAAGTAAAATTTTAAAGAACAGATTATAATATACAGATTCCAGAATGATTTAATATTTAAAAGCATTTCTTATACACAAAATAAGAAATCTTTTAAATTATGAAATTTTCTTAATCTAAAAAGGGATTTAATACATAGTCTATATTTTTATCATATTTAAATGTCATTTTCCATTTAACAAGTTAGTTAATAATTATTTTACATACATTATTATTTATCAAATTTATAAAACCAACTAACAAGCATGCAAAAATGTTTTTTATTTACCCCTCATTTGCTTAAATTTAATCAACATATCAAATAAAACACTTTCTATGAAATAGTATTGCACTAAGCTCATAATTTTTAATCAAAGAATAAAAACGAGAGAAATCAAATATTTTTTTTAATTTTATCAAATCCAATTTTAACTTAGAAAAAAAAACATAAGACTGCATTTAAAGTATAAATAATTATATTAGTACAATAATTTCAAATCCAAAAAAATTGTTTTAAAAAAGTCCAAAAATTTTCTTTCTCTCTTTTTATTTTTTCCCCTTTTTTTCTTCTTTTCTCAGTTTAAAAAATATATTTGCAAGATTTCACTTTTATAAAGTTTTATTTAAAGTCATATTCAATAATAATTATTTTTTTAAAAAGTTGATATTATATTAAAAGTTTAATTACAAACAATAAAATGAGAAGTAATAAAATAAAATTTTAGATGACAAATTAATAAGAATTTCAGAAAACAATCAATAATAAATTTGTCATGAAAGTACAAGCCCATTTAACAGCCTTACGTTGCAAAGGTATACTTTCGCAGGGAGCTCCAGTTAATGTAGACAATCCTTCAATTGCTCTTCCAGAAACAAGTGCTTCATAACAACCATGAAGTTTAGCGACTGCTTTTTCAATTAATGGTACCCATAATTGCTTTCTTTTAGCCTGAAGAGCAAATATATAAAAATATTTATGCAAGACAAAACAAATATGTGTGTTTAGTTCATTCAACACATAGGATCTCCTACTGATAACTACTGACTTGAACAATCCAAAATATAAAATAACAGATAATAAACACATTTTATTATTATCTGCTCTTAAAATAAAATTTTTTCATGCATACCTTTGAATAGAGCAGTTTTCCACGAGAATTACAAGGCAAAAGGTCATCAAGAAGTACAGTTGTCCAACACCCATCTTTGCACAAGCGAACTTGATAAGCTCCTTGTGGGCAGATTGACCGAGTAACCATCACTTGCTCTACGAGTTCAGGTTTCTCTGCTAAAACAGCTAGAGCACTCAGCAACCAACAATTTCCCAAAATACCTAAAATGCAAAGAAAAAATTTCACTTGTCTTTCTTACGACAAATACAGACATTTGTTTAATAACAAAATATTTAATCTAAATGAGTATAATAGTAATTTTTAGGCATATTTTTATTAATTTTTCCTTAAATAGAAATTTAATTTAAAGTGTTTTAAATAATATTGATATTCTAAAATAAAAAGACAAATCTAATTTTTATTTCTTTAAAATTTATACAAATATTTAGCTACTAAGCCATTAATCTCAATTTTGCTTCCTGATTCTTTAATAATCCAAGAAAATTTATTCAATAGAAAATAATCATAAATAGAGTATAATAAGAAGTATAATAGCAGTTATTAGACAAATAATGTGAAATACTGAAAATCTTTTTTCATGCCATAAACCTTAACTATAAATTAATTAAGCTTATTTCAATTAACTTTTCCATTTTCACAGTCATAACTTTAAATTCTATACAACCTTTAAATATCATCTTATAAAATCAGAGTAACATTGATTTCAACATTATATTTGGCAGAAAACTGCCAAAATATTTCAATAGAGAAGGTGTAACTTCCTTGAAAATTTATAAAATTTACATATAATATCATAAGAGTAAATTATTTCACTTATTCTGGTAAGTAAAATTATTTCAATGCTAAGAATGCCATATAAAAATTTAAGTTTTTTTATAAAAAAAAATCTGAAACTTTATTTGACAAAATATTTTAGTTTGAGCTTCCTTTATCTAAAAAATACCACACTTAATTTGTAATCGTATTTTATATTACATGGATTATAATATCAGTGAATGTATCTTTCAAACAATAATATTGCTTCATAAAATATAAAGTTCAACAAAAATATTTTCAAACATATCATCAAAAAAGAAGGAAATGGAAGTTTCATAGATTAAATACATATGGCGTTAGTTTTCATCACAATATTATTTTATGACAAGCCCTGATTAAATGATAATGAACGAAAACAAAAATTGAAGTTTAAAGCAATAACATACTTCCAGATATGATGAATAACATTCCTGATTTGGAAATTCAGTGTTATTGAATATTGGTGAATGTGTGTTTCAAATGATCATATTGTGTCTCAGATTAAAAAGGGTTGAGAAATTGAAATTTTTCAGAACTGTTTTTTTGTCTCAACTATTGGATGCATGCAAAAATTAATTTTAATTGAAAAAGTTTACATTACCCTTACAGACAATTCCATATTACATAGATTTTCGGAAGGTTTGAAGAAGCTCCTTACTTATTTCAATGCAATCTTGAGCAGAAACAGTAACAGTTATTTATGAAAAATAATTTTAAGAAATTGATTTGCAAGCTTAATGCCCTGTCTCAATATCACTTCATATCTGGGGGATGAATTTAAACTCAGTTATTAACAGTCATAAAATATTACATCAAAAAATAAACTGACATTCCTTTTACAAATTAAAATTAATCCTGTCTACAACATTTAAGTCAATAACTTTAACAGAATCTGGCCATATTTCATATTAAGTATATTTTTGTAAAAGAAAAAATGTAGAAATGTTTCTAAATTAGAAGTCAGTTCAAATGTGTGTTGGACTTTGAATGAAATGTTTTCCAGGTTATGTAGAGTTAATAAACTTGAGGCCATACTTTAATTGTTTACACTGATTTAGGCCTGAAAATTTTAACTCTTTCAATCCTTTCAATAAAGTTATTTTAAGGATATATTACATATGTAAATTCAGTATATTAGGATTGTAACTTAATTATATTCTAAATTTAACAACAGAGTAACTGCAATTCATGGCTAACATTTGTTCCATCAAACATTTCCAGAAACCAACATAAATGGCGTACACAATGCCATTGATATCTATATATTTTAAAATAACTTATTTCTTTAAATTGTACTTTATATTTATTGTGTTAATTGGAAAGTTTTTTTCTTCTTTTTTTTTTTTTGATAAATGAAAGACAATTTTTGTCGATAAAATTTATATTAAATAATATATTGTTCATTTTTTCCAATATTCTTTCCCATATTTCTGGCATGTTTTTGCTAACAAAAGTTATTTGAGCATAGTATGATTTTATGCTGAAATAACTTTTGATAGCAAAAACACATCAAGGCGATTTTTAACTTTCTCATTTAAATGTTTTACCATGTAAAAAATTTTGTAGTTACCGGAATAAGTAATAATCAAAAGGCGCGATGTTGTTGGCTGCCAGCTAGGCTGGCAATATGGAGTGCGCTGCTCCACTTTTCCAACTGAACCATATTTGGTGTGGAGTCCCACTTCTTCAGTACACACATGCCATAGGTAACCGTTTATAGGGTAGGCAACCATTCACACCTCATTGATACAAGGAAAGGACAAAGACAGGATAGATAGAGAGAAAGTACATCCATCCCCGAACCGGGATTCGAACCCAGGACCTCCTTATCCGCAGTCAGGCACACTGACCACTAAACAGATGGGCGGCAAAAAAAAGACGCGATATCTGGAAAGTATGCTGGGTGTAGGAGTATATCTCATTCAAGCAATAAAAGCTTTTGTGGAGTGACCAAACAAGCATGAGGTCTCGTATAAGCTTGATCCTTTTCTGTTGATTAATTCTGGACTTTTCTGTTGAAGACTGTTATTCAGTTTGTCCAGCTGATGACAGATTCCCGAATTAACAGCATGTTATCCGCTAAAAGATCGAAAAAAATCTATTTTTTTGAAATCATACCAAAAAGACAGCATCACATTTTTTGATGGATATTAATTTTTGAAATGCTTTAAGCCGGTTTTCCTTTTTGGCTTCATGATCTTTTGCATTTGACATTGTCATGTATAACCCTTCCTAGCAAACACAAGCCTATCGGTATCGTTAAAGACCGACATCGGCAGTGTCGAGTGTAAATCGGCATTGGCAAGATGATTTCATAATGGTATCGTTTCTACACCTGCAAATGATTTCAAGAATTTGCACTTTAATGTTATTAGAAAGTGGTTTGGGCCTTTATACGCATGTCTGCCGGCAGGTGGCGACATAGATTTGATGCATTCCATTTGCCAAGATACCATGTGGCAGTTTTTTACAGAACTGTGTTCTTCAAAGCTTATATCGAATTAGCTTTAATTCATACTGAGAAACAAAACTTATAGAACACAATCAGAATAAAATTAAAAAAAGTATTGCAACATACAGATTAAGTTGTCATTTAATGTTCATTAAAAACATTTATAAGTAATACATTTAATAACAACTAATTTTCACCACACAGTCTAGCGTTTTATCAATTCTTACTTAAACTATTATATAATAATATAAAAAATGGCAATAAGCTTCATTTTTTAAAAAATCTTATTATTTTTATTTTATTTGTAAAATTAGTCTTAATTTATACTAATAAAACTATAAAACACATGGTCATTATAAAATACAAAAAGTATTCCATATTTTGTTAATTTTTTAGTTAAATCTGGATTTATCAAAAATAATTTTCAGCGAATTAAATTTAAAGATCTATGGAATTTTAAATACATATCTATTTAATGCACTTAAATGTTATGGTTTTACTGGTAAGAGGTTTGATTTCAATTTTTCGATTCTGATTTCAGAATAATAATTTGATATTAAAGGCCCAGTCACACACTCATAATGATGGAAGCATAGAGATAAGTAGTAGGTAAAATTGTGGCTACTTAAAAACATGACTGATGCAATATTTAACAATTTATTTTCATTTTAATTAAATTTTATTATAGACTTAATAACTTTATAATTCAAATGTATTTTAATGTGATATTCTGGTAATAAGTTTTAAATAAATATTTTTATAATTAAATTAATTTTACTATTAAATTTGTTATAATGTTATGTGAAATCAAAAAAAGTATTCTTTTATTGAAAGAATAAAATAAATAGTTTTAAAACATAAATCAAATTCAATTTTTATTGAATTTGATTAACGTTTGGAGCTAGTTATATTAAATAATTAATTTATGTTGCAGCTGCTCATTTAAAACTGCTAATATAATGAAATATACTAATGAACGAATGAAGGAGGAAATTTACTGTACTATTTGACCAAAATTGAATATATTACTATATAGAATTGTTAAATAAAAATATTTATCGATATTAACTTGATTATGAATTGATTGATTATTTTTATTACATATTTAATCAGATATAGACATACACAAAATTTTATTAAATATGCATTAAGATTTTAGGGGATTCCTCATTTACATTAAACTTAACTCATTGAAACTTGAAAACATATATAAATCTGAGAAAACAATAAAAAATTATCTTATTTTGCATAGTAAAATTAATCTTTTTTTTTTCTAAAGAAGAATAATTTTTTTACAAATTTCTTGTAATGAAAAAGTAAACAAATCTTATTAAAAATATTACATGAAAACCGAGATTTTTTAATTTTCTTAACATTTTAAATACATGCTAAAAATATATGTATAGTATAATGCTATTTCTCACGTTCACATATTTTGGGAGAACTGTGATGGAATATATATATCTATAATTTAATATATAGGCATATTTATATAAAACTTTTATATTATTAGTTAATAAATTGTGTTTTATCTTATAAATATAATTAGCTGATAAATTTCAATTAAATGTGACTACAATGAATTAATTCTTGTACTAAATGATTAATATGATAATTAAACTAATAATGTTAGAATCAATTAATTTTTATATTAGATGATATGGCGGTACTATAACTTCAACACAGTTATAGCTGTAGTTCTATTTTATAAATTATTGCTAAATGTTATAACATAAAACTTTTTCATAGATTTTAATATACAATTTTATATTTATATATAGTTATATAATTGTAAAGCTATTAACCAAGATCTAAAATACATGTAATCAAAATTTATAAATCTTATAACTCTTAACTAAAATAATTTTTTTCGTATATCTGCAAGATTTTACTAATGGAAAAGTTCTTTAATTTCCTAAACCATCAATTTCACAGCAGAGAATCTTATACAAATGGCTTATGATAGTAATTGTATTTTAGAATAACCACATTAATATTTTACTATTATTTTGATTTAATTTTTTTTCGACAAAATTCTCGAATTCCCGAATTTTTATTTATTTTTGTTGCTAAAATGGCATTGTATATTTCAAGTACAAAATTTATATTGTGTATCCTAAAAATGGTATTTTAGAATGGTATATAAAGGTTAAAATTTCTGCCAAAATAGTTGAAAGAAGAATTACTTCCAACTTGAGAATACTGAATTACGAAATCATTTATGTTTATTTAAGTGTTATATACAGATCATTATTGCAGAACTATTTAGTTATGAATATATATAAAATAAATTGAATTTTGCTTTCTAGATTCTGAAGATAGTCTTGAAAAAAATGCTAAGAGAAAGGGTCAATTGAATGCTAAATTTATAAGGTAAGTACATTATTTATTATTTTGACGCTTATTGAAAGGTTCACATACGGAATGACATAGGTAATGCATTAATGCATTACCTATGTCATTCTGTATAGCTAAGGCGATCATGTCGATTTTGCCATACTTTTGGCCCATCTCGATTTTTCATGAGCACGCCGACTGTAATCAGCATTAATGCATTTGCTGGGATGTCCAGTCGAAAATGGATAATTTGTGTGATGCTCAGACAAAGACACAAATTTCTAAAAACATGGAGATATCAAGGTTCGTAATCAAACCTAGCTTTTCCAAATAAGCATAAACAGTTGAATTTAGCGTCTCCTCGATTCCAGATGTTTGCATCAACTAACGCTGTCTCAGCTTCAACCCCAGAACATGGTGCTTGAAATTGAAATTTTGCTTTGGAACATCTCCATCGGTTCATTATTTCTAGATTGAACAGCAGTTCTACCTTTTCTACAGTAAATTATGACGAAAATGCTGCTTCTCGCTCTCCATAATTTAAATGAGCTGCGTGGAATCAATTGGCCTTTTTTAACTCTCTATTTGCGAAAAAAGAAGAAATTACTTTCTGTTAATAATTATTGAATTATGAAATGAATGCAAATTATTTTTCTGCAACTATAGCGTTGTAAAAATATTCATATTTCACAAAACATTAACTTTTCAAATGCAGTACACTGTTTCCACTGATATTTGTAAAATATTTTGAAAAGTTTGCATCTTGACAAGCAAAATTTACACTTTCAGTCTATGTTCCTATAACACCAAGGATACTTCTTACATAAATGCATGAAGACTCAATTCACATAATAATTTGATGGATGATTTTCAACCCTTCAAAGCACAGAGCAATTGTTGAATTTACTTAATTCATGAGTTGCCTCTAAATTATTTTAGGCCTCCATTAAAGATAAGGTCAAACAGGTTCGTTAATTTCTTTCAAGTTTTTAGGTAATTAAAAAAATGCAAATGAATTTTTAAAATAAATTAAGCTTTCTGACAAATTTTCACAATCAGCTTAAAAATGGATAAAAAGTGAAATAAAACAATTATTATATCTTAAAAAAATGTTTTTATTTGACAAGAGGTAACAGCTTTCGAGTACATTTCATCGGTTGTGAAATTCAAGGAACAAAAGCCAGAAAATTCCCAAGCACACCCTCTGAGAGCCGAAAAATAGAAATTCCTTTTGGCTCACAACAGCTGAGATAGAATAACGGATCTTCAGAAAACGCAGGCCGGCTAATAAGCTACAACAAATTTTCACATAAAGTTATCTTTACATAAAAATGTGTTGAATTTTTTTTTACACTGAACAAAAACTTTTTTGTTAGATGCTCATATCATCATTAATGATATGAGCTGGAGTCACAACATATAAATTTTCAATTGTAATGAATGAAAAAAATTGCTCTAGACATGCATGACTAATTTAAAATTCACTATTCAACAAGAAAAAGTGAAAACTTTATGCAAAAGTTGCTACTGAAAATGTAAACCTATATCTGCAAATTCAGCGCATGTTCTGCAAATTTAACACGTTTCAGAAACGTTAAAACGTTAGTACCAACTGTAAAAGAAATAGAAACTGCAGAGATAAATTATACGTCGAATAAGTTCAAAAGAGCATTATAACACATACAAATAATTTCACGAAACTTTTAAAATAATAATAATGAGTTAATGGAATTGTAACTGAAGCACAAAATTATGATAGAATCATTGAAAAACAGTCATAATTTCACTATCTATATCACATACAGAATAAAATAAGAACAATAAAAATTTAATTAAGTGATCAGTCAATGAAAAGAATAAATACTTCTGGACAGCGTGAAAAAATAAATATTTGAGACTATAAGAATACACACATTTGTATGTAAAAATCATCTTCATTGTAAGATAATAAAACGGTGTTCTCTGTAGTAATCAACAATAGCTATAATCTGGAACACATACCTCTAAACCACCTAAATGTCAGGTCCCTCAATTTCATTTGTCTGGTATCCTTTTCATAAAATTTTCACTCAACAAAGAGAGATTAGCAAGTCCGGAACTTCTGTTTATTGGAATATGGAAATATTCATTATTTAATGCCCCATTTCACAGCTTTTTTCTTCCTTAAAGTTCGTTTTGGATTAAAATAATAGACACATGTCCTAGACAGGAGGCCCATTTAACTGGAACATAAAAAAGCCCACGACCATTCATAAGAGTGATAATCTGAGCAATACAAATTCCTTATTAGTGCAAACACCATTTTTAAATTGAACTCACCTTTTGCTTATCATCAGTAATTCAAATTGGATTCTAAAACAGCCACAAACGATGTAGGAATCAAGCTGGTGAAGTTAAAATAGAGCGCTGGCTATTTAACCACCTCCCACAAGACTCCACAACAAATTTTGATTTACTTTTCCTTATTGTCTACAGGTGATTTTTTATTTAGGAAAGTAATAAGGAATAGGTTGCAACAAGTCACACTGTAGGAGTCAGAGTTTACAAGGAGTTTATCGATGCAGTAGAGTATATTAGAGCACATAGTAAGAATGGAAAGAGTCCAGCTTCGAACCCAATTATCGTTGAAAACGTTTATTATTTCCGCGAACATCACTCAGATTGGTAGTTTTTCAGGACTTGGGACGCTCAACAAATAAAGAAGTTCTTCTGGGAGAAACGTTTTATGGTAGATTTGAGTTAACAGATGGCAGGTATCAATGCACCGTGGGTCACTGAACCTTTACTGAAATGCTTGTTCAGGAGTATGGACGTCTTCCTTAGAACGTTGAGTGAAATAAAATGAGAAAAACATATTTTTCACCGTTAGTTAATTGTTGGTCAAAGTTTTGCCATAGGTTTTGATTTCGAAGACAGCTAATATCATTTTGTTCTCAAAGCAGCTATATCAATGGAATATCAGAACCCAGAATTTTCATTTAAAAGGTGGAACTGCACAGTTTTCAAAGAGCGTTTCCAACGAATTGTTAAGCAGGACATATCTCTACTGAGTTTCAAATGAAAAACCAACAGATTGCAGCTAGAATCATGCACAGAGAACAGTAATGTATAGTTGGGTGCCGGTGAAAGAAACTACACATTTCTTGCTTAAAATGTAAAAATTCCTTTGCAAAGAAGAGACTGGGCATATGAGGATTGTGGTTGGATGAATCACGCTACATCTTGTTTTGTATTGATGGAAGATGTCAAGAATCTTACGAAGCCGTAAATCTATCTCGCCTTACTATGACTGTACAAAGCTCTAGTGGGAGTATTACGATACAGAACACGTTCCAGTCATGGAAGTAGTGCCCTGGTGTTCTCGAAGTTAAATAAGCAGCCACTGTATACTTAGACGTACTGGCAGATCTTCACTATATGTAGATAAAAATACTACAGGAACTTTGCTATGTAGTATTTTTACTTTGATGATGATGGATATTTCATGGACGATAATGGTATTGAGAGTATTTCAATGCATACATCATGTCATAAATGGTCAAAATTGATTCACTGAACATCAATGTGTGGGGTATGGTGGAAAAACGCATTCGATAACTCTTTCTCATCTAATTTACAAGTTGTTGCGCAGTTAAAGTTTAAAGTTATACACCTTGCACGATTAAAGTTTAAATATGATCTTAAGAGGTGTCATAGGACTTTAAACACTTTAGCATAGCACAGAAAAATAAATTTGACATTTTTGTAATCAATGTGGATAATATAATGAAATATATGTTTCATAATTTATATCATGTAAATATATTATGATAAAGATTCCACAGAATTCATACTGTACTGATATATAATTTAAATTATGAGTAGTTTTCAAAGTTAAATTAAATGATGCTTTTATAAAACGAAACTTTTTCAAGCAATTATTAACAGAATTTGCTTACTGGTGCATGCGTAATCTTAGTGCACATTTCGGGCAAATTATCGATATTTTACCCACTTTCATCACAGAATACTTCTTTTTAAGCTTATTTTCACAAGTAATAATTTCAATTGAACCGTTTCAATTAAAAATGCAACTTTTAGTAATTTCCACTGAATAAAAAATGTTTCAATCACATAAAAATTTCATACCTTGAGAAATATCTGAAGGCATAGGAGTTCTAAAGACAGCCCATTTTATTTGCTCCTCATAAGGTTCACAAGTTATTTCAGTTGGCCTCAGCCACTGGTCAACAGATTCATCACGAGGCTCTTCTGGATTGTAGTACAAAGATTTTGGTAAAGGAGGAAACGAATCATCAATGAACAACTCGTGATTCTAAAAAATATAAAATTCAAGTATAATCATTTTAAATGAAAACTATTTAAAAAATATTTATATAATTGATCATTTGAAAAATTTCATTTTAAAGCTTAAAAATTTAATAAAAGGAAATAACCAAATTAAATAATCGAAATACAATTACCAATATTGATTAGGTGTACAAAGCCCAGTCCCATTCATGCGACCCCTAGTCAAAAGCTAGAATATCGTAGAGAAAGAGACTTAATATTGCTCCTGAAGGTGTTCCATGGGATTTTGAGACATGACGGTTCCAGCTGCGCTAGATTACGAGCCATGCGGTCGAGGTGGTTTCTCAGTTAGGTTTAAGTCAGGTGAGTTTGCTACCCGGGAGAGATCAATAAACTCTTCTTCAAACCACACATGTACACACACTGCCATCCTTGAGGAAAAACACTGCACATCTGCGTACTTGTATTGATCCATTGTTGACTTTTACAATGATGAGTGAATTCAGGAAAACATTTTCCAGATTATAATGCTCTGGCAATGGTTGTAAAGTTTTCACGTCGAATATGCCGACGCCTCTCTGTCCGATGGAGCATGAAATGTGATTTATCGGAAAACATTATCTCAGTCAATATCAGTAGATATCCAGTTACTGTACAGCTGATGAACAACAGGCAGCTTAGGCGCAAGAACTGCTTCGGGGCGTAGCAATGGGCAAGAGACTGCTGATCACCCCTTTGTTCAACTGGGTGGTCAATGGTAGCACGCCGGAGCGCAGTCGTCGTTCACCTCTCTGATCAATGGCCCCTGGTACAACACATTTGCCACGTCGTCATTTTCCATTTTGCCACGCACGGTACACTTTTAGAACACTTTTTTTAAGAAGATAGCAACTGTTTGAACCACTCCAGCAACGGCGATGTGTGACATTGTTATCGCGGCTAATTAAAGGACTGACATTTAATCCATCATTTGTGCGACATTTGATCCATTTGCAGTGTGAGAAATTGGATTTTTACCATTATTTTTGGAAACTGGTTATTTCTTCTCAAATTTTTCTCTATTGGAACAACTATTTCGTTTTGTGCATTGATTCTGTGCATTCTGATTTACGGATTGTGTTGATGGGATAGTTGGATCCAAAGTTTAACTTTTTTATGAATGTTAAAAATCGATGTTTCTCTTTAAAATTTTTCTATTTTAATTATTCACCAATAACTTTAGCTTTAATTGTCCTATCAATCTAAAACAAATTTTAAATTATAGTAAATATATTAATGATTCTGAAACTGTGTAGCATAAAATTGCATGTTCAATAGTTAATTTTTTGAATTTTTTAAATTTTATATTTTAACCTATTATTTGTATATTTTAAAATTATTTTTTATGCGAAAACTGCCGTAAAATTTTAATTTTTAATCAAGCCATTCCATTTTTTTTATACTTATTCAGAACAGATTTCCGTGATGAATGACATATAATTCATGCTTAAAAATAATCATTAGTTGATGAGTAATGTCTAATTGGTGGGTTAAAAATTTGTTATTTGTTTTTTCGCATTTTCTCCCAGTGGTTCTTCATTCCTCCCTCACGTGTATGAGCTGATATAGTGAGTTTTTTCCAAGTCCTGCTTTCATCCTTGTCTTACCTTTGGGAAATTAATCCTTCGCGCTTTATTAATTAAATATTAATCAGAGTTTTTTTGGCTTTTAATTGTCTTAGAAACACGGCACTACTTTCTAAGTTCCTCTAAGTAATAATATGCTTTTCATGAGCCTACTTAAATGATATTAGTCTAATTTTCTTAATTTTGGTCTTTTCCTCGGCACTAATAGCTAAGCCCAAATCCAGGATTCCCATGAATTCTCTTTTGGACTTTTTTACATCTGCAATTAAACCTAAATTTGAGGACTTCAAAATAGTTTTTTTTTCAATATTTAATCTTTTTTTAAAAACATATCAGTTTGAACTTTAACTTTTTTCGCGATCTTAGCTATGCCTTTTAAGTCTTTTTTATAAAGATTTTTATGCCTTTCTCTACTCTTTACTATTTTTCTTCTTTTATAACTGCAGAAATTTGGAAAATTCTTCTCGTGATTTTGTTATTTTATATTAAATTACGTTTTACATGTATCTATTGAGTATTACTTCTAAATGTTTTACTAGTTTCATAATATTTATATAACCCCAATAAATTTTGCGTATTAAATTAACTTAAATAATTTAGCTTAGATTTAATAATATAAAATAATTTGATGTTATTCTTATATTGATGCCAAATCAATAAATAATGTAATACGAATTAATTATTTGGGCTGGGTAATTGATTATGGTGGATATGTGGTATATAGTAGTGAAGGAATGGAGTTATTAACTAAATTTCAATTTTCTATTAATAACCAGTTTAATCGGATAGTTAGCTTTGATTTACCATTAAATAATCGTTTATCTTACTATTATAAATTTTTTCAGCTTTTCAATTTTACCAATTTCTGAGTTAGGTCACCCAACAATAACAGTTTTATGACTCGCGTCCCAGAGACATGAGACTTGGACTATACAAAAAAGCCCCACTAACTTATAATCTTAATTTCGGTCACTTACTAATTTTTGTGATACTTCCTGGAGTGACCCAATATTTAGCATAGATGTATCTTTGGGCCCAACTGCCATTAAGACTTGTTTTTTTTAATTATTTAAAAACAACTTTAAAACCGTCTAAATCAACTTAATATTCACCTATTTGAACCCAACTAACGATATTAACAATATTTAAGCCTCTATTATCTATTTTGGGTTCAAATCCAAAAATTTTAAATACTTTTAATTTAAAAAAAATTTTAATTTTCACTTCGTATATTAAAACCTTATTCCACAATATAGAGAGATATTAGTAAGGCTGTATCTAATCAAATTCAGTTACTTTAGTTAAATATTTAACCATTTAAAAGAACTTAAATTTAAAAAAAAATCTCAATAGCTTAACACCAAATTGCGATACAGACATGCAGTTTTCAGCGTTATGCTTATCTGATGGCCCCTCTTTTATCGACACATACCAAATTTATTATAATTAAGTATCTTAATTTTTTATATTTTCCTTAAGTCAATTTTTAGTTTTTATAAAACGTTTTCAACTGTGGGACTTCTGATAACTGCTTCTCTTGAGAATTCCTCTTCACCGCGGTCTGTGGGATTTTTTTTATCTGTCCCAGTAAATCTGTACATCTGTGGGTCACTTCCACTGTGATCATCACTTACTCTCAAGTATGATATTCTCAATACCATCTACTTTTATTTATTAGCACAAGGTACAACTTCATTTTAGCAATATAGCAAATAACACGGATTTTGCCTCAACATGGAGCAGATCAAAATCATCGACAAATCCCTCGACTCCAGATTTACAGGGATTCAGTCTTTCCCAATGTAACCCAAACTAAATTTCTGTAGTTGAAGAACCCAGAACTGTCACTCCTACTCATTTTCAAAACAGAAACCACTTAAGTAATGAGTACACAGCCAGCCAGCTTCTCAACAGCCTTGAAAAAATTATTACATCAAAGACAGGAGAAAAATTCCAGGAAATAAAAGAATGCAAGCTCAAGATTTAATAGCGCACACAGTTAAGGTTGTCTTTAGTTCAATCTCTTAAGAAGCAGATCTGAAACATCATTGGTTTGCTCTTCCAGAACTAACAAACAACGCAATACTAACTCTTGCTAAAAAACTGGATGAACTTACAAGCACAATAGCAGTTCTTCAAGCTGCTAAAGTTATAACTCCTCAAAAGACAGAAACATACAGTAATGTCTTAAAGACTATCTCATCTTTAATAATCAAACAGCAAGCAGAAAAAACTGTTGAAACTCTCCAAAATTAAATACTCATATCAGATCGAAATAAATCTTCAAGAGAAATACTTACCTAGAAATTAAATGCAAAAACACAGAACAATAACGTGAAGACAAACGAATTCAGAAAATTATTATCCCAAATTTACCCCATATAATATGGGCAACCCAATCATTTTTGCCATAAAAGATGATCTGAAAGTAAATGAACATCGTGATCTTAAAATAACAAAGAAAAGGAAGACTTATACAGAGACTGAACACACACAATGAATTAGATGTACCAAAGCTTGAAAGCTTTTACAACATAAAATTTCCTTCCTGGGTCTCTCAAAACACAAAATAAATAAGTGTGCACTCGTTCGTAGGTGCGAACAATGTCTAGAATTGAGGCACACATTTCAGAATGCACTTGCAAATATTATTACTGCAGACGTTGCGGTGGACAGAGCGACACGAAAGACTGTGCATCCAAACGTATAACGTTTATCAACTGCTATGAACACAATAAGAATGGAGCCAATTTTCTAATTAAAGACCCAACGTATACTTCCTATATTAGAATTTTTAAACGTAAAATTTTAAGGAAAATCTATGGACCAAGGCTTGAAAATGGTGAATGGATCAGAAGAAATAATAAATGAATGCAACTAGTGCGAAACAAAGACATAGTGAGATTCATTAAAGAACAAAGAATACGGTGGCTTGGCCACGTACACCGCAGAGATGAAAAAAATATCATAAAAAGGATAACAAAGGGAAATTATTCAATAGCAAGAAGAAGGGGAGATCCAGAGAAACATGAATTGATAATGTGGAAAAGGACCTGGAGACCATGAAGATAAAGAATTGGAAAAATTTGGCTCTGAAGCGGGAAAAGTGGAAGGAGGTTGTATTGGAGGCTAAGGCCTGCATAGGGCTGTAACGCCAGTTAGGAAGAAGAAGTATACTTCCTACGTACACAACGTATACTTCCTACGTATACAACCTGTACTTCCTATATACTTTATCAAAAAGAAAATTTCTATTTATAAATTTACTCAGTGTACTATTCAACTAAATTCAATTCAGCCAACTTTCAATTTTATTCTATTCATGGTGGCTTTACAACTAAAATACATGCGCTTGTCGATGCACTTGGAAATCCACTTAAATTTACTCTGAAGATAAGAGCAGGATCCTCTACTGCTCTTATCTTCATTGCTGATTTCTTTAGACAGTATTGGAACAAAGATAATCCAAATTAATCACATGAGATCAACAGAGCCTCAATATTAAAATTTTAACAATGCGAAAGCATTACATAAATAAAAATAAGAACATCATAAGTATACCGAGTAGTTGGCTCTCGAACAATGGCAAGATTGGAGTTATTACTTCATTAGACTCGTGCTTAGTTCTTGTAAAGGAAAATGCGGTTGCTTTGAAAATTGCACATAAGTCCCGATCGTCTGTGCTTATAGTACTCCACCAGCTCAATTCCAATAATTCAGATCCAGCTAAAATTATAGACACTCTTCAGCTTCATAAAAGACCTGGATAATGAAAGGACCATCTTTGGAGCTCATCTAAATGTCCATCATGTTATGTGAGGCTATAATACGGCAGTGATCAACGAGGCGAGACAGTACTTGAATTTCTAGTAAGCAACAATTTATACTTAAAAACTATGGGTGACCCCCCAATATTCAAAACCACGACCAGCGAAGAATGACCGGATGTCGCGTTTACACCAAATGTAGACCTGGCAACGAACAGCACTGTGCACATCAACAAAGTCACGTTTAGGAAGTCCTTCTTAGCATCAGCATTTTTCTGTTCAAATAAGCAAGGTGACCACATCACGATAGCTAGGAAAATTCTCGACGATCTCTTTCCAGTGCAACCAAACAACCAAAACCATCGGCCCCAAGATACCAACTACAATGACTCTGATTTCAGCAAGGGAGAGATTAACAGGAAAATTACCCCTCTTCCCAATGGAAAGGCACCAGGGCCTGATAAAATAGATAATATAATTATCTAAGAGGTGCATAAACACTATCCAGACCTCATAACCAAACTAATTACGAAATGTTGGGATTTGTGCCACATCTCCAAATGCTTCAAGGTTGCCCTAGTAGTTTTTTTTCACAAGGAGGGAAAAGATAAATCACAAGTGAAATTGTATAGGCCTATCATTATTTTACCGACAACAGTAAAACTACCGGAGAAGATGGTTGCTATAAGACTGACTTTCATCTTAGAAAAGCAACAGCCATCTCCACCACAGCTATTTTAGTTTCCGTCAAGGTGGGTCAGAGGACGATCCTGGATTTGCGAAGTAATATTGAGCAAGGCCTCAACAAAATACTTTGTCATCATCTCTCTGGACATCAAAGGAGCCTTTGATTCTGTCCCACAACTCTTACTCAAAAAAGCACTTGGTGACAAAATATGTCCAGAAAATATCAAAAATACTTTAATCAATAATCTTGAAGAGATTGCCCTCAATATCAGCTAAGCATGGTGAAGAGTTCACAGATTACTGGGTGTCGGTAGGGATCCTGTAGTGGACCAATACTCTGGAACTTGATTGTTATAATTAACCGCTTTAAACAGACTGGATAAGAGTCGAGAAAGGCATCCACCTCAAAGCAACAGTCACTCTACAAACCTTTGCTGATGCCTACATATTTGTAACACCAGCGGACAGGGAAAGAAAGCTAGGTAGTTTTGAAACTGAGACACAAAGTCTCTTTGAAACATGGAGAAAAAAACATTTTGAAATTTTCATCGAAAAATCTAAGTACCTCTTCTTCACGAGACTGCAATACGGAGTACAGATCTATTGGAATACCTTAAGAATAAGGAAAAGCAAGAAAATCAAACTTCTGTGCATCCTTCTAGACGAAACATTTAACTGATCCGCCATATTAAACAACATAGTAGCAAAGCGTTACACATTCATCAAACACTTTATCGCATTGCTGGAGCAACGTGGGGTTTTTTCACAAAACAGCGTACGTTGCTCTCTAAAACAGTAGCTGAAAGAGTCATGGCATACAGTGTTGTACTATGGAGAAGCAAGCTTCATGTTAAGAACCGACTTTTACTTGACAAAATACAAAGGAAGTTCCTGTTAAACATAACTGGGTCATTCTGAACAACATCGACGACAGCACTGTAGGTTATTGCAAGGCCCCTCCATTTGACCATCCAAACTGAAGCCCGAAGGAAATTAGAGACCAACACTACGATTAACAACATCATGGAAGCCGGAGAGAAAACCCCAATGATTCATCCAGGAGCATTTAGAGTGGATATTATTGTTAACCCCAATTCAGAGTATGGTCCTGCTATAAACAACCTGGCCTATCACATATTCATAGATGACTCCACACTAAACGGAGGTGAAGGATCGGCACTAGGTGGCAAGATTGAATGACAACACAGTCTCAGTGCAAGTTACAGAATTAACTTCAACTGCTCTGTATTTCAGACCGAGCTCTTTGATAGCCAACAGGCAATCAACTGGGTCAGTAATCAAAACAGAAAATGCATCATCTGGTTAAACAAATTTGATCAAATCTTAACGTTGCACAAAATATTTCCTTGTGCTGAATAAAGGGGCATGTGAAATCGATGAGCAGGTAGTCTGGCTAAAACAGCTGCCCAGTCAACAGAATTAGAAATCAATCTCCCTCTTCTTTGTTCCCACTTCAAAAGAATCCAGAATGAATGAGCAATGCAGAACTGCCAAACATTGTGGGATCAAAGCACCACAGGACGTCTTGTCTACGATATTTTGCCAAAGGTGAACTCAAACCATCAATGTTGGCCAATAACTATATTCATCATAGGACATGGGCCATTCTCTAGCTACCTGTAGGGAATAGGTGTACTTCCAAATGATCATTGTGCGTGTGGTGAGGAAAGTACGTAAAATCATTATGCAATAAGTTGTCCACTTACTATCTCATGGTATTTCACAAAACCAAGCTCAGAAGTGTCTTGTTAAAATATTCTGTCTGCTTACAAGGCTATTAAGTTAAGAGCCACCAATGTAGTTAAGTTTTTGCTAGAGAGTAGAGACTTGGGAGTTCCAGACGCTTCTGACAACGATGACCAACCAGATGAACTATTCCAGGACGTTGAATTGCAAAAACTTCCTATTTTAATCAATTATCCGTCAACCCAATTGTCAATTTTAACAATTGTTTCTCTTCATGTACACGTTCTTTTATTTACAGCCTCTTGCAGAATTTATTCATTACAATTGTATTATACATCACTTTTCAAGTGCTTTAGCTTTAATTTAATAACTCTAACAACATTATGTCTATTTTAGTTTTATATTAACACTGTTTATCTCGTAGGTTTATGCATGTATCTATTTATTTTGAATATTTTAAATTTTCCTTGATATTCATTTAGCATTTGGCGATATAAGTGTCCACTTATCGCCCATTCTCACATCTTATTTACATTATTGAAAAAAAACAATGCATAGCACTCATTTTTTCATCGCTCCATAATTTCCTTAGTTATCATTTTATTTTTCACTTTTGTAGGGTCCATTTTCTCATTCTTTTTAATTGCTTATTTCTAAATAGTAATTTCAACCGCCTTGTGTGCATAATTCTCCTGTAACCCCATTGTGTTTTCCTCTCTGCTTGTGTAAATTGGGTTCTGCATTTTCTTACTGCAACATACCGAATTCTATATTTGGGCATTTTATATCTGCCTCACTCATGTTTAAGTTCATCGCTTATAATCTTTTCAAGTGTAATATACAAAACAACCATTTCGCTTTTGTTCCATATTTTATAAAGTCGATGTTAAACAACCAATCCACTGTATAATTATATAAACAGTATCATTGTTTATTTATGTTGCTTAGGTCCATTCAATAAACATATCCGATGGGGGGGGGTAAGAACTGTTGAGAGCTTTGGCTGTTTAGTTGCGATCTTTAATGGGTGGTGCTTTCTTCTCTCTCTAGCGAGGTCCAACCAAACTGGTTAAACACTATTAGGTACAGGGAGTTCTTGCTGGTGTTTACGGTATGTTTTTTTTCCCATCCTGACGGCATATGAATAGTTCACAAACGCGTAACCATCTCAGAAATACTTCTTTCCTTGGCCCGATCATGCTCTTTTGGACACCAGATAAATCGCTGCGTTTCTACATTATGCCAACGATTGCAAAGTTTTTCGAAAGCCCCGCCCACACTGTATATACGCTCAACTGCTCTGTATTACCACCTGGCTTCTGCGATAAGTTATTTAATGTCGCTGTTGAAAGTACGTGGTTTTTTAAATCAATGCTAACGGATTGTGTATTAGACAGCAAAATACAAGTACATGAAAAAAATTTATTACTTACAAATGAAAAAAGAATATACAAATTAGTTTTAATGCGTGAACTTCTAAATCAATCTCGTTCTCATTTTTATAGGCAAATGCAATATCCATATTAATACACATACTTGTTTTTAATTTGTTTAGAGTGATTTCTTAGTTGTTTTTACAAATTAAGAGGGGTGAAAGTACCATCCAGATGAGCAATAATTATCCAAGAACATTCAAGTGGGAGAGGCAGAAAAGAGGAATATCAGAATTTCAATCTGAACTTTCAAGTTTTAACAAAGCGATTATGTTCCATAATCAGATTTATTGTTCAGTGAAAAATTCACAGCAAGTTCTCAAACTGAACACTACGAATATCATTACAGTTGACTTCGGAGAAATAATTCTCCCAAAATTTCCCAAGTGACGTGCCCAGGGCAACAGCGATTTCTCTTAAACTGACTGCACAGGCGTCTCATACATTAAATATTTCATGTGCCCCCAGAAGAAAAAATCCATTGGAATGAGGTCCGGTGATTGAGGAGGCCAAGTCATAGGCCTGTAATGTCCAATGCAACGTGCGGGATTTGTGATATTAAAGAAGTTACGGATCGTAATTAAAAAGTATGATTGGGCTCCAAGTACATAAACCACATTTTAAGTGGAATCACCGGAAATAGACTGAAAAGCACTTGTCGGAAATGATGAATGGATGGACATTGAGCCAGTCAAATGGCTTGAGGCAGGCAATCACCGAAAACCTTTCTCCAAATGATCACGGAAAATTTCTGCGGACGTTTACACGGCATAATAGAGTGGAGTTACAAATGCGTTAATTGCGCATGTTGGAAAAGGCTTCCCTGCTAAATGTTGCCACATCACTAATACTAATGCAGGAAATTGTGATTCTTTATTCTTTATCACCAGCATCCACCCGGTAGGGATAATTATCTGTGTAAATGATTACACTTTTTCATGTGGTAAAAGGGTGGATGCGTTCCTTATGCAAAGTACGCTACATCACTTATTAAGCAATACCCATTTCATACACCACCGATAATGTACTTGTGCTTCAAATCTAGTCAAAACTCAGTCGTCAATTTCTACCGTTCATGCCTTTTGCTAACGTCTTGTATGTTTGAGATGGCAAATGAACCGCTTTTTTGCAGTTATAAAACATTGGAAAAGGTAAGATGACTTGGAAACCATTTT
The DNA here is from genome assembly GCA_037975125.1 of Latrodectus hesperus. Classification (NCBI taxonomy): domain Eukaryota; kingdom Metazoa; phylum Arthropoda; class Arachnida; order Araneae; family Theridiidae; genus Latrodectus; species Latrodectus hesperus. The sequence continues at coordinate 43,871,992 of CM075856.1, read as the reverse complement.
TCATGCATTCTTTGTATTTAGCCAGCATTCATATGCATATCTATCTGTCTATCTATCTATCCGTCCATCCGTCTATCTATATATCTATATATATATATATATATATATATATATATATATATATATATATATATATATATATATATATATATACACACACACCACTACTGGCCATTAAAATTGCTACACCAAGAAGGAATGCAAATAACAGAACGATATTTATTGGACTCATACATTATAGTAGAAAGAACAAGTGATTAGATTTACAGGAAATTAGGATGCATAGATCTTGAGAAATCAGTACCCAGAACAGCCATCTCTGGCTGCAATAACAGCATTTATCCGCCTAGGCATGGAGTCAAACAGAGATTGTATGGCACGTACGGGGATCTCAGTCCATGCAGCTTCAACACTATGCCACAGTTCATCGACAGTAGTGGATGGTGAGTGATAGCGTGCCAATCGCTCGGCAACTATTGACCACACGTTCTTAATGGGTGACAAATCAGGGCAACGTGCTGGCCAGGGTAACAGTCGAACCTGTTCTGTATCAAGGAAGTTCAGAACAGTACGGGCAACATGCGGTCGTGCATTATCCTGTTGAAACAAAGCATTAGGGAGGCCTTCTAGGTAGAAAAATGTTAGTCAGATGCAATGATTGCACAGAATCTGCCAACAAAAGCTTTGACAAGACACAATAAATATTCAGGATGTCAGATAACAAACAAACTCATCAATTGATGGATGGTGCGCGTAAATCGCCTACCATCGGAGTCTCTTTCTTTGCTTGATGCTTTCCTCTCCTTTGCCTTTCACACTGGAATGCAACCATATTACGAAAAAAACTACATAAACAATATACGAATGGTTCCTTATTAGTAAGGCGTTGAAATGGATTTCGCGAGATCTATCCTCCCATTTTTTTTCGTTATAATTATAAAATATTAGTATAATATATTAATGTGTTATATAAATATTAGTATTATTACATATTCAATTGTAAAGTATGTATATCTATACACGACATTCCTTATAGCACAAAAGTAAATTACCTACAAAAATGGTAATCGAGTTATAGAAGTTTGCGTGTGTAAGTATTGCAGAAGTACATACGAAATCCTATCTTAAACGTGTCTTATTTACGATATGCACGAGAAATAAGGCTTCACCAACGAATAAAATATTTGGAACTTAGCAAATCACTCAAACACGAGGTTTGGAACAGTAAAATGAAAGCACGTTTCTCCAAGACAAATATGCAGCATTGGATGAATAAAAGATATAAAGCTATATGAAAACGCTTTTTGACTGTGCAAATCAAAGAGAAATCGAGTAATATTGAATAGCGAATTGTCTAGGTATAATCTATATCATTGTAGAGAAGTGAGGTTTGATTTGTTTGTTGCTTAACGGTCATTTTTAGGGGTAAATAGATGGGAGCCCACAGTTCAACGAAGTTTCCGAGCCACTACAAACATCCGAATTGATTCGAATCCATGAACATTTGAATCAAAGTACAAACCATTTGACAACCAACGCAACAGAAGAAAAGTCTTAAGTTAATGTTGTTGGTTGTATATCCGCTAATAAGACAAATTTTGTTGTTGCTGTTTTTTACGAACCTTGGGCAAGCCAAGCTCGCTATGCCGTCGGGGCTATGCGAATTTCAGTCAGTTATAATCGTTAAGTATTGGCCGTACTTTCACCACGTAGGTAAAAGTACGATTTTGCTCTAATCTCCTCCGATAGATGGCACCACCAGAAGATCTACTCCTTGAATTTTGACATAGATCTGAAGGGGAAGGAAATTTTCTGCAGACCATTACACCCATGGTAACTGCTCAACGACCACCACAGGACTTTCGATTCCTAATTTTAGTAGACAGTAATATCTTCGATCCATTCAGATTTTATTAACACGAGTCAGAATTTGTTTCATATTTTGCTGTGTCCTTGGTTTGAAGTTAAATTTGTTAATCATACTTACAAATAATCTCACTTGGAAGAGCAAGTTAGGAATTGATTTTTTATAAGTAATTTTTTACACATGTATACTCACTGCAGCTAAATAAAAATCAATGCATAAGAGCTGCGACAAAAAAGTATAACGATGCATAGGAGTTCTGTGCAATACAGATTCATATCAAGTGTTTTAAGACAAATCAAGATTTAAAAGTAACCAATAACAATAACTGCTCGAAGTTATCAAACAAAGTTGAAATTGAACTTCAAGTGGATACCTTTACAAATAATTTAAACCTTTAATTATTCAGTTTCATGAGAAGGAAGGGTTAAGGAAATAATCCAAGAAATTACATTACCCCATTTTTTTAGTTATGATATAAAATAAGGGTTAGGATAATAAATGGGTGTTTAAGGGTAAATCCCACGTGAATACTATAAAAATCCATAAAAAATGTAGTCCCAGATTATTAGTCCCAGATTATTATTATCAAGTGCCTCGTGATTTTGAGCCACGGCCGTGACGAGGTCATGCTTGAGCTGGAACTCTTCTCTCCACCTAAACACCACACCAACGGAAGGAATTTGGACTTCACAGATTAGACATATTGGTTAGGTAATCGCTAAAAATTTATTAATTCCACAAGAGAGAGCCAATTAGACTAGTACTTACATTTAAAGAGAAATCTGAGCCACTAGACATTATAGGTTGAAATAAAAATCGAACCCACGATACACTGAACCGAAAATTAATAGTAGATCAGCTCTTACTGGTTATTAAAATGCATTTGAATCAAGTGATGCAATGGTAAATTAGTAATGATAAAGAAATATTTTTTTTCACATTGCATTGATTCATCCTTCCTATTATTGCAAGACTTATCACGAACCGCTTAACCGAATTCGTTCTCCTTAAAACTAACAAACAATAGCCGAAGACTGGAATATTTCAATATCATTCAATCAATGAACATATTTAAAGTACATCCTCAAATAAATGTAAATAAGAGAATGAAAGGAAATTCAATGAGGTGTAACTTACTTGTTTACAGAAAGTAATGATTTCATGCCATTGCAATCTAGCGAAATTTTCCTCCACGTTTCTCAGTTCCTCAGTAAGTTCACTTTCTCCCTGACAAGAAGCAGCGTTCGAACGAGCAGAGTCAGGTCTCAAGGATATTATGCTCTTGGATGTCTGGCAGATATCACACATTGCCTTATCAGATGAGTTGATAAACGTACAAGACGAGCATTCCCAGCTGTCGCTCTGACTGCTCAAGTGGCGCTTTAGTGTTGTTCTGTTGGAGGGCTGTTGGGAATCGTCAGTCTCGAATTTCGAAGTACTGCATACCCTGCACTCGGTTAGAGAACGAGGATTCCGAAGCGTGCAGCTGGGGCAAACCCAGCTTTCACTAGGCTTCAAAGTCCTGAACTGTCTAGCGCTGGTGCTGTTCAGTTTTGAACCACCACAGGCACAGCAAAATCTTTCATTGGAAGAGTTTATCAGGGTACACTTTACACATGTCCATTGTTCCAAGGCGGGAACACCAAGAAGCCGACTCAAGTGACGACCAGAATCAATACGGGAATAAATGTCATCATTAAAATCATTTTGTTCTCTGTTGGAGTTGATGGCAGAGGCAGCTGCAGTTTCACAATTGCGACAAGTTGTTGCCCAGACTGGATTAGATGAGAACGAGCAACTATTGCATACCCAAGTTTCTTCAGAATCGGACATTCTGGTCAAATCCTCGCCACAAAGAACGTCGGTTTTTGGGGAAGACAAGTCAACACTATGACCATTCATAAGAGAAGATCGTTTCACAGGTACTACAGAACAAGATGCACTACTTTGAACTTCTGAAAATGATTTGCTCCGTCTAGATAAAGATGGACTACCACTTTGAGGGTCTGGAGAATTACTCAATGAGTTCTTTAGTTCAGAAAGGTAACCTAAGCTGAATGCATTGCGTGGTAATGTAGTAGGAATGTTTGGTTTTCTAGGTGTTTCACAAATCTCACACCTTATTAGGATCGGAGAGTTTTCATAAGTACATCTCTTACAGGCCCAAGGTACTTCATTTTCCGTGTCGGCATCAATAAGCATAACATCATCAGCCGAATGGGATGCATTTATGGAGTTATCTTTACTTGCCAAAGTAGATCCATCAGAATTATGACGACTCAATTTCGCTTTATTTCTCTTCTGTGCTGCTCGTTGTCGCTTAGGGGACCTATTGTGAGAAATTTCATTTCTTTTGCTAGGCACAGACTGGGAATTCAGAAATTCTGTGACGTCATTCGTATTGACATAACTCACGTTATTATGTTTTGGAGTTTCGCAAATAATGCATTGATTAGTAGAAGGTATGTTAAGAAACTGACAGTTGTCACACGTCCATTTGCTATCAAGTTTAGGCAGATGTCGGGGTGAAACGAAATGACTCGCTACAAATGGATCGCAAACATCACTGTCAATCAAACTGTGAAGTTGGCTGAGTTTCGATAAAGCTTTATGGGGAGATATTCCATAAGCTCCAAAATTACTCAGATCTTCGAAAGTATCCCGAGTGCCGTTTCTCAGGGGTTTGTGCTTCCTTTTCAAATTGCAAAGGATACAATTCTCAGTGGTAGAAGGGTTGTAATTGTGACAGTGGTGGCAGAACCAACGAAACACAGAATCGCTTGGCTGAATCGATGTACTATGACTAGAGAGAATGTCGACTCCTGAATCTGGTGTTGGAGTTGATGGTAGATCGTAATCAGAATTATTAAACAGATCAGATGCTCCTTTTCTATAAGCACAAACAACACATTCTGAGCAAGTTTCGAGATTCAAGAAAGAACACTGTGTGCACTTCCATTTCTGAGTCTTCTTCCGTATGCACTTAACAAAAGTCTTCTCCAAGAAGTTTATCTTCTTCCTCTCGTCGGTGGCAGAGAGCTTCGTGCTCAGATCTCCAGTGCCTTCTTCCTTGATGGACTCTGAGAGGTTCACAAATAGTTCAGACAGAGCTAATCCCGAGGCTTGGCTGATGTCGATAGATGGCATGCCATGCCAACTCACACTTCGGTTCTTCACTCGAGCGCCTCCCTCAGAAGCGTTTGACAAGGACTTCTTGAGAGCCTTTTCCTTTCTGATTCGTGATTGAGTCTTTGGAGAGATTCTAGAAGTAGAATAAAAAATACATATTTACAAAAAATTAATTTAAAATTAATTAACAACAAAGTATACCACATTGAATTCTAAAAATACCCGTATCGATTTCTTATTTAATGCGAAAGCATTAAAACTTAAAAGAATTTATTTTAAATAATTCCTTAATATATATATATATATATATATACATATATATATATATATATATATATATATATATATATAGCGTGTGTTTGTGGGATTGAAAGCGCCATTAGAGGGTCATTCACATGTTTGCTGCCGGACATGCAGAGAACGACGAGGAGATGGAAGAAAACGTTTAATTCGATCTTGTGATTTTGGACTAATTTCGAATTATAACTTAGATGTTAGTTTGTTCTAAACCATTATTAAATCATTTAAACTTAAAGTCTTATTCTTGATAATAAACCCAGCGAACCCACAAATTTTGCTGTCAGAAGTGGTACATGTTGATATGATTCTGTGAAGAATAGATTGTGTTGATATGATGATGATTGTAACGATGACGAAAAAATGCTAATTATTTTATGAAACTGTAATAATATTCAATTTTGGATTCTCGATTTATTTTAATAACTTTGGATACTACCGTTACAAGGATAATCATCCTACAAGTCAAGCATTTGAAAAGGGTATGTACATTTTTTTTTATTTCCAGATGAAGTTAAATGACATTAAAAAGATACCCATTGCATTGCAGATCATTAAGTCGGACAAAGTAAAAGTTCTACATAAATTATTTTAGATTCTGACGGAGATCGGTCAAATCGAAAGCGTATAAGAGAATTTTCTGGTTTTAATTTTGCTATTGAAAGTGAAGAATCAAATAAGAAATTAAAATCTATGGAAGATAGTTTTTCTTTGAACGAATTAATAACTATTTCCAATATCTTAAATATTTCTTTCAAAATAAATAAATCTGAAATAGGAAAAAGAATACATGAGCATTTATGTTCTTTGAACTCTTCAGCGGAGGGAATGAACGACGCCTGTCCGTCGGAATCAGAAGAAGACGAAACAAATAAAAGTGAAAGCGAAACAGATTCTCCAATGCAATGTGGAAATAAAAATAATACTTTAAATGTGAGTGTTTTTTCTAATGAATCTAGTAAAAAGAATGATTTTCAAAATATTTATATCAATTATTCTGTAATTGATATAAATATTTTGAATATTCTGATATCTAAAGTAACCAAATTTAATGCTGAGTCGCATGAAAACATCAATAACTGGATAGAGAGATTTGAAAATGTATCGAAACGGTTCCATTTATCAGATTTACAGAAGTTTATTTTTGCTAAAAGATCGCTTGGTGGAAATGCCTTATTATGTGTTAGAACAGAGCCAGAAACTAACTCGTGGTAAAAATTAAAAGATGCCTTAATCGATGAATTTTCCGTTGAAATAAATTCTGCTATCTTCACGAATTACTAAGTAAAAGGAAAATGAGAGAAAGATTCAGAATCCGTTCAGGAATATTTTTTAAAAAATGAAAGAACTTTGTCACTGAGAAAAAATTGATGACGCCACATTAATACATTATATGATTAAATGGCTTAATGATAAATATGAAAATAAAATTATTTTATGCGGATGAAAAACTTGACAGAATTTAAAAATAAACTTAAAGTGTATGAAGTAATGAAAAGTGATTCAGCAAAAAGTAAATAAGCATTCGATAAAATTGAAACAAAACATGATGGTAATGATAAACATAATTCAAGGTATGAATCTAATGATAAATTTAATTTTAAGTATGAAAATATGAACAAGTATAAAGTAAAAGTTGATGGTAATTTTGATTCAAGAATAGAATTGAAACAGAGTGTGTTTTAATTGTGGTTCACATTCATATATTTGTAAGTATTGTATACATAAAGATAAGGGTTGAAAGTGTTTTTAATGTCAATCTTTTAGGTATAAAGCTTCGGAATGTCCGAAATCAAAAGAAACAGCTCTTTTGATGATCAACCGAAAATAAATGCGATCAGTTCTGAAAACTTAATTCTTAAGGATGTTAAAATTGGTACTTTGAATGTAACTTCAATAATTGATACTGGAAGTCAGAAAACGATTTTGAAAAAGAGTTCATATAATAAAATTAAAGACACTGTTAGTTTACAATCTTCTAGCATTTGGTTGACTGGTTTAGGAATGAAATCAATTAAACCACTAGGTTATTTTAATGCAGAAGTTGAAATTGATAATTCAAAAGTTAATACATAAATTTTTGTTATAAATAATAACTCTGTACGTTTTGATTTAATTGTAAGAACTGACATTATTAACCAAGGTACTTTAATAGTTTCAATCAATGGAGTATCGTTTCACACTAACAAGCAAGAAAATTCAAATTAAATGATATTGTTGCCATTAAACGTATACAACAAGATCCAGGTCTTAAGTTAAAACCCAAATATATTTAGGCCCCTGCAAAATAATAAAAGTTAAAAGCAATGACACCAACCATGTTCAAAAAATTGGTTTTACCGAAGATCCCCTGCTTACTAGCACATGTGGTGAGTACATGAAGCCTTGGCCCGATGTAACTTAAAATGTCTGAAGGAGGAAATGAAGATACCGATGAGACCAACTCCTGATTTTGACTTTTTTACCCACAGAATTGCTACTTTTTAAGACTAAAACTTTTTATTTCAAACTGCGTTACCTTTTCAATTTTTTAAAAAAGAATAGTAACTGAGATGTCATCAAGAGGTTTCTTTTTGAAGATGGCCAATGACGAGAGTGAAGATGCAGCTACCGATTCTCTAACCAGATGAAGATGAAGGAGTCCTCCATGACGGAATCTCAGATTCGAGGAACAATAACGATGATTTAGATGAGAATTGAAAAGACTAATTAGACGATAGAACAATGTTTAACTATTTTCTTATTGAACATGTTACTGCTCCTATTCATTTTTTATTTCAGGAAGTTCCTATTCTAGACGAATGCCGAGGTCAGCTATTGTTATCAGGATGGCCGATTGTGGGACTGAAAGCGCCACCAGAGGGCCATTCCAACACCCCCTAGATACAAGGACTGCGCGCTGATTTCGTGACGTCACGGTAGAGTGAGGATAAGTAACAAATCAATGTGTGACGGGGTTGAGACATTGGTCAGTCGAGAGTAGGAATACCAATCATTATAAAAGCAGGTCTATCGACCATCTTCATCAACTGATAACTCGTATAGCAGTGAAGAGAAAATGAAGTGTCGAAGAAGTTTGTTCATTGTTGTTTGTCTTATGACTTCAAAGTGGGCTTATTCGTTGCTGCATCAAGTGGCCGAATATTTCAAGCGTTTGGGAATAGTGCAGTGAATAAATGTACGGCAAGGTATTGGTTTTAAAAATTCAAGTCAAGTGATTTGTTCTGTGATTAAGCTAGAGTATGGTGGAGTAGTCGTCATTATCAGCTGCTACCAAAGGGGCCAAATGGTCATTGCAACC
>CM075856.1:43238398-43258398 GCA_037975125.1 Latrodectus hesperus | reverse complement strand
ATTTCCACAACCAGCATTTTAAGATTTTATTTTTTGACCTATTTAAATACAGATATAATAAAGTTAAAATTAAGAAAAATATTAGATTACATTATTTCACTATTAATTTTCAACATCCTAAGTTTGATAATTTTAAACTAAACAGTTTTGTTAATGATTTGTATAATATTTTTCCTATAGAAGATGTTACTGTCAAAATTGCTTTTTCTTATGATATTCCTTTTGGACGTAAAATCTTTAACTATAATCAATTTTGCAAAGATATCTCCTCATCTAGAAAGCTATCTAAATGTATTTGTCATAGTAATGAACTAAAAAATTTCATTAATACTGATTTCGGTCATATTATCACAGGTGATTTAAACATTGTTAATGACCCTAAATTAAAAGAAATATTAAGTAAAGGAACTAAATATAGACCAGTTTTTCAACTAAATAGATTTAAAATAATTAAAGTAATTTTATATAATATTGATTCATTTATCTTTAAAATTTCTAAATTTTATAATGTACCTATTGAATTTTTTACAGTCTGGAAGTTTAAACTTTTTAATAAAATTAAGAAATTTATTTTTGTCAATAATGTAACATTTCCAGGTATTAAGCTTGGTCCATTAAAACCAGCCATAAATAATCTAAAAGATAACTTCATCATTACGCCAGTAGATAAAGCCTCTAATAATTACGCATTTTTTTGTAAGAAATTCTATTTAGATTTAATTGATAATGAAACATTAAATTCCAGCACATATAAGCGTTTAAACTCCACTGTTAATATTATTAATAAAAAAATCCTTGGGCTTTACAAACTTTTAAATATTAGCAACTATAAATTAGAGTTTCCTTATTTAACAGTCATTCCTAAATTTCACAAAATTCCTATAAAGTTTAGATTTATCACCTGTGGTACTAAATCATACATGAATAAACCTGGAATCATTTTTGCTAAATTTCTTAATATTATATTAGACAATATTGTTAAATCAGAAGCCACTTGGATCATTAATAATAATAGGCCTGTTTTGGATTTTTTATCGAAAAATTATATTTATTGTATTAATTCTTTTGACTTTAAAGACCTTTTTACTAGTATTCCCATAGATAAATTAAACGATGTACTACACCTTTATTATCAGGACTATAGAAACTTATTAAATATTAATTTTGATTACTGGAATAATTTAGTTAAAATGTGTATTTATAATAATTTTATATTTAACGGTGAAAATATTTTTATTCAAAATTGTGGAATTCCACAGGGATCCAACTTTTCTAGCACACTAGCAAATTTATTTTTACATTATTTTGAAAAAAACTTCTTTTATCAATATCCTTTTGCTTTTCGATACATAGATGATTTCATTATTTTCAACAATTTAAAATTTGAAGATATTTCTAAAACTATTTACCCTGAAGAACTTTCTCTAATTAAAACTAATTTATGTGAAACTAAAACAGAATTTCTGGATTTATTTATCACTATTGATAATTCCACTACATATATAGACATTTTCGACAAAACTAAACAGTTTAATTTTCATGTTAATAAGTTAATTTCTTGGAACTCCAATATTTCTTTAAAAATATACAGAAACATTATAATTAATGAGCTTAATCGCATTTATATAATCTGTAACAATTATGAATATACTAAAAATCAAATTAAACGCTTAATAGCTCACCTAAAAAATAACAATATTCCAATTAATTTTATTTTAAAATATGTAGGAAGTAGGGAATCGCTTGTAAGATTGAAGTAATGCGTAGTTTTTATAACTACAGAAGGGCCACCCAAGCATTGAAGTTCTTACAAGAATCCTGAAAATACCTACATATATACACTTTATTTTATACATAACTAAAACTTAAATCCTCTTTAATACGCTTTAACTTTGTAAACCACTTTAACTTTTTGAATTTAATTACTTCTGGCAATATTTCTTCATTCTAATTTCAAATTTACTTTTGGCAACTTCCTACTATTCTCATATATAAATTCAATCTGATTTACTGGCTTTTGTATTTTGTATTTTCTACTGTATGTATTTTTTTACTGTATGTATTTTTCTACTATTGTGAGTATTTTTCTACTAATGTGAGTATTTTCATCTATAGTGAGTATTTTTATTCTTCTGCATATATATTTATCTTTTCTACATATATATTTAGTCTAATTTTTAATTAAGTTCTTTTTTATATGAACACTCTTCGGGGGAATTGCTCGAAGATTTTTAGACATTTGTCCTTCGAGCATGTCAGAAAAGAGTGTTCATTTTTGCATAGTTGACCATCTCCCTCCTGATGAAGACATGGTCCCTATGCCTTCTTGTCTTTTGCTTCATATACTTTAGTATCTTTCCAATTTTATATTTCTGATTTTACTTTTCTTCATGTTTTATCTTATATATATATACATATATATATACATATATATATATATATATATATATATATATATATATATATTAATATATATATATATATATATATATATATATATATATATATATATATATAATATATATATATATATATATATATATATATATATATATATATATATATATATATATATATATATATATATTATATATATATATATATATATATATAATATATATATATATATATATATATATATATATATATATATATATATATATATATACATATATATATATATATATATATATATATATATATATATATATATATATATATATATATATATATATATATATATATATATATATATATATATATATATATATATATATATATATATATATATATATATATATATATATATATATATATATATATATATATATATATATATATATATATATATATATATATATATATATATATATATATATATATATATATATATATATATATATATATATATATATATATATATATATATATATATATATATATATATATATATATATATATATATATATATATATATATATATATATATATATATATATATATATATATATATATATATATATATATATATATATATATATATATATATATATATATATATATATATATATATATATATATATATATATATATATATATATATATATATATATATATATATATATATGTATATATATATATATATATATATATATATATATATATATATATATATATACATATATATATATATATATATATATATATATATATATATATATATATATATATATATATATATATATATATATATATATATATATATATATATATATATATATATATATATATATATATATATATATATATATATATATATATATATATATATATATATATATATATATATATATATATATATATATATATATTAATATATATATATATATATATATATATATATATATATATATATATATATATATATATATATATATATATATATATATATATATATATATATATATATATATATATATATTAATATATATATATATATATATATATATATATATATATATATATATATATATATATATATATATATATATATATATATATATATATATATATATATATATATATATATATATATATATATATATATATATATATATATATATATATATATATATATATAAATAGACGAGAATTTACAAAATAAAAATCACGGTTTAATTTTAAAGTACAAAGTATTTTAACACAGAAGACGATTTTTTACTGACTTACTTCAACTTGCTTAGCGTGGAAAAAATTTTAAACAGAAGAGAAAATGGAGTTGACGCGAGAACATTTTCGCGCTATGATTTTCTACGATTTCAAAGCAGAATTAAATCAAGAAGAATGCGCGTTCAACGGTTGCAATTAGCCTTGGGTAATGAATCTCCAGCTCGTGCTACAGTGTTCAGATGGTTTAGAGAATTTAGAAGAGGTTGCAATTTTCTTCAGGATGAAGAACACGCAGAAAGGCCGCCGTCGGCAGTAATCCCGGATAATATGTCTGCCATACGAAAATTGTTAATGGATTATAATCGCTGTACCTATCAAAGGATACAGAAGGAACTTAACATTGCATCCGCAGCTATACACAAAATCATTCGTGAAAAATTACATTTGAAAAAGGTAGTTTGCCGTTGGGTTCCCCATAATCTAACTGAGCATCAAAAAGAGGAGCGTGTCAGAATCAGTAAAGAAACTCTTAATATGCTGAGTGATGGTGGCCACCGCATCATTTCTAAAATTGTAACAGGTGATGAAACGTACATACCGTTTTTTGACGTTCCAACACGTCAAGAAAGCAAAGTATGGGTCTTTGAAGATGATCCCACGCCGACAATGGTGAAAAAACAACGCGCACTGAAAAAAGTGATGTATGCCGTTTTCTTCAGAAGTACAGGATGGGTCAAAGCCGTCAAGTTGGAAGGACAGAAGACAGTAACAGCAAACTGGTATACCACTAAATGTCTTCCAGAGTTTCTTAAAAAAAACAAATTAAAGTGATCGAACATCCGCCGTATTCACCTGATCTAGCTATGTGCGACTTTTGGTTATTCTTTTATCTAAAATAGAACTTACGTGGACGTCGTTTTCATTCAGAAGAAGAGATTGATGTGGCTATAAATGCATTTTTTCATCTATTCGAAGAAATGAATGGCTTGAGGCATTTAATCTGTGGAAAATTCGTCTACAAAAGTGCATTGATGCTGGAGGAGACTACTTTGAACACACCTAAAATTTTGTAAGTATAAGTTTAAAAACCTAGTTGTATGTCAAAAATTTCAGAGTGACCCTCGTATATATATATATATATATATATATATATATATATATATATATATATATATATATATATATATATATATATATATATATATCTTTTCAATCATTTAATTCAATAATCACATTATTGTATGGTGACCATATTTTTAACACTTTGAAACTGTTCAATTTTTCCTAACATTATTCAGCTTCTATTTTTTTAAGATATTAATATAATCCTATATTTAATATTGCATAACAGTATAAATAATTTTTAAATGAAATATTTAAATATATATTACTTTAAAATAAAAAATATGTTTTACTACATTGCATGAAGGGGTTCAATCGACATAAGCAGCTAATTTCAGCCAAGCAAAACCCAACAAAGACTAATTATAGCCCGGATCAAAAACTTCCTCTCTGCTTCACTATTCCAGTAATCAAAAACATAACTTTATAGATGTATTTAAAATTTTCACCTATTTATAGATATAAGACAAGAAAATTGACTTGAACCCAAAACATTTTGTAAAAATCGCACTTTATGGTTAGTAAAAACACAGGATTTTGGTTGGACAAATTTTTCCATCGTAATTGCGAAAATTTTAGTTGAATTCTGTCTTAGAAAGCCCATAGGTTGACAAAATATAAATTTATTCTAGAATGTTCATAGGATCGATTCCTGATGAAGCTAACATAAAAATGACAAATTTTATACTGCGCTGATAATTTTTTTTTAAAAAAGTTCATTAAAGGAGAAAACTCAAAACAAATATTCAATTTAGGGATCCCTTTGGATGTGGGGACCAGGAGAAACCGCTCTGTGTGCTCCAGGTTTAGTCAGCCAACTGCCTCAACATAGTGAACAATGATTAAGAAATGACGTCGACATCCTCATCTCTTAATCTTTACCCCGATTCTACAATTCAGAGCCAATAATCTCACTAAATTTTAAATTGCATAGGTCTTAGCACAATGGTCCTCTACAAGTCATCATCAGCATTGGCACGACAGCCCTTCTTCAGAAGTCTCTGCCATTCCGCCCCTTTATTAGAAATCGACCTCCAGTTCTTGACTTTAAGTTTGTTGAAGTCTTCTTCCAGGCAGTCCTTCCGTCTCTTTTTGGGTCTTCCTCTTGGTCTACTACAGAAAGGGTTGGTGTTGAAGCCCTTTATTAGTGTTTTCTCTGTACTCATTCTTATGAGGTGGTCTGCCCATCTCATTCTAGATAGTTTTATTGATTTAATGATGTCTTCTTCTCCATAGGTTTTGTACAGTTCAAAGTTATACCTTTTTCGTCAGGTGTTATTTTCCAGGACAGCACCAAAAATAGTTCTTAGGACCTTTCTTTCAAAAATCGATAATGTTTTCTCTTCCTTCATCGTCAAGGTCCATGTCTCTGAGGTGTAGGTTAGAACTGGTTTAATCAATGTCTTGTATAACATTATTTTTGTTCTTCTTCTGATTAGGAGAGATTTCAAAAGAGGTCTTAGACCAAAGAAACCATGGTTTGCGGCAATAATCCTCTTTCTGATTTCAGGAGTGATGTCATTTTGGTAGTCAATCTCCGAGCCCAAATAACTGAAGTTTCTCACTGTCTGAAACTTAAATGTGCCGATCATAAAAGTCTCAGACTGGTATTCTTTATTACAACAGAACACATGTTTTGTTTTTTCCATGTTTACTCTGAGCTTCCCAGCTGCTTTTTCCAATGCCAAAAAGGCTGTCTTCAGGTCAGTTTCAAATATTGAAATTATGTCATCGGCATATGCTAGAATTTACATTGTCAAGTATCGAGCTTATTACCTTCTGGAGGAGAAAGAACTATGCTTTTTCCCATGAGTCTACTGTGGTTTTCAATATAAGAATTTTAAAAAAATGATAGATTTCTCAGAAAAATGTCCAAATTTACGCTGTTTCTTTTCCAATTAATGCATATCTTTCAAGTACAATGGATTGAATCCTAGCTGTTGTATTATGCGCTATATAATGCCCAGCTACTAGGGTTTTCAGCACTACAAGCGTTATGGCTAATTATAGAGTGGCACACCTACTAGGCTTTGCCATCGTAGTCCCGAAAGTGGGTCTTTGTAATTTAGAAGCAGGGATCAAGCAGAAGACCCTAGACTAAGCTTGCTAACCCTACAAGTATCATCTTACATGGAGGACATTGCAACCACAACATATTTAACGTTAAATTAGCAAACATGACGAACCTACGATTGATTCGAACTCACGGCCTTCCGATAACGAGAACAAACGCCCTAAACTACCGGGCCAGTACGTCTTTAACAAACTTTTATATGAACTGTACGCTTGTCTAGTGGTCAGCGTGTCTAACTGTGGATAGGGAGGTCCTGGGTTCGAATCACGGTTCCGGCATGGATGTACTTTCTCTCTTTATCTATCTTATCTTTGTTTTTTACTTGTATGAATGTGGAGTGAATGGTTGTCTACCCTATAAACGGGTCCCTATGGCATGTGTGTACTGAGGAAGTCGGACTCCACACCAAAATAGGGTTCAGTTGGAAAAGTGGAGCAGCGCACCCCATATTGCCAGCTTAGCTGGCACACGACAACAACAACAACATATGAACTGTATATAAATTAAAAATAAATTCAATGATGCATCTGCACTTCTCTGGCGATAGAAAAAGAGTAATTGCTAAATTATTATGCATTAAAAATTATTTAAGAAAACACCTTAAAATCAAATTTGTCAGAGGATTTGAAACATTTTATGCGTAATTAAAGACATTTGTTGAAATCGCCAAACGCATTTAGAATATACGGACTGAATAAATGAATTCCTGACAATCACGGCCACAAAATTCGGGAATCTAACTTAGTTTATTGATTTATTATTCTCGTATTAAAACACGGATTTGCACTTTAAGAAATCGATGCTCATTTGACAGACGGAAAAGTCGCCAAGAATTTCTCAAGCCCTGCCTTCGGTGAAAGGGAAAGCAGTAAGCCCTTGCCTTAATTCGTCGCCACGTATCTCATATCACTTCTCCTTTTCAATTCTTTTTTCTCACATGTGATTTAGCGGAAACACTAAGTGACGAAAAAAACAATTTATTGACAGAGGAAAAAAAAAAGGGAAAAGCCTTGAACTTTTTCGAATCTTTTGAGAGAGGGAGCTCCAAATGAGCAACAGTGCGATGCGTCAATGCAAACATTCGGAATAATAGAGTTGCCTTTTTCAAGCAACACGTTATCGTTTTCTATTCTGAATTTTCGAATCACCTCAGTTGAAATTGCCATAACGCAGAACGGAAACTAATTCATTTTATTACATAAATGCTATATTTTAAAATTAATATTGGTGACTGAAATAATTCTCTCTCTCTCTCTCTCTTAACACAATATGCATTTATCATATTATACAATTAATTAATTTACACAATTAATCCCAAAGAATTTAAAATTACATCGTAAGAAACAATTCAAAAACATATGTCCTATATTATATTCATTTGTTTCAATTTATCTGTTTGTTTATCAAATATACGTCGGGGAAATTGCTTATTATAATAAGCAATAATATATTTCCGAGTACTTATAGCTTCGATATTTTTTGAAGTAGTGTTTCAGCTGTCTTTTAAAAATGATTAGTAGATTTTAATTCACGCCGGAAAATGTAGAATTTTTTTAATTAATGAAGAAGACCTTGGTTAATCTTAAACATCAAGCTTAAAGATCTAAAGTTCATTTTCAACGCAACATTCTTTTTTCTGAAACATTTCATAGACAGGGTTCTATACTGAAAATTCGCAAAGGAGAAAACCACGAAAACGTTGGAAATCTACTTCGATAAAAGTGTTGGGAGATAGTACAAAATAGCATATCTCTTCAACTGTTGAACAGCGGGCAGAATCGAAGCTTCAGTTGTATTCAGAATGGAAGGCTGCGTTGGTTGGCTTAAAACTCAGAGATGGATTTTGTTTCAAACTATTCCAACTTTTTATATTCCGAAAAAAAAATTACATAACATGTAAGAAAATGACTCAGAAAATTAAAAGAATTGTACATAGTTAAGCAGAATATTCATCTCCAGTTGTTTAAGAGGTGGACTAGGATTGAAACTTGTGGCTTGTATCGAACCCAAAAACTTCAATTTTGTGAACAATGGTTTTTCCACTATCCCATGTCATTTCAGATGATCGATAATATTTTTTATTTAATAAAGAAATTTATTAACAATAGTAACTATCTAAATAATCAATACTAATAAATTATCAATTCTCCAAGTTCAAAGTATACAACAAAAATTTAGTGTAAAATTTTTATGAACATTTTTTTATTAAATTGTAAAAATTTCTTCAATTAAAAAAAGTTTGTTTTAAATATTATCAAAATTTATATATTTTGATGTCTCGAATAAATAACATTGTTAATTTATTTACAATATACAAATTTTAAATAAATTCAGACAATTTTGAAGGTATTTAATTAGTTTTATATAATGTATGTCCAGAAACAGCTTTAAATTAAATCTTCATCTTTGATAAGTAAAGTTAGAATTCAACCCGGAAATGGCTGTAGTTATTAATAAAATAACATAAAAAACATCATATAGTTTTTTTTTAATTTTCAAAGATATTTCTCTCTCTCTCTATCACCAACAAACTACGTTTTCCTTGGATAACTTTTTCAATGTTGCCAATATATAAATATGTTATTCGTTACTCTTATCATCTATGCGAAAACAATTTTTACCGTTTTTAAAAAATTTACATATAAATATGTAATCATACTATTCTTAACACCTGTTCGACACTCAGCGCTCCCGTCCTTCAACAACAGAAATTTTTGTAGCCCACAGCTGGACTACATTAACCCCTTGCCAGTGTCGTCCGAATTCAGTTCGGGCACTTACTGCGTGCAGTATTTGTGATGCCCGAACTCAGTTCGGGCAGAAGAAAACGTCTCTATTTTGTGAAGTCCGAGCTGAGTTTATTTCTACTTTAGGATACTTAATTCCCTATTAATAAATGACACAAGTGGTCCTAGTTTTTTACCAACTACAACTTTGGTTCTGAAGGTAGTCCATGACTACAACAACACTATCGGAGATGATGTTAAAGTCGATCAACATCTTACAGACTTCCCGGTTGCTGGAAAAGGAGGTAAAAATATTACTAGAAAATATTTTTCCATCTCCTACACAAGGCGTTATGTAAATAACTCTTTTACTTTGCATACTTCAGCAGAAGGTGCGAAAAATATGAACTTCAGAAAATCAATTGTTGAACTAAATAAACCAAATGTTCAACTACCACGACCAGGGCGTCCTAGTGTAAGCTTACTGCGCCTCACAGATCGACACTTTCCAGAACACATCCCATCAATGGAGAAAAAACCTACTCCAACCAGGCAGTGTTTTATATGCTGTCGTAAAACCGATGAACAAGGGAAGAGAATAAGGCATGAGACAAGAGTTTATTGTAAACAGTGCAATATATAGGCTTTTGAGCAGTACCTTGTTCTGGGGTACACCATACTGTAAAAGATTTATAAAATTTATGTATTGAAAATCATATTGTTGTGTTTTTATATTATACTAGTTATATTTAGCTTCAAAATTTCATTTAATTTGCTCAATACAAATAACATGTATGTGTAATCAATGTTTTATGTGTATGTAAAAATTATAGTAGTTATTGTATTTAAAACTTTATTTTTGTAATAAAAAGCATTTTTTTAACTCTTAAAATAATATAAAGAATAAAATTACGCAGTCAAAAAAATTTTCCATATTTGGTCCATTTTTCTGAAATATATATCACAGTTAAAGGGTTAATAAGGTGAAAGCTGATGGGCGAGAGTTTTCAGGGATTAAGAAGAGTACTTTCAAAACCAGGAAATGAAACGACAGTGGATGTGGAACCCATCGTGGTATCATTTCACTTGGAAGACATTGCGACCTATTTAATGTGCCACAACCATCTTTAGCGAACGTCGTTATGTCAGCAATAGAAGTCAACATCTTGTGATAATAAGAACGATGCTTTTTCCTAATTGCCCAATGTTTATTTGCTTCGTTACTATGAATTTCGGTTCATCATTTCGAGCATCGCTAAAAATTCTTACTGAAAGATTATATTTTGCTTAATGCTAATATATCAAAAAAAGATATCATTAATTTACTCCGGCCGACCGATGGCGGAGTGGTTAGCGTCCCGAACTTCGAAGCTGTGGGTCCCGGGTTTGAATCCTGGTTCAGGCATGGAAGTTCCTTTCTCTCAGTATGTGTGTTTCTTTATCCCTTCGTTTTCGGGGCAAAGATGGCACGCCCACTGTAGAAGATGTTTGAGCTCCAGTAGCTTCACGCCGCTTCCCGTGAGATCTGCATAGTGAAACATCATTTGCCGCGGTCTGAGGTTGGGAGGGTGAACACCTTCACTCTCATTGGATGGTTGGAGCTGCGTAGGGTGGAGACATATCCACGATAATCCAATGTCCTAAGTCCATCCGTGGATGTGGAGAGGAGGGTGACAGTTCAGCTATGAATTCGTCTCCTGACCGTGGCTCAAAATGACGAGGCACTTGGTGATGGGTGAGTATTCCAATCCCGTTTACTTAAAGGTACAGTCCAAGGCAAGTTGCACCATTCTGTATTCATGTACAAGATGCCATCACATTCGCCTCTTGTTGTTGTTGTCATGTGCCAGCTAGGCTGGCAATATGTGGTGCGCTGTTCCACTTTTCCAACTGAACCCTATTTTGGTGTGGAGTCCGACTTCCTCAGTACACACACGCCATAGGGACCCGTTTATAGGGTAGGCAACCATTCACACCTCATTCATACAAGGAAAGGACAAAGACAGGATAGACAGAGAGAGGAAACACATCCATGCCCGAACAGGGATTCGAACCCAGGACCTTTCTATCCGCAGTCAGGCACTCTGACCACTACACAGGGTAAGCGGCCATTCGCCCCTTCTAGCGCTGAAAAGGTATATCCTAAGTGCAACCGGGCATTAGAAAAAAATGAACTCCTTTTACTAGATTAAGTTATAAGGATGCGTTTCCGTTTGCATATTTCTACCTGTAACTTTAACCCCGAGTAGTGGGTTTATTTTAATTTGGGCCCCCCAAAAGGTGCTTTCACATGTCGCAGGGAAGGAGAAACTTCCAGCACACATCCGTGCACACTAGAAACATCCATCTTCTGCTGTTAATTGGAATCGAACCCAGGATATTCCGCTCTGTACTACCCCACCACTGGATGCCTATTCTCCTTTTTTACGATGTTACACTCAACTGATTCTCTTGCGAGCGTCTTATTTCAACTCTTCCACCCCATACTCTTTGCTCTTTTTCAGCCACACTATTTTCACAATGCCATGGCAACAGAAAGTTTCCGAAATAATTATTTTCCTAAATGCAGCATTCTTTAGGGATGCTGTCTGATCAACTCTTTGCAAGTCGCTTCATTAAATGAGTGTGAGCGGACTAAAAATTGTATTTATTTTTACTTTTTTTTACTAATGACACTTGGACAAGCCAAGCTCACTATGCCTAGGCTATGCGAATTTAAGTCCATTGGGAGCGTTTTTCGTTTAATCAGAGCACCATGAAGGTGAAAGTACGACTTTTGCTCTTCCAATCCTCCGATAGATGGTAGCACCAGATGATCTACTCCCTCAATTTTGGCATTGATCTGAAGGGGAGTAAATTTCTCCAGACCCTTGCACCTATGGTAACTGCTCAACGACCGACCACAGGACTTTCGATTCCACAGATTTAACGAGCACGTACATCGCATGTACTCGGTGGGTCTTTGGCGGCATTCGGAATCGAACCCCACCCTTACGGATGGAAGGGCGATACCCTAACCACTAGGCTATTAAGGCCCATTTTTACTTTTAAATATCTCTAACGAAAGTAATAGCCTAATTTTTTAATGCATCATTTATTAAAAGCTGGTCAGCTTGCAATACATTTCGAAACGTCATCGTCTCTAAAGAGTTTGCAAAATGTAAAGTCGTATAGCCTATATTTCCACTGCTATTGCGACCATTAGAATTTATTCACAGCACTTTTCTTTCAAAGACCACCAACATTTGCTCTTCGCTTGACGATACCCTTTTTTAAATTAGAAATATATAAGTTCATTTTAAAATTTGATTTTTAATTTAAACTTTGAAAAGATTTCATTTTCACAAAGTGGAGAAGAATTTCAAATTGCAGCTTATGAAATTTAAAATATAATATACATATATATGGATTAGATAATATCTTGACTGTTGAGAAAAGTTTTGATTTTGTGACTGTATTATTTTCATTATTTACTAAATGAACTGAATTCATTATAAGGAAGATTTCATTATGGACATTTATTCTTTATAAGGAGGAAGAGATCGGAAAGTGTATAGATGACAATGCAAACATTGTTGGTTAACGGCGCATTCATAACTTCTTCTTCTTCTTTGGCCTAACAGCCCAGGGTGGGCCTTTGCCTTCCTCAGAAGCGCATATCAGGACCCCTATTTTTGGACAAGGTCATCCAGTTTGTCCGTTTTAGTGTTTTTAGGTCGTTTTCAAGGCAGTCACGCCATCGGAGTTTCGGTCGTCCTCTTCTTCTGGTGCCAATGGGGTGAGCCAAGAAAATGTTTTTTCGTCACCCGATTATCGTTCATCCGGCTCAAATGTCCTGCCCATTTTAATCTCTGTATTGAGATAAATTTAACAATATCTGGTTCTTTATATAGTTTATAGAGCTCAGAATCAATTCTTCTTCGCCATGTATTCTCACATTTTATTCCACCAAAGATGATTCTTAAAGTTTTTCTTTCGAAAATGGAGATGGTTTCTTTGTCCTTCTCAGTCAATGTCCACGTTTCAGATGAGTAAGCGAGAATAGGCCGAATCAAGCATTTGTATATCAAAATTTTTGTTTTTCGACTGACGAAAATAGATTTTAAGTACTTTTTTTAAGCCGAAAAAGCATCGGTTACATTCATAACTTGCGAAATAGTTATAGAAGAAGGTTGCCGCTTAAAAAATTTATCTGAATAACAGGACTTGACTCATCGGTACTATTTTATTTTTTTGACGCAAATTTCACCGTGTTAACATTTTTGAGTGGCAACACAAGAAAAAACAGATAACACTAGATGTTCAAAGAGAATCCCACCCGAAGGTATTTGGCAGCGAAATGACTAATCGCGGACAGCAATCCGTTCACTTGGCTCATGGTTGATCAGTTGTTGTTGCTCCAGTAACCCATCCATAGTCAACAACAATATCTGCGCTGACCAAAAACAGATAAAGAAATCACAAATGTTAATTAATTAAAAAAATATTTTGAGGACATAAATATATTTCTTTATTTAAGATGAATGTAAAAAATTAAAATAATAGCAGCAATCTTCGATATTTTTTGTTTCATTTGATAAAAATATTTTGTGACATCACCTCCATTGGCGATATGGAAAAGTATCGTTGCATAATTTGCTTAACATATCGCCATTCATAGAAAGTTTTATTCCATTATTTTGTGCAATTCTTGTACAAAATATATTCCAATGGAATTCTTTTTAACTCGATCTGTAGTTTAGCATTAGAGTGGAATTTAGCTAAATTTTTGCAATTACAATGGCTCAATTAAGTCCACCAGAAGTTCGTATTTTTGCCAGGGCATCTTCCCTGTATGCCTCAGCCTTATTCAGGGTCTGACTTTACTTTAAGTATTGATCATTTTGTAGTTTAGACCAGTGTTTCTCAACTGAATTTACACCAAGGACCGGTAAAATATTTCGGCACGTTCGCGCGGACAGGTAATATTAATAATTTGACCCAATGCACAATTTTTCACAAAGATAAATCATGAAGACATACATAATTTATAAATAAAATAGTAACAGATTTGGTGAGTAACGTAACAACGTAAAAGGACTGCTGAATAATAATAGATCTATTATAATTATAATAGACTAGCAACGCTGGTGGTACGGCAATTGATGAAACGCGTTTAGGTACATAGTTGCCAGTTTGTTGTATTTTTCATCAAAGATTACATTATTTTTTAACTAGTAAACTATTATTATTGTAATGTAGGTACTGTATCAGTGGTCGGACTATAAAAGCTGGATATTTCTTGGACCGGTAAATATTTCTTGCGGACCGGCGGTTGAGAGAAACACTGGTTTAGGCAACCCATGGATGGACTTAATTTACAAGAAAAAATAGATCTTAAATGAAATTGTCAAATAATAGACGTGGTTGCTGAAAAAGATTATTTCACCATCATTCCTTTCCCCAAAATGAACAATTCCAAGAGAATCACCTGTAGAATTAAAAGGGAAATAAAAGCTCTGCTTTTACTCACTCAAAAGGATGAAAATGAATTGGGAATTTGATCTATGATCGGAAGGGTCGCATTAAATACTCTCGTCTGTCAATTAAGTAGATTCTTTGCCCCTTGATGAACCCCACCCCACAGTTAGGCCGGTGGTGTAGAGGGAACTGCTCCTCCATGCTCGCACCTCCTCTTTCAGCTCCCTTCTCAAAGCCCCTCATCATTCTTTTCAGCAATTTCACACCCTGCTGGTCATTCCAGGGTAGATGGGTGCGGGGAATGTCGTTTGCGTTTTTTCCTGTCGTCTGAGAGCTTTCGGAACATTTTGGCTTTCCTAAACAAATACCCTGTAAGGTAAATTTTTTGCGAAAGTGATGTTAAGAAAATTTTGGTGAATGCGTAACTATGGTGAGAAGTTTTGTAAAATTAATTCAGATTTAGTCTGCGTAGTTTAAAGCATTCAATGACACTCTCTCACAGCTTTCTATTATGAAACTAGAACTAAAGTGAATATAAGTGATTCCAATTTGATATCTATATCTTATTTTCCACGTAGAACAAAGACTTTAAATAATGGCGAATATTTTAATTATTAATGGACGTTGTGTATTAAATCGACCTGTTAATTGTGACTGGCGTGGCGGGACAGTTAAATTTCTTAAGAAAGACATTTCCTTAATTATACACTTTTTGACATTTCACTGTTGGGCTGTCATAGTGAGCACTCGAGCTTAATATCTCAGAATTCGAATAAATATTACTTTGGCCTTGGTGCCGTTCATGATAAGATTTTTTA
Organism: Latrodectus hesperus; assembly: GCA_037975125.1. Lineage (NCBI taxonomy): Eukaryota > Metazoa > Arthropoda > Arachnida > Araneae > Theridiidae > Latrodectus > Latrodectus hesperus. The sequence continues at coordinate 43,242,529 of CM075856.1, read as the reverse complement.
TCTTGAAATTTAATGTAATTTAGTTACGAACAAATATTTTGCTTGACCCGTATCAAAAATTTGCTTTTATTTGATCCAATACTTGTTAAGCTTTTACGTCAAGAGTGTTGTTGTTGCAACAGTATACTACCTTGCAACCAATCAAGAATTGGAGACGCTATCAATTAGGTGGAACTAACCCAGTAATAGTCTTCTTGAAGTGGGATTATGTAGAAGACCCCTAACCTAACCTATCAGGTCCAAAGGTAACGTTTCAATTAAATAATATTGAGACCAGAATGTATATTTAACTTGCCTTTGCCACTTTTTTATTAAACACTGTTGAACTGAACTAGGTGTAAGAAACCCAATAATAATAGTCTTCTTAATTTAGAAGGACTATGTAGAAGAACCCTAACTTAACCTATCAGTTCCAAAGGTAACATTTCACATAAAGAATATTGAGACCAGAATGTATATTTAACATGCCCTTGCCACTTTTTTATCAAACACTGTTGAACTGAACTAGGTGTAAGAAACCCAATAATAATAGTCTTCTTAATTTAGAAGGACTATGTAGAAGAACCCTAACTTAACCTATCAGGTCCAAAGGTAACATTTCACATAAAGAATATTGAGACCAGAATGTATATTTAACATGCCCTTGCCACTTTTTTATCAAACACTGTTGAACTGAACTAGGTGTAAGAAACCCAATAATAATAGTCTTCTTAATTTAGAAGGACTATGTAGAAGAACCCTAACTTAACCTATCAGGTCCAAAGGTAACATTTCACATAAAGAATATTGAGACCAGAATGTATATTTAACATGCCCTTGCCACTTTTTTATCAAACACTGTTGAACTGAACTAGGTGTAAGAAACCCAATAATAGTCTTCTTAATTTAGAAGAAGGACTATGTAGAAGACCCCTAACCTAACCTATCAGGTCCAAAGGTAACGTTTCACATAAAGAATATTGAGACCAGAATGTATATTTAACATGCCCTTGCCACTTTTTTATCAAACACTGTTGAACTGAACTAGGTGTAAGAAACCCAATAATAGTCTTCTTAATTTAGAAGAAGGACTATGTAGAAGACCCCTAACCTAACCTATCAGGTCCAAAGGTAACGTTTCACATAAAGAATATTGAGACCAGAATGTATATTTAACTTGCCTTTGCCACTTTTTTATTAAACACTGTTGAACTGAACTAGGTGTAAGAAACCCAATAATAATAGTCTTCTTAATTTAGAAGAAGGACTATGTAGAAGAACCCTAACCTAACCTATCAGGTCCAAAGGCAACATTTCATTTAAAGAATATTGAGACCAGAATGCATATTTAACTTGCCTTTGCCACTTTTTTACTAAACACTGATGAACTGAACTAGGTGTAAGAAACCCAATAATAAAAGTTTTCTTAATTTAGAAGAAGGACTATGTAGAAGACCCCAAACAAGTTTCAAAGGTATCATTTCACTTAAAGGATATTATGACCAGAAAGCATTTAACTGGTCACATTTACTGAACACGACGAATCTTTAGTTAAGTCGAAGTTCGAACTCATTACCTTCCCGTAATGAGAATAAAGCCTGCCCTAGCAACCAGATCACCAAGGCTTTCCCACCAGTGTGTTACAGGCAGATTAACAGAAATAGGAAACCATGTCATTCGTAGTTCAAGAAATTGAAATAAAATAAAGATCCGAAAAGAAATTTTACAAGACTTTTACACTACTACATTTCTACTTTTGTTGCCCGTAAGTAAAAATATACAACCGAAACTATGCACAAAATGATTCAAACAAAATATGCATCAAACGGTGAGAAAACTTTTCTTCTGAGAATCACAAAAATTATGATTCTCAGAAGTAAAGTTTTCTCACCGTTTGATGGATTGGCTCCAGGTACAAATAATCCAAAAATACTGTATTTGTATGTGATGTATATTCTTCATCATATCGGATGTGCTAACTATTGAACATACATTGTATATAATACATTCTTACATTTTAATTCTACGTGGCAAGCTTCTTAATTCTTCGTAGCTAAAGAGTTACGCTACTGCTTATTATTGAGTTCTCATATTAAGTCCCGCCTACTCTGTGTAGTGGTCAGAGTGCCTGACTGCGGATAGGGAGGTCCTGGATTCGAATGCCAGTTCGGGCATGAATGTATTTCCTCTCCCTGTCTATCCTGTCTTTGTCCTTTCTTTGTATGAATGTTTGCCTGCTCTATAAACGTGTCCCTATGCATGTGTGTACTGAGGAAGTCGGACTCCACACTAAAATAGGGTTCAGTGGAGCAGTGCACCCCATATTGTCAGCCTGGCTGGCACAAGACAACAACAACGACAGCTCATATTAAGTGGAATTTATCTAATGCAAGTCAGTGGAAACCCGGAAAGCTTTCCATTTAGAGGTGCTTGAATGCAGGGCTTTGCATGTCGACATTTGTGCTCCCATGCCACACCCATTTCTCGTTTTCCAACAACAACTTAGATCGAATACGTCAGCATCCTTTCCAATAATTTAAATTTAATAATAAGTAAAAATCCCGGTGGTTTAGTGGCAGCGTTTCAGTCTCCCTAGACACAGGTCCGAGGTTCGATCCTCAGGCTAGGCAAGGTCGACTCAGCCTTTCATCCCTTCAGTGGGTCGATAAACTGAGTACCAAGCTTGCTTGGGAACTAAGCACTGGGGGTTTCACGTTACGCTGACTACCTAACTGGGGCATATGCTTCGCACCCCAGGGCCCTCGGTCATGAAAACAGCTATGGGTGCTGCTGGCTTTGTCCCTCATGGGCTGTCGTGCCACGGAGTTTCACTAAGTTTAGTTTTAGTAACAAGCAATCATAACACTAGACCCTACCATCGCATAAAAAAAGAAAGTTATCAGATTCATGTTCAATTTTTCATGTTTCCTTATTCGTAAGGTTTTCTAAATTTTCATCAAAAGACTTATTTGTTTTTACCATTATATTTTCTTTCAAGTATTGCAAAACATTCTCGTCTGAATAAAATAAAGGATAAATGAAAATATCCTTGAATCAAATATTGAGGGAGAGCTCAAGCAGATTGCGGATTGCATCCTGGGATTCCATTAATTGTCCGAGGCTAGGGGAGAGCCGAAAACTCAGAGGGTCAATAAATAATGAGAAGAGGGGATGTTTGTAGGGAGGGGAACAACTAAACATGAGGAGGCAAGATCAGCTTTCGCTCCGACAATTTGCCGGATAAAAACAGGAATTATTCATCAGAGTGGTCATTGTTCAGATCAGATCTAATTTCTTAATCCATTAAGATGAGTTCCACGTGTCCCACCAGAGGGCCTTCGAAACAGGGCAGTACGTCACACTTTTTTTTTGTTTCCCCCTCAAAAAACATCAAAAAATTATATATTTTTACAGTACTATATCTGAAAATGCGATTTTTTGATGCTGCTTAAATGTAGTCCTTCATTCACGCTGAATTTCGTCACAAGAATAATAGAGTTTGCTCTTTGCATGGGGCAAATAATGAAATGAAAAATGATATTTTTCAAAATTAATCAGGCGAATCTTCAAGAAGAAACTGCATAGGTAGCATAAGCTACATCAAATTTTTTCATCAATGAAGATACGATCAGCATTTATGGAACTCCAAATAGTGTTAAAAATAAATCTTTATTAAATGAATATTCTAGTTCTCTTACTGTTTCTAAGGTGATGTCAATAGATTATGTGACATCGCATGTTGTTCTGGTTCACATGCGGTCAATTTTTCAGGTATTCATCAAAAGAAGTTAGTTTACTTGATAATAAAATTATCTGCCTCCTGCTCTTTAAATTTGGTGTTTGTCTTAGCAAGATTTTCGTCAAAAATAATGGTTGGATATGGACCATTTATTTTATTCGAAAGTTTTGTATCGCTAGAATACTGATTCCCAAAAATAAATAAAAAAATTTAGTTTCTTGTAGATTTATGTATGGAAATAGTTTTCAAACTTTTCTATCTGTACAAATCTAACTCTTCAAACTATTCACATATAGTTTTAAGATCTTGAATATAATTGCCACAAAGTAGGAAAAGGGAAAAAAGCATTCTTTAAGTCTATGAAAATTAATGTCAAGAATTCCTTTTTCGACGTGTTAAAAAAACGCTTTAAG
>CM075856.1:42980898-43233398 GCA_037975125.1 Latrodectus hesperus | reverse complement strand
TCTTACTGTTTAAAATATCGTACGTTATTATCATTTTCATGTCGTGTATGATTAATGAATTAAGTTTATTGATTTAAAATCGAAAGCTGATTTCTGGTTTAGATTAGTTAAAGCTTTTAATTTATATTGTTGTTAAGAATTGTAGAGTGTTCTATATTTTGAATTAAATAAGGATTCAAAAATAATATAATTTCATTTTCTGTTTTAATATAATAGTATTTGTATAAGAATCTGATTTTATAAATTTATACATTTTTGATTAATAATTCAATTTATCTGAGTATTAAGCATTAGCTTGGTGATAAAAAAACTTGAAATCGAGAGTAGAAGATTTAATAAACTTGTTCTTCTTCTCAAAATATATGATTTTCTATCTATACACTATTTGTTGTATTACAATATAGTTTGTTTTCATTTAAGTTTTTTAAATGTTATGGATATGTTTATATTAGTAGAGTGTGTTAAATAATTTCTATAGTTATTTACGAAATTTTGCATATAGGTGGGTGTAGTCTGTTGTTTCTCTCATTATTGCATCTCTTCTGAGATAAAGCGTTAATAAATAAAATGGCTTTTTTAGCACGGGGGAAAAAGGGAGATTTAGTAGAAGTAGCTGAAGAGTTAGGGGAAATGGTTCCAGATTCTTTTAAAATCCCAGATATTAAAAAATTAATTTTAACTAGTAAAAACTTTAACGAGGAAGAAGTGAAATGTATATTAGATAGGGTAATCGAGGAAAGAGTTAAAAGGGAACAGGAAGAAAAAGAGGAAAGAATTAGGCGAGAAGAAAAAGAAGAAAGAATTAGACGTGAAGAAAGAGAACATATTTTGGAAATGAAACGTCTGGAAATCTCTTCAAATGCTGCAATTTCGAACACAGAATCAGTTACAAATAGGACTGAACATGCTCAAAAAATTCAATTAATGCAAATAACGCCAAAATTCGATGAAAGGAAAGATGAGATGAGTTTATACTTAATAAATTTTGAGCGTAGAGCAGAAATGGCTCATATTCCAAAAAACGAATGGGTAGTTTATCTTGTAAGTGCTTTACCTTCAGAGATATCTAACATGTTAGCTAGAGAACCTCCAGAAAGGGCTGATGATTACGATTACGTGAAGGAAATTATTCTTAAACGATTCAAGTTAAATAGCGAAAAATTAAGACAATTGTTTCTTAGACACCAGAAAACGTCAGACAAATCATGGAGAAATTATGCACAAGAATTGAATAGTTACTTTACGGAATGGCTTACGGAATTAGAAATAACGACATTTGAACAGCTTAAGGAACTAATGGTAACAGATCAATTGAAACGTCGTGTGCCAATTGAAATTAAGGAACATTTTTTGGCGGAATGGCTTAAAATAAATTCGCCGTATGATCTGGCAGAGAAAATAGATGAATATGAAAGTTTAAGAGATAGTTTTAAGACGAAAGATTTTACAAAACTCCCTCGAAATAATTTTGGTTTTCGTCAACAAAATGAAAACCGTGCCTTTAAGTTTAATGAAGTAGTTCGGAATCATAAATCTCATGTTCCTAAAAGAGTCGAGAATAAAAATTCTAATTATTCACATGAAAAGGAATTCGAAAAAGAAAACAACTCCGATGTTATGAATGTGGTTCTTATAGTCATTTGCGGCCTCAGTGTGACAAAATAAAAAAGAACTTAGAATCGGTAGCATCCAACGAAATTGCTAGAAGTACATTTAATGAGTTGATGGCTCCTTACACTAGTATCGGCACTGTTAATGGAATTCAAATGCCAATCTTAAGAGACACTGGAGCAACTCTTGATTTGATTTGTGGAAAATACGTGAAACCTGATATGTTCACGAAGGAAAAGGTTTGGCTAAGAACACCTCTTGATGAAACTTTAGTATGCTTACCTATTGCCGAGGTTGAAATAAATTGTGAATTAGGTCACATTTTGACAAAGGCAGCAGTTCTTCGAGATTCTTTGGATCAAGGAAGATATTTACTGGGAAACAAAACAGCCGCTTTATTTGAGGAAATTAAAAAGCATGAGGAGGTGAAAATACATATGATAAATGCTATAGAAACTCGAGCTCAAAAAAGACGGAAGGAAAATAGCACGAATAAAGAGATTATTGATTCTGAAATAGAATCTTCTAGGTCTTGCTTCCTAACTAAACAAAATGAAGAATTAGAGCAAAATACAATTTTGCCACCATTAGAAACCGAAGTTGAAGGGATGGATTTGATAAAAACATCTCCAGAAGAATTTGCTCGGGAACAAAAGGTGTGCGAAGATTTGAAACCTCTTTTTGAGCAAGCTAAACGACAATCTTCAAAAGACAATAAATATATTATAATAAATCAATTGTTGTTTTATAATAAAATGGACAATGATGGAACTGTAAGAAGATTATTAGTTGTGCCCAAGAAGTTTCGCAACCAACTAAAAGGGATCTGCCATGAAATAACTGCAGCTCATTTAGGTATAACTAAAACAAAAGATATGCTGTGCAAAACTTTCTACTGGCCTAACTGCTTTAAAGAAATTGAAAATTTTGTTAAATCTTGTGACAAATGTCAACGAGTAGGAAAGCCTCAAGATAAGAAAAGGGCTCCTTTGAAACTGGTTCCAGTAATTCCGGAAATATTTACAAGAATTAACGTTGATGCATGTGGTCCTTTACCTATAACTTCCTGTGGTAACCGGTATATTATAACAGCCATTTGCATGTCATCCAAGTATCCAGATGCCATCCCAGTACCAGATATACGTTCTACTACTGTGATTGATGCTTTTCTTCAGATATTTAGCCGCATGGGTTTTCCTAGGGAGTTGCAAAGTGATCAAGGAACATCTTTCATGAGTGTCCTGACATCAGAATTTTTAGAAAAATTTGGTATTAAAGTTGTGCATAGTTCCGTTCAGCATCCCCAAAGCAATCCTGTTGAGAGATTGCATAGAACTTTAAAGAGAATACTGAAAGTCCTTTGCTTAGAAAAGGGTACAGATTGGGAGAAGATTTTACCTCAGGCACTTTTTGCTCTTAGAACTTGCATTCATGATAGCACTGGATATTCTCCTGCAGAATTAGTCCATGGTCGGAACTTAAGAACACCCGTAACACTATTATATGAAAATCTAACTGGTAAAACCATTGAAGAAGATAGTGTGATTGCTTACGTTTTTAATCTTTTAAATAGAATGAAAAGATGCCAAGAATTAGCTGTGAAAAATATGACAGAGGCTAAAGAAAAACAGAAACTTTGGTATGACCGTAAGGCTACGAAAAGAGAATTTAAAGAAAATGATCTTGTGTTAGTTGTTGCACCTTCTAGATCGAACAAATTTTCTGTTCATTGGATAGGTCCAGGAAAAGTAGTAAAACGACTATCGGACACAAATTACGTAATACAATTTCCCGATAAGGAAAAATTACATGTATACCATGTAAATATGTTAAAACCTTATTTTCAGCGTCCAGAGGATGTTAATTTAATTTTTACCTCTAATTCTGATAATGAAGATATTGATTCTGAGAAAGAAGATATCCCAAGTTTTGAAATTAATTCATCTACCCTTTTAGAGACTTTTCCTGAAAGCTGTTTTAATGAAAAGTTAGAGGACGATCAGAAGAAACAATTGAGTAGACTTTTGATTCAATTTATTGATATTTTTTCAAATGAACCAGGTTGTACAGAACTGGCTGAACTTGACATCGAATTAGAATCTAATAAACCTATTATAGCTAAACCATATCGAATGTCCCCACGACAGACAGGAATTCTGAAATCGGAAGTAGACAAGATGTTGAAATTGAAGGTGGTGGAACCAGGGGAATCCGATTACACATCACCTTTAATATTAGTTGAAGCTCCTGGAAAAGAACCTCGTCCGTGCATTGATTATCGCAGGTTAAATGAGGTTACCAGAACGCAATATTATCCATTACCAAATATTGAAGAGCGTGTTGAATCCGTTTCGAAAGCGAAGTTCATATCTTTATTAGACTTAACACGAGGTTATTGGCAGATACCTTTGAGTCCTAAGGCTCAAAGATATGCTGCATTTACGACGACATTTGGTGTTTATAAACCTTTGAGAATGGCATTCGGTTTGAAGAATGCTCCTTACTATTTCAGTAAGTTAATGGCTGATTTATTAAAAAATTGCGAACATTTTGCTGTGCCTTATTTAGATGACATAGCTATATATTCACTTACCTGGTCTGATCACATCCAACATCTTAAATGTGTTCTGGAGAAGATTCGATTTGCGAAATTGACTGTAAAACCCCTTAAGTGCAAATTCGCTCAACTTCGTGTTAAATATTTGGGACACTTTGTAGGACAAGGTCAAAGAACACCAGGTGATATTAAAGTGAAAGCCATTACCGATTTCGAACGTCCTTCAAGCAAAACCGAAGTACGAGCTTTCCTAGGTCTTGTTGGGTACTATCGCAAGTATATACCAGAATTTTCGGTAGTTGCTGCGCCTTTATCCGACCTGTTAAAAGGGAAGTCCAAGAAAGGAACTGTAATATGGAATAATAACTGCGAAAAGGCATTCATAGAATTAAAGAACACTTTAATAAAGAAGCCTGTACTTTACAGTCCAGACTTTCAAAAACAATTTATCATTCAATGTGATGCCTCAAACTTAGGAATAGGTGTAGTTTTATCTCAGAGAGATCAAAATGAAAATGAACACCCTATCCTATTTCTGAGTAAAAAATTTTCAAAATCTGAGAAAAATTATAGCACTATAGAAAAGGAATGTGCAGCAATAATTTTTGCTGTTACTAAATTAAAATATTATTTAGATGGTCAGTATAAATTTATTATCGAAACTGATCATAACCCTTTAGTTTGGTTAAAACATCATACAGGATCTAATCCCAGACTTTTAAGGTGGGCTTTGGTACTTCAAAGCCTAAATTTTGATATTGTTCACAGAAAGGGCAAATTACATCAGAATGCCGATAGTCTCAGTAGAATGCTGAATAACCAAACTTAATTATTTTCTTTTTTCTCAGATATTCAATTAAAATGTTTTTTTTAATACAAATTTCAATTGTTGTTACATGTGTACATAATAAAAAAAATGTTTTTTATAGTAAAAATGTGTCTATTTGTAAGTTTAGTTAAGGTTGAAAATTCTGTTGTGTTAGATAATTATTTTGTGCTATTTTGATATAATTTTATTTTATATTTAATATTATATAATTCCATATAATTTTGTGTTTCAGCCAGAGTCCGATTGATCAGGGCTATCTGTAATACTAAATTTTGCTCTTTGTTGTTTGTGTGTGTTTTTTTCTTTTTTATTTGCAGGTTGATTTCCTTAGAATGAGAAAAAGAAAAAAAAAAAAAACTCCGGGGAAGGAAGGAATAATTTAGTCTGTAATGTCTCACCATCGGCACTTTCGATTTTAAGATCCTATGTTTTTTTTTTTTTTTGTTTTGTTTTGATTTTCAGAGAGACTCTCATTGTACGCGAAGCAGGCGAGAGAGATTGTCGCGAACCCATACATGGCTCCTTGTAAATTTTGTTCATTTTTTAATTAAATGTGTATGTTTCAAAATTGGAGTCATTTATTTGTTTGTTTGTTTCATAACAATATATATATGTATGTATATATATGTATGTATATATATATATATATATATATATATATATATATATATATATATATATATATATATATATATATATATATATATATATATGCATGAATTATGTGTGTTTTTGTGTTTCAACTTATCTCAGACACCTAAAAACCTGAAGTTATATATTTCTTGCTCCGTTAATATTTGCTTTAAGAACAACTTAAAAGCACCTGAGTTTGACTCCCCACTAAATGACATCATTTTGTCCCATCTTATGCACTTATTATTTTCAAATTATTTAAAATAAATTAATGCATAATTATTTAAAGCGTGTATCTTGTACCAGCTAAACTGGCATTGTGGGGTGCGCTGCTCCACTTATGCAACTGAACAATACTATATGTTATAAATAAATAATATTATTATTTGAAATAAATTATTAGTTTTAATTTATAATGTTTAAATGGATAAATCTAGGCAATTTTTTATAGCAAAACTTTAAAAGAAGTATGCGATTTAAGATATACATATATATACAGATATAAGTGTGGTGACCACCAATGGATACAATCTAATTATTTTTGTGGTTGGCAACTAGAATTATTTGTGAGAGGGGGAGGTGTAATAATAACGGATAGCCAGGAACCACTTTTGACTTCAGCAAGGGAAAAAAAAAGTCGAATCGGTGGTTGGAGGAGGCCAGTGTCGGTAGTATCGAGTTTCCAGTAAGAATAAGAAGGACGAGGTCCTATCTGTACGAGTGATATTCATTTTGAGTGGCGAAAGGCTATGGTGAAAGTGTGGACCAAGACATATTGTATTTTCCACTGAGGTTATTACAGTACTTCTAATTTATAGAAAGCTAAGGAGCCGACCGATGGCTGAGTGGTTAGCGTTTCTGACTCCTGAGCTGTGGGTCCCGGGTTCGAATCCCGGTTCGGGCATGGATGTTACATTTCTTTGTTCTGTGTTTCTCTGTCCTTTCTTCTGTGATGATGTATGAATGTGGCCCGCCCTATAAACGGGTTTGTGGTGGTATGGCGCGGGCAACGCTACTCGCCTCCGTGACTTGGTTCACAGGTGCCCGCTGGGTAACGATAAATGAGTAGCAGTTTCTGGCCTTGTTGTGGCATAGGGTTCGTCACCCAAGTGTGATCGCCATTGGGAAAAAAAGCTAAAGATGAGTCAGAAAGACTCGTATAAAAGGCCTTGCAAAAAGGGGTATCCAGATAAACACATCATCATAGAGTTGCCCGGTGTAGACCTATGGTGTGAATCTATCTAGGAAAGGTGTGAATCTATGCCATTTTGGAGAAGGGACCAAACAGAAGACTTCCATTACGTGGCCTGCTAGCCCCTGAGGTATCATTTCACTTGGAGGACATTGTGAACATGACCCATTTAGCCGACTGAAGCCGCCTTTTACCGAAAACGAATGGATCTTCGGTAACGTCGAGAAGGGATTTCGGTAATGAGAACGACGCCCTTCTCAATCAGGCCAGCATTCAAGGACTGTCAGTAAAGTGGTAGCTTTTAAAATGGAGGGTTCTGGGCATCAATATTAAATAATGGGATTAGTACGTTGCATTTATGTTCTCTACATCTAATCTGAGTTCCAGTGGCTCAGTAGCTTCACGCCGCTTCCCGTAAGCTCAGCAAAGTGAAGCATCATTTGCCGCGGGCAGTGGTTGGGAGGGTGACCACGGTGCACTCTCCTTCACTGGGTTGCTGGAGCTCCGTGGGTTGGGGACGTGTCCACGTTCATCTGTGACGTCCAAAGTCCTTCCGCTGGTGTGGCGTGGATGGGGAGAAGAGGGTTCCAGCTCAGGTGTGGCCTCGTCACCTGACCATGGTTCAAAATGATGAGGCACCTTAAAAAGAGCAAAGTCGTACTTTCACCTTCGTGGTGCTCTGATCCAAACGAAAGACGCTCCCTATTTTCTTAATTCGCACTGCCAAAGGCAAAAGCGAGCTTGGCTTGTCCAAGTGTCATAGGAAAACCACAACTACAACAACATCTAATCTGCTGGGGCAGAGGTAATTCGCTTTGTTGTTTGTTTTGTTTTGAGCTGTCTTCTGCATCGCGCATAAATACAGCTTATTATGCGTACTATAGTTTCAGTATCCATGAAATATCCTCCAGGAAGTTAATGCGCTGTGGATTCCGACTTCACTTAGCTTAAGGCCGCGTTCCTGATTGTCTATGACGTCGTTCTCGTTATCCAAAAGTATTGAGTTCGAGTCCCGGCTTAACAGAAGATCCGTCGTGTTCGCTGAAGGTGGTTGCGGCATGTTAAAACTGAGCGTAGTCGCAATGTCCTCCAAAGGAAATGATATCGCTGGGGGTCGCACGTCAAGTATTGGGGGTCTTCTGCTTTGTCTGTGCTTCAAAAGTAGGAAGACCCCACAGCTGCTTTTGCCTAACTGGTAGTGCCTAATTCAGGGATAGGTACAGGGAAGTCTACTGCTGCAACATCGCTTAGCCCTTAGACTTTCGTTTAGTTTTCAGCCATTAGTCTATACGCTGTGCAGTGTCGAAACAAAACTAGGCAACTTAAATTTTTTGTGTACCAAATTCAACTGTTTCCTTTTATGTTATTATGATAGTTGTTACGATTTCTGCTCGCCAAAGCAGCATTGATGGAAACGAGAGAGCGGATGCAGACGCAAAGGCTGCTGAAGATCCAATTTTACCATCGGTTCCACTCTCAGATGTAAGAAAGAGTATAAAAAGATTTATATATGGTCTTTGGCAGGAGTCGTGGAACTTGCAGGTCGGAAACAAACTCCTTAGCATTTTCTCATCCCTCACCTCATTATTAATTTTACCATTACGAAGTGCTGTTGTCCGTTTGAGCCAAATTCAACTGTATCCTCCTATCGGACACACACGTTTCACACACAGGCATTTATTTCGAAGTGAGTTGGGTCCATGGTGTCAAACGTGTGATGAACCCTACACAGTATATCATATTTTAATCTCATGTCAAGATTTTAACCATTTACGTTTACACTATTTTAAAACTGACATTTTAATTTTATTGAATTTATTGGGTGATCCACCCCACAGAAGCCTATTTGCATTTTTGAGAGCTACAGGTTTCTTAAATTTTATTTAAATATATATTATGAATTTTAAAATATATATATATATATATATATATATATATATATATATATATATATATATTTAATTATTATTTTCTTTTTATATTTCATAAAAAGATTTTAAAATTATATTTACACTGATTTTTGTTTTTTAAAATTTTAATGTTGCTTGGGTTTTTTGAAAAAAAATTAATTAAAAAAAATAATAAATAAAATAAAATCAATCAACAATAATCTTAGAATTGGCGCAGCTTGTCCTCTTTGGACCTTGCGCCAGAAAACCCAACCAACCAACCAAAGCAGCATTTGCGGCAGGAGACATGTCCTCATGATTCAACAGCGTTCTCATTTTTAAGGCAAGGTCCTTTGGCGAAGTTAACCTGCACTGTATCCGCGTCCTCGTCGAACTTAACAACAACGAAGTGACAATGGAATTAACGAAGTGACAATGTTTTAACAACGAAGTGACAATGGAATTAACGAATATATAGTGACCACCGGCCATCCTAATAAAGCACCTACCCTGTAAATAGGAGGTGATTTTCCATACTAGGCCATCATGATCTCCCAAATACAACACACAGAATGTTATTTCACGCCAAATTAAAAATGTCTTTGTGTTTCCAGTCGCCAGGGACAGTAACTAATAATATATCATCCTAATTTTGAATTGAATTATAATGACGCAGTCGACAACTGCATTCTTCTCTTCAGGCCACAAAAAGAGCATTGGTACAATCAAAAGTCTTCTCATTAAGAGGAATTTCCTTTGGACCGAGATCTGTATTTTCACAGAAATTCTCGCCAGTCAAAATTTCCGTCGGTAATTTAATTATTTTTTTAATTTATTTCATTTTCTTTTAATTATACACCTTTTTTTTCATAAAATCCTACAGGATTTCCTCTAAAATTTTTTAACAATCAGTCAAAAGATTTTGCAGCATTTGTATTTGCTATTCGATGTGCATTAATGTAAACGAAACAAGGCATTCGTAGAGAATAGATAACTTTATCAAAGTTCAGCTACGATGACATGAAAACTATTCATAAAGTGTACCGCTAAATTTTATGAGTTTATTTAAATTACAAATTAATTTGAATTAATTTGAACCATATTGCCAGCTAGGTTGGCAATATGGGATGCGCTGTTCCGCTTTTCCAACTGAACCCTATTTTGGTGTGGAGTCCGACTTCCTCAGTACACATATGCCATAGGGACCCGTTTATAGGGTAGGCAACCATTCACACCTCATTCATACAAGGAAAGGACAAAGACAGGATAGACAGAGAGAGAAAGTACATCCATGCCCGAACTGGGATTCGAACCCAGGACCTCCCTATCCTTAGTCAGGGGCTCTGACCACTAGACAGGGCGGGCGACTGAAATTAATTTAAAAAGTTTTAGTAGGATAAATTTAATTTATTTTTAACATTTTAAAGATACCTTGAAATAATAGTAAAGAGATTCGAATTACAGAATGATTTCAGGATTTGAGAGAATCAGAGATTTATATAATTATGATAAGATTGATTAGAATGATGAACGATTTTAATCAAGTATATAAGTTTAAATTATTAATCTTAAGTTTAAAAATTTAGTTTAAGTTTTATGTTAGGAAAAGTTCAGTAGAATTAGCTGTGTAAAATGCTTGAGGAATATTTATCATAATTATAACATAATTGTTGTATAAATATTATAATGAAATTTAGGGGTCTATTATATAATATAAATCATAATTTTTTAATTTCAATTCGGAATATTTTACTCTTATTATTAAGAAAATATTAAAAATATTTTAACTATGAAATGATTTCAAGCATCGAGGCATCTATCAAAACTTATTTACCTTAATTATTATATGGTATAATACAATAGCTATCATAATTTTAATTATTTTAATTAGGATATGTGTATTATTTAATTTTAGTATAAGATTAAGAAATTTTGAATAGTGGAAAGATTCCAGGCCTTAAGAAATTTACAGATATTTATGTTATAATTATTATCTATTTTCAAATAAAATAAACTAATTTAGTAAAAAATTCAAATTTTGGTAGATTCAAACTTAGAGGATTTCACACATTTGTACATCATAATTTTCACTTAATATCTATCATGATTATAAGCATATATCTAATTTCATAAAAAGTTTAAACAGATTCGAATTTTGTAATGATTTCCAGCTTTAGGAGATTTATATATCAAAATATAAGGTATATTTATATCATATTTATAAACTTTATTTTAATTAGGATAATTTAATCTAATTTTAGGATAATATTAAACTATTTTTTACGAATAATTTTAAGTTTTAAAGAATATTTAGATATATATATATATACATCATAATTATTAAATGATTTGTATCACAATTACGCACTTCATTTTAATTAGAAAGATTTAAATTATAATTTTAAGGAAATTTTAAGATTCAAATTTTAGAATGATTTCAAAATGAGAAATTTACAGATTTATGAATCCTAAATAATATAATATGTATCTATGTATTATAATTATAATCTAATTTTATGATAAAATTAAAGGGATGAGAATTTGGAATGATTTCAAGCTTTGGACAATTTACAGATTTATTCTTTATAATTATAACATAGATAGTAAATCATAGATATATACATGAATTTTAATTAGGATAATTTTGATCTAATTTTAAAGATTAAAAAGATTCGAATTTTGTAATTATTTCAAGTTTCAGGAAGTAACAGATTTGTATATCATAATATAAAATATACATTATATTTGTGAACTTAATTCTGAGTAGAATAATTTTGATCCGATTTTAAAACAGATTAAAATATTTGATTTTTCGAATCATATCACAAATTCTAAGTAATTTATAGATTTATACATCATAACACGATTCATTGTCACGCACATCATGATATACACATAATAATATGATCATTTTGAGTAAATTTTAAGATTAGATTAAAAAGATTCGAATTGCTGGATGATTTCAAGCATCAGAGAATTCTTTGATTTCATTATCAAATGGATATAATAAATAGCGATTCAAACAAAACAATCCGCATAAGAAAAGTAAGAATTAGCCTTCGGCAAAGCTTTGAATCTACTACGGATATCGTTTTCACACCCTCTTCTTCTTCAATTTTTTTCGCTTCCATCCCCCACTCCCACACCGCTCTCACCCTTCCTTCACGATAATGATGAATGAACGAGGAACGTCAGCCAATCGCGTTGCGAGGACAACAACAGGCATGAAGATGAAAGGGGGTGTTGGCGAAGGTGTGACTGCAAAATGCTTAAAAACCACTTACTTTAAAACGTGCGACTGTTTAGAGCGCGTTGGACCGACACACGAACCGAGCGCGATCAACTCTTTATCTTGTTGCCAGACCACAGTTAAAAATACTTGTCTTGAAATGTTTTTATTTCTAATGGCAGTTTCGATTGTTCTAAATGCATCTAGAGAAGTGTTTTTAATGATAGATTTGGTAATATCCACTGATTTAAAAGATGGATTTTTGAATACTAATTGGATTTAATTATTTTGCCTGTTTTGTAAAATGATTTGGATTCTATAGCTGTACATTTTTTTCATAAATTTTGGAATAATAGCCGGTTTTTTTAAAAAAATAAGAAGAAAAAAATTTGTTTCCGCAGTATAATCGCTTCATTTCTGGATGTCCAAAACTAATTTCAACAGATACTGTTTTAGTCACCTGGAATATTAAAATTTTATTGAACGGTTTCTCCATTTGTTTATTTATTTTCGCAAATGATATTTTACAAGAATATTTTTCCTTTTTAATGGGGAATAAATGAAAACTTCACAAAAGAAGAACAATTGAACGTGTTTTACTTTTAGAATAATGTAAAAGTAGAAGATTTCTTTAAAAAAAATTTCTGAATCATTCTTGGTGTGTTCTTTTTTTATTCAGAATAGTTCCAAAACTATTTAAGCAGACGATATTTTAAAAGGATCTGAATATATATTTGTTGATAACAGAAGCGAATATAATAAATGCACGTGCGGCTGGAGATCGATCGGGGGGAGGGGGATGGCGCACCGATCGCTGCTCAGCGCGACGGTGCGAACACAGAGACCCACCCCCACCCCTTCTTCATAAAGTAGTCTTCGCAGGAGGGTGGACCAGCAGTTGTGAACACCGATCTTGGTTGAGTGGTCCGAACATTTGATTCTTACGTGCGGTGACATATCAACAGGTCAGATTTTATTTCCTGCTGTGGAAGTAAGAACTTTTTCTTGAATTTTTCGAACATTTATCCTTTTCGAAAAGCTGTCTCATTTTTTTCCCTTTAAATTATTAAAAAAAAAGCAACTTTGTGATTATTTACAAAACGAAAACTATGTAATTCCTGAAATCTTTAAGGAAATTAATTCCTTATAATAATTCGGATTATAAGAAGTGTTTGAAACATTTATTTCACAAACGCATTAATAATTGTGTACTTTGGATTTTTTTTTCCTGAAAAAGAAAAGTTCTTTTTCTCTTCAAAAATATCATTATCTGAAATCGCTTACTGACAAACTTTTGTTATAAAGTGTAAACTTGGAAAAGCTATAGCATGCAGTTGCCATCGGTGTTTTAGAATTTTGTTTCTCGTCAACTGCAAACACTGAAGTTGAAGAAAACTTTGATGCTTGCGTCTTCCCACGTGAACATGTTGGCGTGCGTGCTGAGTGTGTTGTGCCTGCTGGCCATCGGATCGCCCGAAACTCAAGGCATCAGCTACCACGGGATGTTTGCGGCGCAGCAGAACCCTCCGCCGGACCCTTGCTACGAGGAGATGTCCGAGCCGAGGCGGTGCATCCCGGACTTCGTGAACGCGGCCTTCGGGAAGGAGGTGAAGGCCTCCAGCGAGTGCGGGACGCCGGCCAGCCGCTACTGCACCAGCTCCACGGACGACAAGGGTGAGGTCACTCGCAACTGCCAGATCTGCGATGCCAGCAACCCTAAGCGAGCACACCCGACGGCCTACCTGACGGACCTCAACAATCCCAACAACGTCACCTGTTGGATGTCGGAGCCTTTTTCCCAATCTTTGCACAACGTCTCCCTCACCCTGTCCTTGGGCAAGAAGTACGAGTTGACGTACATCAGCCTGCAGTTCTGCAACCAGAAGCCGGACTCCCTGGCCCTGTACAAGAGCATGGACTACGGGAAGACCTGGCACCCGTTCCAGTTCTACTCCAGCCAGTGCCGGAAGATGTACAACAGGCAGAACAGGGCCGTCATCACCAAAGCGAACGAGCAGGAGGCCCTGTGCACGGACGCCCAGTCCAACGTGGAGCCCATCACGGGGGCGAGGATCGCCTTCAGCACCCTGGAAGGCAGGCCCTCCGCCTACGATTTCGACAACAGCCCCGTCCTGCAGGACTGGGTGACCGCCACCGACATCAAGGTGGTCTTCAACAGATTGGTGGGGTGGATGGCTGAAATGAGCAGCGACAACGAGTCCCTGAGCCAGAGGGACACCTACTTCTACGCCGTCTCGGACTTTGCGGTCGGCGGGCGCTGCAAGTGCAACGGCCACGCGTCCCGCTGCATCCACAACAGGGAGGGCCTCCTGGTGTGCGACTGCAAGCACAACACGGCCGGCAGGGACTGCGAGAAGTGCAAGCCCTTCCACTTCGACCGGCCTTGGGGCAGAGCCACAGCCCACGAGGCGCATGAATGTGTCGGTAAGTCAGTTACAGTTACTCATTGCCATACTTATTTATTTGAAAATAAGAATATTTTACAATAAGGAATGGTTATTCGCTCCTATCCATAAGCAGGAATTATCTACCATAAGTTATAAATGGTGCAGTAAAGTAAACTTTAAGGGTTAGCTTCACTTAGCCCTCTAAATAATAAAAAATGTTAATCTCGATTTTATTATCAAAGGAGTAAACACGAAGTGTGGTGCTTTTTTACCTAATTTTTTTTATAAATCACGAAGTGATACTCTAATGCTTTTATTAGATGTGTGTGTGTGTGTGTGTGATATTAATAGTCAAAATAATACAATAATGTATAAAAAATTGGTGGACGAAATGTGTCGATCATGCAAAATAGTACAGAGAAAAATGATACACTTAAATATACATTGATAGTTATAAGAAATAGCAAAAATGTATCACTAAATGCATAAAAATTCGTAAAACTTAATGTGATAAATAAGTGTCTTATCGTGCATTTGATATGAAAGGTCAAAATCGCTGAAGAATAAGATGATGAAATTATAATGGAAATGTCTCAATATAATGTGATAGAGAAAAATGTATTAAAGAAAAAAATATGTTTCAATATATATCATAAATGAAAATAATAGGGAAAATGAATCACTATTTCTCTATTTCTTTCATCTGTGATACATATAAATGTCTATATATCTATAAAACATTAATAATAGCTATTTAACCCCATTTTATACATTTTCAGTCAAAATGATAAGATAAAAAGAATAAGTTAATAAAATGATATCAAAAATATTAATATGATAGATAGAATTAAAATGATATTCCTGTGATAGAGAAAAATATGACGGATGATAGAAAAAAATGATATGTTTGAGTATGATAAATGAAAACTATAGAGGAAATATATCATCTATATATCCGTAGAAGCATTAAGTAATAATTCAAAATAAAAAGGTAAATGACATTATTAAGAATGCCATTATGTAAGAGAGTAAAATAGAGTTGATGATAGAAAATACGAGCATGATCATGATAGCAGTGGATATGGATGTAAATGATAGAAATACCAGAATTAAGAGAGAAAAAGTTTCAATAAATTCGTAAAACATATCACTTTTCCTTATTTGTATCGAAATTTGCTTGGAAAAAATGAAAAGTAATTGTAATTAAAATATATCATAATAGCTCCTGAGAAAAAAAATCATAAATGAGATTTAATGCTTTTAAGCAAATGTAAAATTTCGAAATATAATCAATGAAAAATTAACAATAATTTTAAAATAAATTTTTAAATTATTTTTTAGAATTACAAGCAAAAAAATTAATATGAAATCTAGTAAAATATAAGTAATATGGAAACCTTTAAAGTGACCAAGATTCTTACAGATACGAAGTCACTTGAAAAAGTAAATTAGTTATTTTATTATATTTGTAGTAAATTACATACTGAAATCAGTGGTATACAAGGTGTATTTTTTTGGTGCAACTCTTGTTTTCAAATTTGAATTTATTCCTTAATTACCAAATTATTAACAACACGATTTTTAAGTTTTTCTGTTTAATAAACATACAGAATTTTAAAAAAAATTATCGCTTCGTTTGAGTTAGTTGAGCACTTTAAAATAATATATAGAAGTCATCTGTATTTATTTTGAATTTAAAACATTTATCGTTTAGAAAAACAATGATTTCTCATATTATTTTTCAAATCTTAAAAAATGATCACAAATAGGTTAACCCATTTTTAGATTTTAAATTTCCATTTTATTTTGAACTAAGTTTACTTGAAAGTTCTTGAAGAACTATTTCTCAATTGTACAATTTATTAATTTAAAAAGAAATGAATATATATATATTGTGCAAATTTTACAAAAAAATCCCTAAACGAAAAAGTTATTTTGCACTTTAAACTATATTTCGAAAGGTGTAACTTTCAATGTTAAAAAAAAGTGAATAGGGTATAAAAATTCTCTGAATTGATTTATTGAAATTCAAATCACTTGGTGAAAATTTTTTAATTTTCTTTTATTGAATAAAATTGATTGATTATAAACGGCAGTATGCACTGTATTATATAAATTTCTGTGGAATTTAAAAAGGAAAAAAAATCACATGAAAAAATCATTTTAAATATTTTAATTGCTTTTATTTATAATTCATTGTTTTAGAATAAAATAAATAGTGTGTAAAAATTCTTTCGCATTTAAAATTTTAAAAAAAAAAACTATTTAATAAAATTTTTATAAATTTAACTGTATTTTGATCGAATAGTCAAAATAACTATAGATATTTTCTGCGGTATATAATGTATTATAGTATAAAAGAGATGTTTTAAATTTACCTTGGAGAAATGCTTATAGTAATTTGACGTTATTTAAAGGATAAAATATTGTGAAAATAAGAAAAAATTTGGAAAAACAGATCCTAAGAAATTAGCATTCAAAAAAACTTTTTGTTACTAATTTCAGATTATCTAACATTCTCCTTAGAAATTAAAAAATAAATAAAAATATACAAAAATGCAAAACTACCTTTAGTATTTAATAATATTTATATCAAATTGCATTGAATTGAACAATGTTTAGATGACAAAAAAGTAGTCCTGACTGCCCATTCTTATATTTTTAAATTTGCTAGCTAAATTGGTTAATCAACGACATCCCATTCCAAAAGTTCAAAATACCAAAAGTTTATAAAATCCGAGTTTGTTATAATGGCTTTTTACATATATTACAATTGGATAGAAAATTAGAGACAATTCTCTGCTACTGTTATTGAACATGTAAAGTGAGTTAAAAGTTTACATTGTTTATCTAGTGTTGGGCAAATGTTCTGAAGTTTTGGAGTTTTTATCCTTTTTGGCGCATGATAAAGACCTACTATCTATAAAACATTCTTCCACAAAACAATTATCTTTTGGCTTACCATGTATTAATGGTAGAATAGGGCTCTTCGTAAAAAAAAACTCCTAGTTTGATCCCAGCCTTAGTGGAAAAGCGGGAGAAGATTATTGCGCTTCTGCATGCAAGTGTGTCTGGATAGGTGACATGGAGTTTTCTTGGTTTCCTCCCTTGGGACACATGAATATGGCCTATCGCCAGGACAAATGATTTGCCGCAAGCAATTTACTATGTGCTCATAAAATGCCTCAGAGACTATGAAGAGACTCATAAAATGCCTTAGAGGCTATGAAGAGACTCATAAAATGCCTTAGAGACTATGAAGAGACTCATAAAATGCCTTAGAGGCTATGAAGAGACTCATAAAATGCCTTAAAGAGACTTTAGACAAATTAGATATTTGGATAGAGCATTATGCCGTTTTAAACTCGCTATTTTCAGTATTTGATTTTGTATCTCAGTCAAATGACGAAATCGACAGCTAAACTGTTTTTCCACTTTATTTATTTATTATTATTTTTTTATTTAGAATATTTACAGAAGACTGGGAAAGGGACGTCAAATAATGATTATCTATTACCAATGTAGTTCTTATTAATATTTCGCTGAACTGCAACCGCTTCTAAAAATTACGCCTGTTAATTTGATTTATACGAGAATCTATTATTTTAAAGTTACATTATTAACTTGTAAAAAAATATTACAATTGTCCATTTAAAACTTTGAGGTCATACGAAAGATTATAATTCATTTTTTCAACGAAAAACCCAAATGGATTTCACACAGAATGTCATAAAATTCTAACCATTTTCATACATTTTATTTTAAAATTGAAAGTTGCGTTTCACGATGACTTTCTTTTCAAGTACTCGTTCACCTGGAAACTCTGGGTGACTCTAAATATCAAAATGAGAATCTGAGCTTTTGAAAGAGATGAGCGTTCATCTTTTTACTCCCTTTCGAGAGCTCCAGTGGCTCAGGAGCTTCACGCCGCTTCCCGTAAGCTCAGCAAAGTGAAGGATCATTTGCCGCGGGCAGTGGTTGAAAGGGTGACCACGGTGTACTCTCCTTCACTGGGTTGCTGGAACTCCGTGGGTTGAGGACGTGTCCACGTTCATCTGTGACGTCCAAAGTCCTTCCGCTGGTGTGGCGTGGATGGGGAGAGGAGGGTGCCAGCTCAGGTGTGGCATCGTCACCTGACCGTGGTTCAAAATGACGAGGCACCTTTAAAAAGAGCAAAGTCGTACTTTCACCTTCGTGGTGCTCTGATCCAAACGAAAGACGCTCTCTATTGACTTAAATTCGCACTGCCAAAGGCATAGCGAGCTTGGCTTGTCCTATTGTCATAAGCAACAACAACAACACTCCCTTTCGATTAGTTTGTTGCTGTAGGATGACTTTTTGCACTCCCTCGAAAGATAAACTCGGCATAATTTATGGCTGAATGTGGATTTCGAACTCCTGAAAACATCCACATTTGAAATGGGAATTGAATGTAAGAAATTCTAAAATGAAAACCTGAACGCTGACCACACTCTAGCATTTTATTTCGAAACAAACTAAATAGAAAAAAAAAACATTTTAAAAATAATATGTGTGTATAATGTACTATTTAAGTGCTACCTAATAAACTTAATGTAAAGTGTTTGATTTTTAGTCATTGTTAAAAAAAAGCTATATTTCATCTAATTTGATAACACAGCATAGTTGTTGAATAAAACAGCATTTCTATAATATTTAAGAAAAGTTGATAACATCAATTTTATTTTATAAAAAAATCCAATTTAAATATTGAAAATTATATATTTTAGTCTTATTATTAATTGAGAAAAAAGTAACTATTGTTTCAATTTCAACAAATTTCATCTACTTTTCCGTTAAAAATTATTTAACCTTTGAGCTGGTAGCCAAATGATTAGCTCTCTTGCCTTTGATTCAGTAGTTCATAGGTTTGAATCCCACCGTGGTCTTCAAAATCCACTTTAAACTGTAGATCCTGCAGTAAATTGACCTCGTGAGCGGAAAATGACCTTTAAGCGACAAATAAATCAAACAAAGCTAAAAAATATTTAAATAAATTGTTATATAATCATTTGTAATTCTTAATTTCGTATATAGCAGTTTAAAAATCTTATTGCAATGTTTAAGAGAGTTATCTCCTTTATATTCAAAACACATTTCAATTTTGACTGCGATTTAGAAGTTGTAATATCAAAAATAGAATCGCAGCCCTTTATATTATTCCTCAGTAAAATGGACATATGTTCTGATAGTTTAATTTGATTTATTCGTCGCTTTATGTGAATGTCTGCATAATCAGGCTAAATGCAACGGAACTTGCATTTTAGTGGATAATTTTAAACCTCTGTGCTCCTGGTGTACGTGAACAGAGTTGCAAACGTGTTTGCGGCTTTTCCAATGCGCTGCTGATCAGAAATGCATTCTAACATGGCTTTCTTAAAGAGTCCTCATTCGTTTGCGAGGCTTCATTGGGAAGTAGAAAGCTTACAAAAAAAGGATTTCGAACTTTTTTACATCCATAATTAAAGTGGAATTCGAATCTATTGAATTGGGACATAGAGGGCTGTTCCGGTAAAATCAAATAAGTTTTTAAAATGCGTACAAAATTTCAAATAAAGTGTTAAAAAAAAGTAGTATTTTCAAGCCCATCCTATTACATCATAAGTCCCCATTGCGGACAGAACAGCTGCACAGCTCATCTTTTATAGTGAATACGTAAGTCAAATGCTCATGAAACTCATGAATTTTATCTCGCGAATTTGAAAACTACTTAATTACAACTTTTTTTTATGAGAGATTTTATTTCCAGGTGAGAAACTTTTTTTTAAGAATAGAATAGTTATTAAAATTATATTTTTCGTTTAAGAAAACTTTGTGCTTCATAATGGAATCGGAACCTAAAAGTTCCAAAATGATTTGAGATGGAAGAACATTTAAACTCTTCGATCCATCTCTATTCGAATTTTAAAACAATTCCGATGGAACAGTGGTCACGTGTTGTAGCTTGGCTGGTTTGCCGCCAAGACAGCGGTGAAAGCAGTGTGGTGTTGTAAACGACAACTAGCGTTGTTAAAAACATGATTAGCGCTGAAGCTGTTCGCTTTGGCTAATGATATCCGCCCACAATCTCGCCAAGGATGAGGACAAGGCTGCGACGACACTTCGCCAAAAATTGTTCTGCCCTTGAAGGGTTCCTGAAAAAGCAAAGCTGATTTCAATACAATTAGAATGCCGTTTTTAAGCGTTCCGGTCACGCAGGGTAAGATAGAATATTGTACGAGCGGCCGAATCTTCCTTCATTCGACGTAATTGTATCTGATTGATCAATTATACAAACTCGTAGCAGCATTGTTTAGTCCAGTGTTCGTGAAGAAGACTAACGGGAAATGGAATCATCAAAATGCTTCCTTAAAAAGGAACACGTGTTCCGATGAAATCTTGTCAATTCCGCTTTTAGCATTTTTTTAATAACTGCTTTATTTAAATGAAGAACAGATACTAGAATGCATTCCGAAAAGAATTTTACATTATTTTAAAGAAGTAGTCTTCTCTAACTTTTTTTGATTATTTTTTTTATATAGAATATAAAATGAATATATTATTATAATATTTAAAAATATGAATGAAATAATTAGTTAAAAATAATAAAAATAGTAAATATTTCAAAATAAATCAAACTATAAAAAATTTTCGTACTAAAAAATTCAATAGGATGCTAATAATATTCCAAATGTAATTTTTTTGCTATATTTTTGAGATTATAATATTTGTTTTTATAATCGAGGAAAAAAGTAACTAGAGAGGTTGGCACTCATTTATAAAAGAGATTCCTTAAATGCAAGGTAAGAACTGATTGATTAGCATTCACGTTTACAGTCCAGCAGTTCGTGTGTTCGATTCCCATTTTAAGCGTTTGTTTTTAGACCTTTGAAATTCACTTTAAGCTATAAGCTTCCTTTCTTATACAAGAAATGACAGAAGAAAGAACAACTATCGATCATTTAAATTAATGTGACATATTTAGATGTTTAATTGTAATATAAAATACATTCGATTAAAAAATTTATTAATTAATATAAAAATTATAAATATATTTATAATTGTGTGTGTTGTTACTAATGACACTTGGACAAGCCAAGCTCGCTATGCCTTGGCTATGCGAATTTAAGTCAATTGGGAGCGTCTTTCGTTTTAATCAGAGCACCATGAAGGTGAAAGTACGACTTTGCTCTACATGCATGTTATAGGGACCCGTTTATAGGGTAGGCAACCATTCACACCTCATTCACACAAGGAAAGGACAAAGCCAGGTTAGACAGAGAGAGAAAGTACATCCATGCCCGAACCGGGATTCGAACCCAGGACCTCCTTGTCCGCTGTCAGGTACGCTGACCACTAGACAAGTTGGGTGGCGATCGGATTTAGGTCAAGAGAGACTATAACCACGCTGTACGGTTCAGTTTCAAATAGGCTGAACACTAGGCTTGGTATTATTAGAAATAAAGGAACAACAAATCGTTGTAGGCTAAGGTATGGCATGAGATTACAACCATATCGTCGGCTATACTATAAGCAACATGTATGTTGCGATCATGGATGTTGTGTTCTTTCATTCCCACCTGCTGGATTAGTTGCTTTTTGATTTTCGCGGTTTTCTCCCTTGTGAGACTTAAATACGTCCCAATTTTTGCGAAAAATCTACTTGGAAATGTCCATGTTTTCCCCCTCCTAGGGTTTGGATATGTCCTTACATCTATGAAAAATCTACTCAATAGTCTGGTCTTCGTAATTTAGTATCACGGACCTGGCTGACCCTTTGCCTGTCACCCCAAGAGGTATCATTTTACATGGAGGATATTGACACCACGAAGTATTCTACGTGCCCAGCTGCCAAATGTAAATGAGATCGATGTAATGAGACGTTCGTTTGTGTCCGGATTCGAACTAAGCGCGTTTTAATAGTGAGAATGACGCCGTAAGCAACCAAGTCATCAGTACAATATGATAAATGAATTTTGGAAAAATATTTTTTACAATTTCCTTTACACGTTGCTTAGATTGACATTTGTTTCTTGGCAGAATTTTACGTAAAATAAACCCTGTATCATGTAAGTAAAGTTTACAGATTAATATGCTCAGGGCCCCGACGATGGCCGGGGAATACGAAGCAGTTGTCCCGGACATTCACATCAGAAGAGCCCCCAAATTGAATAGAAAGTTTGTTGTTGTGAGGGGCCCCCAAAGAAGTTTTTGCTCCGGGCAACAACTAGGCCCTGAGTAAGCTACTTCATTTTCACATGCATATTCGGAATGTTGGAAATAAGAAAATGGTATTTGGAACTGAGAGTTTTCCCGAACTTAATCAAAAGTTATGTGATGAGAGTAACGAAGAGTCAAACAACTTGTACCATCGTACTTCAAATCAAATTACAACTCCCTGTTATCAGCGAATGGGTTCTTCTTCTTCTTCTTAGAGTTTGGGTTTGTATGTCATTGGGCACCTCTGCTTTTATCAGAGCCGAGCTGGTAGCCGAATGGTTAGCGCTCTTGCCTTCGGTTCAACAGTTCGTGGGTTCGAATCTCACCTTGGGCATGGATGTTTGTAGTGGTTCGGAATTCACTTTAAGCCGTAGGTCCCGGTCTAATTAGCCCTCGTGTGCAAAAAATAACCGTTAAGCGACAAACGAAAAAAACAAACTGCTTTTATCAGCATTTTGTACTATTAACTCCAAACCCAATGTTTCCTAGTTCCAGTTGCTCGGGTCACCCACTTTATTAATAAAGTCCGAGTCCTTTAATGGAGTCTAGGTGTAACTCTCTAGTATGGATGATGCCTAAAGAAGTTCATCTAGGGAGGGCAAGAGCCTCGCATTCGTAAATGATATGCTTGGCCGTTTCCTCTTGCGTATGACATTTCCTGCAGATAGGGTCTTGCTGAAACAGTCCCATTTTATGGAGGTGTTTTCTGAAATAGTAGTGCCCAGTTATGAAGCCTACGATTAAACGCATCTTCTGCCTAGAGCATCTTAGAATTTCAGAGGCAATCCTCGCTGATAATCCACAGATCATAAGCAAATGTGTTTATCCTCAATATCTAAATCCCAAAAAAATTCTAACATGAAAGAAGTGTTCACGTGGAAAAAAGTATAAAAGTGCAAAGAAACCAAACTTTTCGAATGATTTTCGAATAACTTTTAATTAGCGAGTAATCAGTACTCGTCCCGCCCGATTTCACGAATATTATTTGGTAGTTTACTTGCACTTTTTAAAACTTCAACGTTTGTGAGCGAACAAAAAATTAAATAAAACCACGCGCTTCCTGTGCTTGATACACTGGATGCAGATTAGACAAAACAATCTTGCTGGAAAGTTTATTTACAGTTGTGTATGTGCACTGATTAAACGCATTCCTGCTAGAATAATAATCACAAGTTGTCTTCAGGCAGTTGTGATAGAATAAAATGACATCACAACGTTTAAAAACATAATCTACTGTCCTGTTTTATATAAAGTAAACACGTGCTTTTTTAGAATGCATTAAAATCAATACAAATTGCTGTAGTTCAGCACTATTGTTTAATTTTATAAACATTAGCTTTTAGATAGACAATAAAGAAAAATTATACCAACAAAAATTAATTCTTCCGTCTCTTGAATTGTTTTCATCTATTTTTAATTCAATAAATTTACAAACATTTTTGCCTCGTTAAGAAATAAAATGTTTTAATTTTTAACTTTATTCTCTAAATAATCCCCTGGGTTGTTTACGTATATGAAAACAAATTATTTCGCATATCCTGTTATCGTCTGAGCTAGCGTTTGTAGCGACATCTTCATTTTAAAGCATGTTTTCGATATCAGTCTTTTAACTTTTGCAAAGACATAACGGTGTAGAATGTTTTTTCATAACGTCGCATCAAATCTTTCCGTTATTAAAATAATAAAAATGTCTGTGGTTGTGCGTCAATCATCTTTTTCATAAACCACGTCTTCAAATTCGCTCGATAAATGTCGTTTGTTAAAAGAGAAAAATAAAAAAAAAATGAATCATCGACTGCAAAGGTAAAAGAATGTAAATTAAATTATAATTCACATACATAAAAAAATTAAAGAATATAAACTTATTATATATGCAACCGAATGTTCAATAGGATTGCAATAGTTCGATAGAAAAGTAGGGTATTTCTTGGCGACAGTGATAAGTGCGTTGAGATTTTAAAATACAAAAACTCCCCACAAAAAATGTCATTTATGCACTGTTTTTTAGATTTATAGTTTCAATATGAATTGGTATTTAATGAATTTTATGTTGTTGTTGTCGTGTGCCAGCCAGGCAGGCAATATGGGGTGCGCTGCTCCAATTTTTCAACTGAACCCTATTTTGGTGTGAAGTCCGACTTCCTCAGTACACACATGCCATAGGAACCCGTTTATAGGGTAGGCAACCATTTACAACACATTCATACACAGAAAAGACAAAGGCAGGATAGATAGAGAGGGAAAGTACATCCATGCCCGAACTGGGATTCCAACCCAGGATCTCCCTATTCGTAGTCAGGGACTGTGACCACTAGACAGGGAGGATGGCATTGCATTTTATGTTAACATACACATATAAAAATGTACTCAAATGTTAAGAGAATATTTTTTATGATTTTAAAAAGACGTATATAATTATTTTAACGCTACGTAATAATAAATAAATTTTTCTAAGAAAATGTATCAATAAAAAGGGAAAATTTCGCTTGTGCTATGAATGGTTGTTTTAGTGCATAGGAGTGTTGTTTTCTTCAATACTCTTTTTTTTTTCAAAGCGACAAGAAAAATATACCGCATTATCTGATTTTCTAACTGAATATTGAGGGGTAGATAGGTAATGACTGCTACAGTATTTTAACAGTCAGAACAGTCAAATATAACTGTTTTATTCCACACATTCTGAGAGTTACATTGCAACTGAGAAAGAGACTCAGAGTTGATGTTGTTGTTGTTTACTAATGACACTTGGACAAGCCAAACTTGCTATGCTATGGTATGCGAATTAAGTCGATTGGGAGCGTCTTTCGTTTTAATCAGAGCACCATGAAGGTGAATGTACGACTTTGCTCTACACACATGCCATAGGTACCCGTTTATAGGGTAGGCAACCATACACACCTCATTCATACAAGGAAAGGACAAATACAGGATAGATATAGAGAGAAAGTACATCCATGCCCGAACTGGGATTCGAACCCAGGCCCTCCTTATCCGTAGTCAGGCACGCTGACCACTAGACAAGTTGGTCGGCAGACTTGATGTACTTCACGAGAAGCAACAAGAACAAGTTGAGCAGGCAACTGAATGGTTATCGCTCTTGTCTTCAATTCAACAGTTCGGGGGTTCGAGTCCCACATCAGATATCGATGTTTGTAGTGCTTCTCGGAATCGATTTTAAACCGTAAATCCAGGTTTAATTAGACCTCGTGTGCCAAAGATGAAGTCGAGCGACAAACAAAGTAATTAAATGCTGCTGTGCCATCAAATAGTTAAGAAGAGGCGGTCAAGAGAGAAAAAACAAATTAGGAATTAAAGAGGGAAAACAGCTGGTCAGACCCAGAGGACTGAAATTATAAGAAATGCTTTGATGAGTGGAGAACGTGACACTCCCCTTTCAGTAAGCAATAGCAAAACACTTAAGCACAATGCAATCTCTGATATTTCAGGAGAATCTGTGCTAGACATCTAGTTATCCAATTAATTAAATAGACATAACTAAAACAATCATTTGTTTCCCTCGCGTTGTTCATTTATTCCCTTTCAAATATTCAGCTCCAATGATTTCGCTAATAGCTGAAGGGTGCTATTACAAGGAAAACAAGGAAGTTCTTGCCTTTTTTAATGGACCAAAAGAACATGACCTACAGGAAGCCTATTGTTAGTCCTAGAATTAAGGATCATCGGCATCGAGCCCATTCTGCCAACGTTGTGCACCCCCCTTGCGGTAAAACTTGAGAGTTTCGGACACAAAGAAATCCGTGAATGCTTGGCCTCAGTCTGTTTCGTTGGGGAAAGATTTTTTACGAAGATCACTGTCCAAGGAATGGAAGAGGGAGTAATCTGATGGTGCAAGGTCAGGTGAGTCAGGAGGATGGCACCCGCCCACCAGCTCGACATGCGACATCTCATTATCAGTGAAAAATAGTACACTCTTGAGATTAACCAGTGCTGGCTCCTTCTGTTGCAATGGATGTTGCACACGCTCCATTTGCTGCGAGTGCAGGTTTGCAGTGACCGTTTGGCCCATTGGTAGCACAGCTCAGAGTGAACCACTTGATGACCCGTCCACTAAAAACCAGTTTCATAATAGAGGGACAAATCTCCCGTGCAACCATTGCCTTGCCGTACATTCATCTTGCTTGACATATTTGGCGACTTGATGCAGTAAATAAACCCGCTTTGAAGTTGTTAAACAAACAACACCGAACGAGCTGTTTCGACACGTCCATTTCTCTTCGCCACCGTACGAATTACGACTGGTGATCGTAATAAAAGCGGTGGACATGATTTTATAACGACTGATATGCCTACTCTCGACTGACCGGTGTCTCAACCACGTCATACTCTAATTTGCATTCTTATTCTTACTTCATTCAATGGCAACGCAAAAAAAAATGCCAAGATTTTTCTAATTTATTTAAAAGAATTTTTCAATATTAACAACATGTGATCGCTTTCCAGGCTGAATTTACGGGAAAGAGAAATATCGTGTTGTGCCTTTTGGTGAAAATTGGCGATTTTTCGTCGCCAAGCGTGTGTGATGGTGCCGAAAACACGATATAATGATACAAAATTTTAAAAATTACACAAATTTTAAATTTGTTTAAACGTAAAAATAAGGTTTCTTAAATGAATATATTTTTTATCACTGCATTCAACTTCAACCAAATTGACGAGAAACCAAGGAGCGCCCTGAAATATAAGCAACCTGAATTTTCGTCTAGTGTTAGACGCATTCACGTGCTGGATAATGGACCAACAAAAATCCTGAGTTGTTCTGTTGTAATATTGCTCTGCAATTTCATTTATTTTATTTAAAATTTTCGACAAGAATTTACATAGGACCACGTTGGCCTGGTTGTTCATGTCATTCTCACTATCGGAAGGTAGTGAGTCCGATACCCTGCCGACCGAAGAACCTTCTTGTTCGCTAATGGTGGCTTTTGCACGTTACAACTGAGCGTGGTCGCAATGTCCTCCAGGTGAAGTGATACTTCTGAGGGTGGCAATCCAAGTATTGAGCGGCTTCTGCTTGGCCCCTGCTTCAAAACCACGAAGACTCCACTCGTCTGCTTGTATCCAACTGGTACAGCCCTACTCAGTGCTAGGTATAGAGAAGCATGCTGGTGCAACAACAACAACGTGTTGGACAAGCATGAATACTCGGAAGCACCCACCTCGACACATCTGCAGCAGGAAGAATCTCAATTGAGGACGAGAGTATGGTTCAGAATTTCTGTTCTACGTATTTGCATTTTGTATTGTTCGTTTTGTGTACGTTTCTGGAACGACTGAAAAACTGCCGTACGCAGCCAGTCCCCTCATAAATATTTGAGTGATTTGAAATTTAGCGATCGACACCTGTATTTTGTATGTTTTAACGCAAAATGCAGATGGTTATTTCATTTTGTATTATGTTTCTCATTATAACTTTTTTTTAAAAAAATTTTATATTTAAATACTTTAATTTTTATTTTTATCTATATTATTTTGATTAGAGTGTTTTATCCTATTTTATAAAAGTAACAAAGCTCAATTTTATAATGTGTTGGTACATTTTCAGGAAACAAATGTAAATTTTTGTATGAGGTCAATATTTAATTCATTCGTCATTCGTGAAAGAGTGCTGCTTTTTAATATATATATATATATATATATATATATATATATATATATATATATATATATATATATATATATATATATATATATATATATATATATATATATATATATATATATATACATGCAGGGTGATCTTTTTAAAAATGACAGTGTTTGGAGCGCCCTGTAGCGCGATCTAAAAGCCGAAACGACGCCAAACTTGGTATTTAGACTAATCAAGACATGGGAAAAAGGATTCCGTAAAAAATAAATTAGTTCCAAAAGCTGCTGCTAGGGTATTTTTTGGCACTGCTTTAGCTTACAATAACCAAAAATAGCTTAAAAAACGGGTTTCAAAGAAAATGCAAGTGTTGTGCAATGACAGTGCCAGCAGTAGCGGCTATAAAAGCAAATAATAGACAGCTCGAACAAATAATTTCAGCTGAAGTAAACGAACTCCAGTGGCCATGCCTCTCACGTTACCGGAACATGCGTTTATGTTGGTGGAATATCAAATTTGTCTTCTTTAAAGGAAAACATAACGTACAGTGTGGAATACATCTCATGATATGTTATGTACGGCTGTGGAGAACGTTGTGCACAGAATGCACGGTGTTATATCTGAGAACGGTGCTCACATGGAATGTTGTCCAATTCCTCATCGGGGAAGTTAATGTAGTAAATGAACATTAATAATTTGATAGTACGATTGTATGTGTTAGTATTTTCTTTTTCTCACATTTTATACATTATAAAGAGCCACAAAATTCCCTAACGGCTATTTTTAACACAACATTTTTTTCACGGAATCTTTTCACGGCGTCATTTCGGCTATTAGACTGCGCTACAAGGCGTTCGAAACACTGTCATTTTAAAAAAGATCTTGTGTGACTGGATATAAAGTTTAAATTTTATATTATTTTACAATAAACTTCCTTAAGCAAAATGAAAAATATTCAAGAATTCTGACGATGATTTTTTGACACATTTCTAAATTTAGTGGAGCTACATGAAATCTATGAATTTGTTCGCCCTAAAAAAGTGAAACCTAGCAACCGGTTATCATAAATATCTTACCTGGATAAGTCCAGACACGATAACGTTTGGACAGGAGAAACCTGTTCCTGAAGAACAGAGCACTTGCAGTGCAGACCTCGTAGTGCTTATAACCGACAGAGAAAGTCAAAGAACGAAGGGGTCCATGGAGAAAACGGAGAAAAATTATTGTTTGATTAAGCTAGAGCCAAAGTGTTTCCTGGACGTCAACTACGATAAAAAAAAATTCTAAATTGTAGAAACTTGTGTGTAATGCCCTTTTAACTTTGTCCTATCCACTTCCATTATGGCCGAAATGATGGCATCTCATGTAGTGAAACACCCAGCAAGTGTGCCATCTTCGGACCGAAAGTAAAGTGATAAAGAAAGACAACACAAAGAGAGAAGAAACATCCATACCCGAACCAGGATTTGAACCTGAAACCTACTGTATCGAAGTTAGGGATGCTAACCCCTCCACCATCGGTCGGGGCCTGTTTAAAACTAACTCACTGAATTTCAGATTCTGTAGATTATCTAACACTTCATGCATTGAGCTTTGAAAATTACTCTAACACAGTGTTTCTCAAACTTATTTCTTCTACCGCCCCCTTTGAAAATCATTTATTTTTCATCGCCCCCCCCATTTTTTATACACTCCTAAAATTTAAAAACCACAATTTCATTACTTTAATTAATTTAGTTATAGTGTGCTATATTGGTCGATTCTGGTGTTTAAACTTACATTCTAACTAGAAATTTTTACCAGTGAGAGCAATTAAAACGCAACTTTATAATATTAATAATAGATTTTAATCAAATTAAAAGAAACAATATAGATAGGTAATCAATTTTAGTTTGTAAACTAATCTAATGGGATGGATGAATTTGATGATTTTTAACAAGTTTGTTGATATCAGGTGGGATTTTACTCAAAAACAGTAACTTGCAAATGATTTCTCTTTTTAGTAAGCAGCGTTGTCACAGTGCTAAATCCTCTTTCATGCAAATATGACGATGGAAATGATATCAAAAATTGTTGAACGATCAACCACAATCCAGGATACAACTGTGGAATTGACTTTTGTAGCCAAAATTGTTGGTAGCCATTTTTAAGTTTGATTTTTATTTCCTCGTTCGTTGTCAGTTCTATAAGTTCTTCTTCCAGCTGGGGTGATATTGCTATATTGACATTTGAAAAGGGATCTAACACCCAATCTGGTATTTCCAAGTTCAAAATGTCCTGGAATCTTTCAATGAAATCACTGTGAAAATTTTCCAAATGTTGACAGTAGACGAGCAAGTCGTCGTTGTTGCAGGATATTGATAAATTGGGAAAATTATGGAACTCATGTCTGCTGATATTCTTCTTGTGTAAGAGCAGCTTGGCTGCGAAAGCAGCAACGATATTTTTTGTTTTTATTAAGTTCAAGTCATCGTCTTGAAGCTGGAAATTCATATCATTAAACAATGTATAAAGGTCTGTCAGGTATGCGATATCATTCTATGATGTGATGAGGTTTTCACGCAATGCTGTGTCTTTGTTTTCCAAGAACTCTATGACAGAGTCAAACAGATTGTAAAAATGAGTCAGACAATTTTCTTTTGATAGCCAACGCACTTCCGTGGGACAGATCAATCTGTTAAAATCTTCATGATTAGCAACACAAAGCTGATTAAATAATCTGTCATTTAAAGAGTTGTTTCGGATTTTATTGACTACTCTGATGACATGTTGCAATGATTGAAACAGTCGTTCACTTAAATTTCTAGCAACTAAATGCTGTCGATGTATAACGCAATGTACAGCAATCACATCAGGAATTTTGTTTTTTAAGTACGACATGAAGCCTTTTTGACACCCTGTCAAAGCTGGAGCACCATCTGTAGCAGCTGATATAATATTCTTCAAGGGAATCCCTTTTTCATCACAAAACTTTTACAGTGTTTTAAATATGGTTTCTCCTTTTGAGTCTGTCTCTAAATTTCTAGCAAATAAAAGTTCTTGACTTATTTTTTTATCTTTAATGAACCTCACGTAAGACAACAACAATGCTTCATTAGTTCATCAAGTGGACTCATCCAACTGAATTGAAAATTGACTAGTCTTCAGATGATTGCACAATGACTCTTCAATGTTTTTAGCTATTTCATCAATTTGTCTTTGCACAGAATTATTGCTCAAAGGAGTATTTCGAATTATATCTGCCGCCGGTTTATGGAGAACAGTAGTTATAACTTCTTTTATCGCCGGCAAAATTAACGTTTCTCCGATGGTGTGTAGTTTACCGGTTTGAGCAATTAACAGAAAGATATTGTATGAAGCTCGAAGTCCGTCATCATCTTGTTTAGCAGCCATCGAAAACAGTTCCGATACACTTGGCTGAGCATTATGCTTCTTTTCCAGATCTTGAAAATAGGCTACATTTTTGTCCTTCTTATCTGGATGCATTTTGTTTAAATGATCTTGAAGTCTTGAAGGCTTCATCACTTCGTTTGAAAATGTTTTTGAAAAGGAAGGCACAAAGGCAAAGATGAGTTTGTAGAATTTTCTATGAATCCATATTTAATATATTCTGCACTGCATTGCCGTTTCTTATTTTTTGCTTGCGACATGGCTTTTTTTTTAAAAAAAATGTAAATAAAGTGTTGAACTTAAATACTCGTTTAAAGATTGCGAACGAAACCAATAATGAAAATATAAGAAAAATTGCGAGCTTTTATATAGGATTTAAATACAGGAATAAGTCAAACACACACAAACTCGTTTATCTCTTTCGACGCTCAATCGTACTAAGCAGGTTAGGACAAGTATCGATGAACCAGCCCATTGCTACCACGTACAGTTCGTTTTCGTATTACAAAACCGCCACCTGTCGACCATTCTATTCTGAAAAGGGGGATACGCTGAGATGGGCTTTTTCCTCAGACCGGTTTTTCAGAAGCACGCATGTTAAGTAAACATTTCTCTTTTGTCTCAACCCTATTTTGATGAACTCGAAGCAGACCTGACGCATGCGTAAAAGCGCTGAAGGTTCCTGCAAACGAAAACGGACATTACGTTTACGGAGCACAACATCGTAAGTGCACCAACTCCCACCCGGAATGTTTGACACATTCCCCGGAATCCCCGGAATGTTTGCCACATTTAGCAATTCATGCATTTACACAGCTGTATGCTTTTCGTCATTTTACAACGTACGTGCATACGGCGTGCGGTCTATTTACGAAATCTATGTTAAGTATTCTTAAGTTTTTATACTATCATACAGGGTAGAAATATAAACTAAGTATTCGTTATTGTGTAGTAGGTAGGTTTTAATTCTAGTAAAATTTAAAATATAAAGTAAACCAAATTACAAATCTACCATCGCCCCTAACCCACATCAACGCCCCCCATTTTTTCTGGGCCCCTTAACGCCCCCTTCTAGATCTCAAACGCCCACAAGGGGGCGTTATCGCCCACTTTGGGAAAGACTGCTCTAACATTATGAATCTGGGCACTTCACGAAACTTAGTAGGAAAAAGCGCCATTTTCGT
Organism: Latrodectus hesperus; assembly: GCA_037975125.1. Taxonomy (NCBI): domain Eukaryota; kingdom Metazoa; phylum Arthropoda; class Arachnida; order Araneae; family Theridiidae; genus Latrodectus; species Latrodectus hesperus. The sequence continues at coordinate 43,200,654 of CM075856.1, read as the reverse complement.
TTTTGAGGTTGACGGTTAGGTACTTAGCGAAGATGAGAATTGGCGTGCTAAGAACTCTAAAATTTCTGTTCAGGTTCCTTCTTTGGTGTGACGTGGAAAGGAGAGTGCTGCTTCTGGTGTCGACATCGTCACTTGACTAGGATTCAATCTTGCGGAGTGCCGGTCTGCATTCAGCGGTTCGGATCGTCAGAAACTGGCATCTGTTTGGGCGCTCTAATAAACTTCTTTAAAAAGTTTTCCTATTGAAACATGCGATTTCATAAAAAAATAAACATAATACACAAAAAATAATATTGAAGATATCTAATAACAATAAGGGGTATTTCTAAGACAAATATTTAATAATATGACATATTAGAACGCGGTGTAATGTTAATTCAAATATTACCTCCTATCAATTATTATTTATTTTGAAGTTCATTACATTAACAATTTAAAGTTAAAATATTTTCATTTATTTTAGACTTGTGAAGATTATCTGTAAATGAATCATTCGAAAACAATCATTTTAATATTCATATATTGTTAATAGTCGGTGTTAGGAATAAAATTCATAAAAAGATTGCATTCAAATTTACGTTGCACAAAAAACTGTAACATATACTCTAACATAGTTTTAAAAGTTAATATCCAAGCTACCGTTGTTTTTAATAGCTCCAGATTGATTTGGTTAACCACCAAGCGTTAACCATTCAGCTACTATCTCGTCTTTTACATTTCTGTTGCTTAGAAGGAATATTCAATTTTTTGTAAACAATGCAAGATATATCAAATTCTTATTTTCAATAATAAATTTTGAATGTAATCTTTTGAATTACTGCTGGAAATTTTCCGATATCAATTTGAATATTGTTGCATTTATAGTATATGTAAATGTGGTAAGAATTATCAAAATTTAAAATTATATTTTCGCTTTATTACATTGACAGTGAGACCCTTTTAAAAAACGAGAGCATTAAAATATATGAATAAACTGAGTATAAAATTACTAACGGCTTCACATTAAACATTTAGCTGTGTGTTCTTCTGTATTGCCAACTTTATTGAATTAATGTTTTCTTAATTTCTAACAAAGCAAAGTTGCAGACGATTTTTTTCATTATAGTTTATTTGACACTACTCAACATATTTGTTTCATGCACAGTCACAAAAACACTCATAAAGCAGGGAAGACGCAATTTTACATGATTAAATGTTAGAATATTATATGACCCCAAAAATATTCCTCAAAATGTCTTCTTTGTCCCTTTCTCGGAATAGGAACAGGAAAGCGAATAAATGTTCCATCCGAGAAATGGACTCGGAAACCTTTCCGGAGATTCCATATTTCAGTGAAGTTATAAATATTCGCCACTATTCGATAAAATGTCATAAAAGAATTCTTTAAGAGGAAAATCTTGACATGACTCTCTTACTTTTTTTTTTATTCCCGGCCCAGTCATGATTAACAGAGAAGCATTTTTATTGGCTGTCTCACTGTTGCCATTTTTTTCTGAAGAAAAAAATGTTCCAACATCGAATTGTTCAGTGATTCTGTTTGATGTGTTCTTTTTTTTCATTCCATCATTCGGCGATGATAGAAAAGAGCAAGAGAATCGCTTTTCAAGCTGTCTGGATGTTTCAGAAATTTTGATTTTATCCTAAGTGCTGGTATAGGATACGCTTTTCTTTGTTTATTCCCCTGACAACAACTTTCAGAAATTGTTCGATGGAAAGCTATTAGTTTTGCCAAAACTCTCAGTTCCTCTTCCTTTGCTTTGTGTCGCTATTTTTATTTTTCTGTTTGCGGTGGAAATTCATCTTTTCAGACTCAATTTGCATATATTTACCTCTTAATTTTTTTCCATTTTTGAAGCAACAATTCTTTTTTTGAAATATAGTATATAAGGTTAAGGGACTAAAACCACCCTGAAATCTTGAAAATTATTCTTCCATTCAAAAATTAGAATTTTAGTGCATTTTTCTTAATTTACATCTTTTGAACTTGTATCTACTCAATTTTTCTTTTCAAAACTATAAATCTGCTTCGAATTTGGATTTTTCAAATATTCTATATTAAGATAGAATTCTAAAGTCAGAGTGAATTTTGAAAATAATGTGCGATTCAAAAGTGGAGACTTAAAGCATTTTTCTTTTAATTCTAAAATTTCGAATTCTTATTTTAGTAGTTATTTTAATTTAAATATTTCAGCGCGCACGTGCGAGAGATATATATCATGTATATATATATAACGTATATCCGATATATATATATATATATATATATATATATATATATATATATATATGATATTAATATTGAAGATATATATCTCTCATATATATATATATATATATATATATATATATATATATATATATATATATATATATATATATATATATATATATATATATATATATATATATATTTCATTATTAATTCCTTAAAGTAGACTTAAAGTGATATACAACGATCATCACAATACATATGTGTATATCGGGTATTGATTTTATATAAATAATAGGTATTCTTAATTTTCTAGTTAATTGTATCCATTAATAATAAATATTAAAATATTACATTTTTCAATTGAGATTAATCACATAATTTTAACCTTTTTGTGGGATCAATTTGAAGACCGCAAAAACCAATGTTCTTAGATGGGAAAAGCGGAAGATGTATGAAGCTTGGCTCAACACTCCTGGTCAAACCCACGCTAAAAGTATGATCTGTGCATCATCAGCGAGGATTGCCTCTGAAATTCTTAGATGCTCTAGGCAGAAGATACGTTTAATCGTAGGTTTCATAACTGGGCACTACTATTTCAGAAAACACCTCCATAAAATGGGACTGTTTCAGCAAGACCCTATCTGCAGGAAATGTCATACGCAAGAGGAAACGGCCAAGCATATCATTGACGAATGCGAGGCTCTTGCCCCCTTCCTAAATTAACTTCTTTAGGCATCATCCATACTAGAGAGTTACACCTAGACTCCATTAAAGGGTTATCGGACTTTATTAATAAAGTGGGTGACCCGAGCAACTGGAACTAGGAAACATTGGGTTTGGAGTTAATAGTACAAAATGCTGATAAAAGCAGAGGGGTGCCCAATATAATACAAACCCAACTCTAAGAAGAAGAAGAGAGAGAATCACATAATTTATTATATAAATAATACCATTATATATATTGTGTATGCTTTTTCCAAAACCCCCTCGTAAATGATTATTTTAGAAAGCATAAAATACCCAGCCATTCAATTTATATAAATTAATCCTTATTCTTTATCCACCGATATCTACATATAACTAATTTAAACCGTAATTAATAAAGAGTAGAACTTGTAAAATAATTGCTGATGTACACTATTAAATAACTCAGATTACTTTAAAAGAGCTTAGGCATGAGGCTGTTTCTTTCCTTTTAAAACTCTCATCTAAGCTTTACTGCTGTAGGTAGAAAAAATATTGGGGCCTCATGCTTTAAAATTCCCACAGTGAAATTCTTTTTAGGAAAATTTTTTTTCACTATTTGTTTTATTTTTTAAAATATATTGCTTGTGCGCACCTCAGCGATGGTGTTTGCGCTTTTACCATTACATCGTCAATCGGAAATGCATCGCAAAGCGTGGATTAAAATTATTCCGACTTTTGTAGGCCATGTTTAGCCTATTTATTGACATATCGCACAATACAGCTCTGTTGTATTTAGAATTATTTTTGTTTGGTCTTCGTTAATCCAATCAGAGGAGGAGGGTTTACATATTTGTAGTGGCTATCATTCCTCTTCTAGAATGGACAGGCGGTTATCTTGCTAGGTTTCGACCTCACTACTTAATCGTAGCTCACAATAACAGAACAGTTAATGACAGTGATATATTTAATCCACGAACCAATTGATAAACTTCGTTATCATCTGTTATAAATGTGTGAGCCATATTTTGAAATCTTTTGCTATTCTTTATCTGTTCATCTTCTACTCCAATGGTTTCTGGATTTATAATAATCGTAATTACTTTACATTGAATGGAATGGCAACAAATTTTATTCATTATGATCAGAAAATATCTTAAAATGTTTACTGTAAGATTCTAACACCTTGAAATACATATTTTAATGTGATATTTTTTCTTTAAATAAAGTGTAGTTGTTTTCGGAATTCGTGTTTATAATAAAAAATAAATTTATCATTTCAAAAAAACTCTAAAAGGTGTTTTCATGAATTTTAAAACGAGTCGATAAATTCGTCACAGAATAATGTTCGCTTGCAAATACTTTTGGTGCGTAACGGATAATTAGCTTGATATAGTCACGTGTTCATTAGAGTGATAGCTTGGAAAATTGCCAAGCATTCACAGCAATAAATGTATATGCAAAATTTGTCTTCGTTCGTTAAAGTTAGTTAGAATCGAACTCGGAACCCTTCACGCTAAGGACTGCTATATTTTCCCTAGACCCTAGTATGGCCATCTCTCTCTTTCCCAATACTTAATTTATTACACACGAGATTTTCTTTCACCTTTTTAAGCGTTTATTAAAATAATAATATTAGGCAATAAACAATTTATAGTTAAGATTATTTTCAACATGTAAATAATTTCAAATATCGATAGCTACAATATGCTACAAAACACTTTGAAACTAAAATTACAAAATAAAGTGAAGAAAGACCAATAAACTCTCTTTATCGGAATATTTTGCATCAATATTCGCCAGGATTATAATATAGTTCGTTGAATTGGAGCTCGTTAAAAAGAATTACTCTTTTATTTCTATTCTCTGGATTTCTTGTTTTCACTCTTAAAATCTTTCTGGATATAACGCCGTAACTAATATGTGTTTATCGGTAGAATCAGGTGGGTTACCCGATTAATTCTAGAAATAATCTCGGGCGATATTTTTTAATAATCACACGCATAGTTGCTTTTTTTTGTCTCAATGTTTATGACAACAGTTGTTTTGATAACTTTCAATCAGTGGCCTTGATGATGGCCTCCGAAGGTCGCGATTCGGGGGGGGTGGCGGTTCCAAATACAGCAGCACTCTGCTGGATGAAAGGAAATGCTGACGATTTTTAGAGAAAATACTTCGTTAAACCGCGTGTTAACATTTATCGCCGGGAATCTTCAGTTCCGATTCGGAAGAAAACAGAAATTTCACTTTGGATTTCCCGCAGTTTACTTCACAACTCATTTCTGTATCGTTATAAACAAGAATCCTTTTTTTTTTTAATTAAGCTCCACACACTTTTCAAATTGCCGATGATTAAAACAGAGAGTCCCAAAAAGATACATTTTCATTCGCCTTTGAAAGTCAGAAATAGCGAGAGTCCTTTCTTGACCTCCGAATTCAAACACGCACAAGCATCGAATTCCAGTATTTTTACGGGGGTGTAAAAAACCGTCTTGCTCTCGACATTTACATGGAAGTGTTCTTCTTTTTCCATAACAAAAGATTAAATGGGGCGGTCCGGCGCCAGTCTCACCCCCAGCGCCCCGGCCGTCCCCTCCTCATACTTCCGGAATTGGACTTGAAACCAAACAGTTTTATTTCTTTGCATCTTTTTTTAAGACGATATGCCTCGAGACAAGACGACACAAAAATTATAAAGCTAAATATCTTTATGCGGATTATGAGCTTGCTTTGTACTTTTTTTTATGATTGGGCCTTATGAAATTCTAAAAATTTTGACTCTGGATAGAGAAAATTTTGATTAATCAAGAAAAGAATTTTTTTTGAAACAGTTTTTCTATTCTATTCCTACTTTGAATGTATATATATAATATATATATATATATATATATATATATATATATATATATATATATATATATATATATATATATATATATATAAAATACAAAGTTAGAAATAGAATTGAAAAGCACAAGAATATATAAACATTTAAGCTTAGGAAAATATTTACCGCATAAGCAGCTAGAATAGTATTACTAAGATATAATTAATAGTATATTTTATAAAATACAATGAATACAATTAAACAAAATACAATGAAAAATGCCAAATGGAGAATAGTACATTGAAAATATTAAATGTCAAATGGAGAATAGTACATTGAAAATATTAAATGGAAAACAATACATTGAAAATACCAATTGGAGAGAATTACATTGAAAATACTTGGAAGAATTTTCAAAGAAAATATCAAAGAAAGATAGATAAAAATGGAATAAAGTACCAATTGGCCAGCTTCGTCAGGGGTGTTGACCACATTGGCACAAATTATGGCTTTTTTGCAATGGCACAAGACATAGTCTTAAAGAAGCCAGTACACTCATATATATATATATATATATATTAAAATAAAATTAAATAGAAACTAAAAACTAAATTACAAAGTAAAAATTTTTATTATAAATAAAAAAAAAATTAACTTGAATTTCGCAAAACAAAAATGCTTTTTAAGAAATTGCGACTTATATACAACGTTTACAAATAGCTTATATTTTCTACTAGACAAAGATTTATTGCTAGGAAAAGAATATTTCAATTTAAAGTCTGATTATTAAATTACTATTTTAAAGTATGAAATGTGGAAGAAAAATATTTCGCCGATATATTACTGCTAATACATTTTTAATTTTTTGCAATGGAAAACATCGTTAAAAAATTGTGGATCTGAAGCTTTCTGCATTTTTTAATATATTAATTCGTGAAAAATAATGGAAAAAATACAAGAAATGTTAGTTCCACCGGAAAAGTTCTGCCTGTTGATCGATGACGATGTTGTTAGTCTCTTCCTTACTACATCAGAGATCGCAGAAAGCTTATTTCAGCTCAGCAAACTATTTCGGACCTTATTCGGAAGTCAGGATTGGTGTGGAAATATTCAAAATGGATGCCACATGCATTAAGAAGAATTTTCGTGATCGAGTCATCACAAGCCTATCTCTGTTTGCTTGGAACAAAATCGAGCCGGATGATAACTGGGGATGAAAAGTGGATTACCTATACGAGAAAACATCGTAATGAAAAGGGTATATTATGCAGAAAACCTAGCCCTTCCAACTCTAAAACAAATTTGACTCTGAATAAAAGAATGTTGTGTATAGGGTGGGATATTTGAGGACAAATACATTATTAGCATTACTAATTGAACGAAAAGTTCAATTCGGAAAAGTATTGCCCGCTACTGTCTCCCTCCCTGTCTAGTGTTCAGAGTGCCTGACAGCGGATAAGGAGGTCCTGGGTTCGAATCCCGGCTCGGGCATGGATGTACTTTCTCTCTCTATTTATCCTGTCTTTGTCCTTTCCTTGTATGAATGTGGAGTGAATGGTTGCCTACCCTATAAACGGGTCCCTATGGCATGTGTGTACTGAGGAAGTCGGACTCCACACCAAAATAGGGTTCAGTTGAAAAAGTGGAGCAGCGCACCCCATATTGCAAGCCTGGCTGGAACACGACAACAACAACATTGCCAGCTACTGGATCATGTGAAGGGAGGGATCCTAGTGCAGCGGCCTTCGATGGTGCAAGAAAGAGCAGAGAGGCCAAGAAAAGAGTTTGTGAAAACATTGCAGAACTAGGCTGGGAAATTCTGTCGCATACACCATATTTCTCCAACTAACACTTGTTTTTGTCCTAACAGAATTTTTGGAAGGGCAAAAAAATTCAAAAATGAAGAAGACATCAATCAAGCACTGTTTCAATTTTATGCATGAAAAGGAGAAGCATTTCTCGAAAATGGTATATACAAATTGCCTTCACGCCAGCATGAAGTCATTAATAATAGAAATGGTGGTGGTAGGACTAATCCCTACCACCACCACCTAAGTAGGACTAATCCCTACCATGGATCTGGTCTAGTTCCACTAGACCAGATCCATGAGATCACAGACAGCCAAAAAGTCCAAAAGTAGATGTGGACTTTTCACAGCCTCTTCACGAGAAAACCCCAAGCACTTCAAGATGGGTTGCGGGCAAAACGGAGCATTGTCGCACTTGGGGCATGATGGGTATTTTCTTTCACCGTCCTCAAAGATCGTACACTTCAAGTGGCCAGTAGAAAGTCGAGACAGTGTCGTCTGATGTACTCTGGAGCCCTTAAATGTTGTGGCGTCTCCAGGATGTCTTTGGAAGTACCAAGGGTGAGCAGGAGGGTCAGCCCAGGTTTTAGAAATAAATAATAAAAATTGCATTATTTAATAAAGCATATTGACGTCAAGAAAAATTTGCATAATGTTTTATTGCAAAAATAGAAATTGGAGTTTTCGGTAGATCTAATATTTACAGAAACTATATATTCTGCCGCCCGCCTTGTCCAGTGGTCAGCGTGCCTGACTGCGAGTAAGGAGGTCCTGGGTTCGAATCCCGGTTATAGGCATGGATGTATTTTCTCTCTCTATCTATCCTGTCTTTTTCCTTTCCTTGTATGAGTGAGGTGTGAATGGTTGCCTACCCTATAAACGGGTACCTATGGCATGTGTGTAGAGCAAAGTCGTACGTTCACCTTCATGGTGCTCTGATAAAAACGAAAGACGCTCCCAATCGACTTAAATTCGCATAGCCATGCATAGCGAGCTTGGCTTGTCCAAGTGTCATAAGTAACAACAACAACATATATTCTTAAATGAAATGTATTAAAAGTTGCTTTAAATAAAAGCAAATATATATAAATGATGGTTTTCAATGTCTTGGTTTTTATGCTTATCTTTTAAAGTTTGAAATTCATCCAAGAATTAAAAAATAAATAAATAAAAATTAAATAAAAAGTTAATTTATAAAAGGATATAACTCTGAAATTGTTTCAGTGACCTTAGAAAGCTCTTTCATGTAATTCTATTCATTTATTTTGTTGAATGTAAAAATATTTTATCTATATAACTTATGATATTAAAAAATCAATTTAAAATTTATTCGCCGGAAGTGATTAATTTTTATAATTTCCCATCATTTTCACTTGTTAGTGAAAATATAAATAGTAATATTGTTAGCATATGTGAAGTAACAAAATTTTAAAATCAGTGAGTGCTTTAAAAAAAAAAAAAAACTTTCTGAATTTGATGCATTTAAATTGGTGTATTTGTGAAGGAAAAAGAGGTAATATAATGTGCAGCTGAAAAAGGAAAAAAAAATTGTAGAAAAATAATCTAAAAAGTAATCCGAGCAGCGCTCTTGACAGTAAAATTGTTTTATTGGTACCTTCATTAGAACATTAGATACTCGAAGTATTCAACTATCTATGACTTAAAGCAGATTTTAAACCATAACAAACGTACACGCCTGGTTGGTTTGTTTTGTTTGTCGCTCAACGATCATTTTTTGCATATGAGGGCTAATTAGACCGAGACCTACGGTTTAAAGTGGATTCCGAGCCACTACAAACATCCATGCCCAAGGTGGGATTCGAACCCACGAACTGTTGAACCGAAGGCAAGAGCTCTAACCATTCGGCTGCCAGCTCGAAACATCCACGCCTGACACAGAGAATCGAACCTCGAACACTGGACATTAAAGATAACTTTATACTATAAATACATAATTTTATCATTTATACTATTTTAAACCAAGTGTTCTATTTATGAATTTATTTTTCAAACGTTTCCGTTCTACCTCCTGAACATTTTCCGAAATATTTTTTGGTGCTGCACGCAATACAATAAACTAATGATTATACACGATCAATTTATCCATGATGTCTAAATTCAAACAACGAAAAACTTTTTTTTAATATATTAGATGCACTTTAATCCAAAGACAACAAAAAACTTCAATGAGTTTTTTAAAGAAAAGTTAATTTATAAGTTTGTAAGGAATGAATAATTTTATCATTCTTAACAAGTAAATATTTTGCTTCCTATTTCGTATATATATAATTTTATATAAATTGCTCAAACGCATATTTGTGTTGGTTTATTTCTTTTCTGAGCAAAATCGGTTATCTATCGAAAAACCGGGATTTTACATTACTTATTACCACATTTTCATTACTGTAAAAGATTTGATATATTTATTTGCATGAATATAATGCAACGCAAAGGATTCAAGCCTAAAACTGGTGTTCATTTTATTAATACACCACTAAATAATTATGACATAATTTAAATAGAAAGTGTTTATATTAAAATACGATTTTATTTTACATAACAGCTTAATGTGTATTCAAGCTCGAAAATACTGCTTTACTAAAATTTTTGTTCGGTTTATAATTTGTTTGTCGCTCAACGATTGTCTTCTATTTGCACATCAATGCTGTTTAATAGAATAGAAACTTTTACCCGTTAAAGTAGATGCGAAATCATTACATCCACCTCTGATATGGGAATCGAACCTACGAACTGTTAAACCGAAAGCACGGGTGCAAATCATAAGATTATTTTGGAATTAAAATACTCAATATACTTTTTAAAAAGCGATTGTAAACTTTTGAATTTAGAAAAGGATTTTAATATTTAAGTTCATTCCTTTTGCTTTTTTTTTTTTTTTTTTTTTAAATTTTGAAGGATATTGCAATATTTTAGAATCTAACGCCCCACCTCTGTTAAAAAAAATAAACAGAATTTATGAGAAATATTACACCAGAAAGCAATGCAAATGCCATTTGAAGAGGAAATAAAGCCGTTTCGTTGCCTCCCCTCAAAAGAACAAACAATGCCTGACAGTTTATGGTTTGTGTTTCGAGAAACAACTCAAACAAGTGGCCCAGGTCTACAACGCCTACATTCGAAAATCAAATTTTCTTCCGTCAAAATTCTGGGCTTGGCCCGCGTAATTTTTTATTTTTATTTTTTCTTTCAATATAAATCTCTGCGCGTGATCAACTCTTTTGAGCCGACACTGTGACTCGACAAAGTGAGCCGTAAAAAGCTTGACGTTCGCTCAGTGGGGTGTAAACACCTCAACCCGGACCCCCTTGGCGGCCGGGATTTGGCGGAGGCGTCAGGTGAGTTGTAAAACACGGTTATTCTGCGCTAGTTTAGGGCAATGATTGCGGGTTTTTTTGCTTTTTGTTATTATTTTTTTTTTGTCGCAACCGCTTTCGTTTCTTTCTGTTCTGGTCTCTCCGCGTGGAAGAGAAGGTGCTCACAGGGAGGCCCAGATCGTGATACGATTGTGTAATCGTAATCGATGACTAATAGCGATGGCAATTCCCTCGGCTCATGACTTAATTGCTCGGATAACAGCCCTCAGGAGCCTGGAATCGTCTGCCGTTTCACTTTAAGAGGTCCCCAAATCTCGTGGCTTTAATGAAATTTTGAATTTAATAAAAACTGTAGCAATTTAAATTCTTGTTGTTGCACCAGCATGCTTCCCTGTACCTATCTATGAGTTCGGCTCTACCAGTTTGATAGAAGCAGCTGGGTGGAATCTTCCTGTTCACTTATTGGCTGGGACACGTTACAACTGGGCTTGGTCACAATGTCCTCCAATAGTAGAAGACCCACAATATTTGGCCGGCCATCTCTAGAGATATCATTTCACTTGGAGGACATTGTGACCACACCCAGTTGTAACGTGCCCCAGCCAATAATTGAACACGAAGGATCTACGGTTTACTCGGGATTCGAACTCACTACTTTCCAAAAATGAGAAAGACGCCTTAACCAACCAAGCCACAACAGCCCTACGTAAATTCTTGTCGAAAATGCTTAACAACATAAATGAAATTTTGGAGTAACTAGAACAGAACAGCCCAAAATACATTTTTTTTAAAATTAAAGGTTTTCAATTTCAACAAGATGCATCTTTTAGAATATAAAGGCAGGGATTTAGAGCAGTGATTCTCAACCCCTGTGCGGCGGCAATTTTGTGTGCCGCTAAATTATAGAAACGCATATAGCAAAAGTTATCATGCTTTTTTTATTACGAATAAACGCACTGTTGTTTTTGTAGTGCACATTATATTATTTTATTTAATATTTAAAATTATTATCATATAAACTATTTTGAACAGTATTTATAAGTATATATATACTTATGTAGGTAAGTATACTTATATATAGGTATACTTACCTACATATGTATGTATATATATATATATATATATATATATATATATATATATATATATATATATATATATATATATATATATATATATATATACATAGGGATAAGTAAAGAATTTTTATAGCATCTCTTTTTCTTCGTGTGTTTCCGTATTTTGAAATCGTTAAAAAATGTGCAGTCAGAAAAAAACTTGAAAATCACTGAGTTAGTGAAATAAAATGGAATAAGTAAAATAGGAATTAAAAATACAAAAAATATGGAAAAAATATTTTTCCGTAACGGGACTATATTCCCCCGTAATATAGTCCCGTTTCGCACTCTTAATGTTTCATTCTCCTGTAGGTCGCGCGTGGTTCAAGCATTTATATGTGGGCCAACGGACGTATTCAGTTTAATTTAGAATATATTCAATATTTTAGTAGACTCATATGGAAATTTTTATGCATTATTTTTATTTATTTATTTGTAAATTGGTGTTTTCTTTTAAGAATAGTATCATAAATCTTAACCATGCGCATATTTTGTTTTAGTAATATTTATTGGGATAATATCTATAATTTTATTGGGATCTTTATATCATATAAGCAAGAACACCATGCCGCCCAACTTGTCTGTGGTCAGCGTGTCTGACTGCGGATAGGGAGGTCTTGGGTTCGAATCCCGGCTCAGGCATGGATGTACATCTATCTCTCCTGTCTTTGTCCTTTCCTTGTATGAATGTGGAGTGAATGGTTGTCTACCCTATAAACGGGTCCCTATGGCATGTGTGTACTGAGGAAGTCGGACTCCACACCAAAATAGGGTTCAGTTGGAAAAGTGGAGCAGCGCACCCCATATTGCAAGCCTAGCTGGCACAAGACAACAACTAGAACACCCATCACGCTTAGAATGTATAGTTCTAAGAATTTGATGTACTTAAACCATTTCTAAACCGTTTTGTTTCTACAGTTTTTGTTTATTTTATTATGATTTATTAATTTCCTTTTATTTTCAATTATTTTCTCAACTAATAGTTTCCTTTTATTAAATATAAGTACATTTTATGTGTCCTTACATCACACACAATTTTTCATAAATATATTTAACACTTCAAAAATCCCATTAATGGTTCATGGGATTTAAATTATGAATTTGATGGTCTGTGTAAAATGAAAAATTTTGGGGACCTCTGCTTCAAAGAATCAAAAATGCACAAGTGAACTGTTTTCGGAGCCTCCCAACAAATGAAAAAATTGAAAAATTTACATAAAGGGAAAGATTTCAAGAACTGAGAGAGAAGTTTCTCAGAAATTTAGAAAAATAATGAACCCCATGTAAATATGTTAAGAAATATGTATGTGTAGGTAAATCTACAACTATGGCTTATATATATGATATGTTTAGATTAATCCATAAAATGAAGCAGAGAATTTAAGAATAAATAATTATAATAATTTAAATAAAAAAGAATAATTATGGAAGAGACAAGTGTGAGAAAAAAGGTTGAAATTATTGCTGCGCTGGATATTCACTGACTAAATGCCGTCAACAAGCATGCTGCGATTAGAAAAGAATCTCAACAAGGCACAAGATTGAATATATATATACGAGGTTTGTCCGGAAAATACGTATAAAAGTTGAATAATAACTTTATTTTACAATTATTCAGGTATTACAATAGGGTCTCCTTCAAAGTACTCACCCTGAGACGAGATACACTTCTGCCAACGCCGTTTCCACTGTTGATAACATTGCTGAAAGTCTTCAGTTGTGATGCTGTTCAGTTGCCGTGTCGTTTCTGCTTTGATGCCTTCCACATCTCCCAAGTGCCGCCCCCGAAGCACCATTTTGCATTGAGGGAACAAGAAGAAGTCACAAGGGGCTAAATCAGGGGAATAAAGCCGGTGCTCTGTCATGGTTATTGAGCTTCGGGCCAAAAACTGAGGCACAACGAGCGACGTGTGAGCAGGCGCATTGTCGTGATGAAGGATCCACCCGCCTCCTTTTGGCCATTCTTGTCCAGCTTTGCAAGAAACTTGATATTGATGCGCGTTCCTCAATTAGAGAGAGCTCCATGCCGACGGCAGGTGAAAAAGAGTAACTTTCAACAAGCAGCTGCACACTCCTATTTACACGCAGAGCGGTCTGACTCGAACTGAGCGTTAATGGGATTGGTTACAGCAGTAGTGCCACCTGGCGGTGACTGCAAACTGTAAAATAAAGTTAATATTCGACTTTTATACGTATTTTCCGGATAAACCTCTCGTGTGTGTGTATATATATATATATATATATATATATATATATATATATATATATATATATATATATATATATATATATATATATATATATATATATATATATATATATATATAACGATCCAGCCCAAGAGAGTCAAGAGTAAAATGGAATCTAAATAAATTGCTTGAATCTCCTCAGCCGTTACATGCATCTTTTTACTTTACAATAGCTTTATCTAGGAGGCCGCGGTTGCCAGGTTGATTAAGATGTTCGTTCTTGCTATTGGAAGATAGTGACTTCAAATCCAGATTCAGTCGAAAAGACGTCATGTTCGTTAATGGCGGGAGGATCATGTTAAATAGGTCATGTAATCGTAATGTCTTCCAGATGAAAGGATACCTCTTGAAGTTTTCAAGCCAAGTATGGGTGTGTTCTGCTGGGTCCCTACTTCTAAATAACGAAGACCCACTTTTGGGGTCACGATGGCACACCCACCGGGTGCCCCACTCTATAAGATGCCATCACTTCCACCCCTTGTAGTGCTGAAAAGTGGAAATGCCAGGCGTTATACAACAAGTTTATCTACGGTTATAATTTCATTTTTTTTAAATCCTGTTTTTGTTAGTATATTTTTTGTATCTAATTTAGATATCAGGTTCTGTGTCATGTAGAATATTTTTATATGTTTACATTTAAATAACGTAAAAATGCATCAGTAAACACGCCACACTAAAAAAAATTAACCAAACTATTATTAAAACAATTAACTAAATTATCTAACTTTTAAACTTCCAGACTGCATTTTTTTCCATAAATTATGGTGTTGGCAATCATTTTAAATGAAATATGATTGAGTATCAAACTTAAAGCAAAATTTATGAATACATAATTCTACATGAATGTAGGTAGACTACAAAAAATGGAACTAGATCATTTGGGATTTGGAGATTGGTACAAAATGTTTTTAATTGTTGTTGTTGTCGTGTGCCAGATAGGCTGGCAATATGGGGTGCGCTGCTCCACTTTTTCATACGAACCCTATTTTGGTGTGGAGTCCGACTTCCTCAGTACACACATGCCATAGGGTCCCGTTTATAGGATTGGCAACCGTTCACACTGGGATTCGAACCCAGGACCTCCCCGTAGTCAGGCACCCTGACCACTAGACAGGGCAAGAGGCAATGCTTTTAGTAGAGGTGCCTTTTAACGAACAAGAGGAAATATACCAATTATTGAACACAAATTAAGGCGGAACTAGTAGCTATGAACATGCACATACATGTCCATGGTAGCTGCCTGGCCTGGTTGTCTCCTTCTCGTGTTGGATTTTAATCTAACACGAGACTAACCGGTCCAAGATTCATCTTGCTCATGAATGGAGCGCGTAAAAATAGTCGTGGTTGCAATATCCTTCCACTAATTTGTCGTGGCGTGAAGAGGAAGATCTCAGCTCAGTTTGGTCATTTTACCATGGTTGTTAATTCTTAAGTGATTGGTTTGTGTTTAATGGTGTCTCAATCGATAAAAATGGACAGTCAGCAGTGTATTACAAGCTAAGCATATAGCTACCAAGGTGTGTGTGTCTGTATATATATATATATATATATATATATATATATATATATATATATATATATATATATATATATATATATATATATATATATATATATATATATATATTTGTTGATCTAGAAGCTAAAATCAACTTTTGGTAGCTATATTATATTCTAATTGCTTTTTGTGGATTTATTGACCTAAGAAGAGAAAAATGCCAACATAGATAAATATCAAGAATAAGGAATGAATCGAGCTAAGTGTAGTTTTAACAAATTTTGTTTTAATTTTTAATAAATAATTATTGTTGTTGTTGTCGTGTGCTAGCTAGGCTGGCAACATGGGGTGCGTTGCTTCACTTTTTCAACTGAACCCTATTTTGGTGTGGAGTCCGACTTCCTCAGTACACACATGCCATAGGAACCCGTTTATAGGGTAGGCAACCATTTACAACCCATTCATACACAGAAAGGACAAAGACAGGATAGATAGAGAGAGAAAAAGTACATCCATGCCCGAACTGGGATTCAAACCCAGGACCTCCCTATCCGTAGTCAGGGACTCTGACCACTAGACAGGTCGGGCGGCTTTAATAATTAATTAACTGTTTTAAATATGTTTTTAAAGTGAACTTAATTATTTTGAATTCAAGACCTGATTCTTATGTTTCCTAACACATTTCATAATTGAGCAAATGGAATAACACTTCTTATTTTGCAGAAATGGCCGAATAATTTTTATTTTATGTAGTATAAAATTAATCATTTGTCTATTTTTAAATGAAAATTTTTTTTATTAAATGATAATTATTATAGGAATCTCATTGCACAATTAAAAGCAGATTTCTTAGGGAGGATCGGTTACCATACATGGTACATAAAATCGATTCCTGTACCGTGGAGGTAGCACCGTGCCGAATAGCAGGGGGGAAGAGGGAGTGTTGAATCGAAAATCCACAAAATTCTTCTCTCGCGGCTATTAAGGATTGAGGGAGGGAGGCGCGGGGGGAAAAAGTCCTGGGTAATATCATGGCTAACTGAACACACTAACCATTACGTCCGAGCCACCGGACACGGGGAATTTCCTGAAGAATTTCCCCCTTTCCGTGACGACCTCTGCCGAAGAGTAATGCTTCCGCCACGCGCCGAAAATGCAGTCCAAGTGCTTTCTTTTCCCTTTCTTTTTCCCTGTCTCCTTCGAGGAGTGAAGTAGGGATGTGCAAGACAAACGATTTTCCCTGCTCGGACATTCCTGCTTTCTTTCTTTCGGGGAAAAATAAGGCACTTAAATCTACAGAAAGAAACGCCATCGAATTTTTAATTTATATACTTAATGATTATTTGTTGAAAGACAACAAAACATGATTTACTGGTAATCTTTCAAGCTTTTGTGTTTTAGTTTTAGTATTACTTACACAACGTGCTTTGTTTTTTATAAAAAAATTTTCTTTGGAATGCAAAAGAATATAAATCTTATAAAATAATGACATTTTTTCGTAGTCATTGCTAGTTATTGTTATCTCAAAATAAAATTGATTGCTATATTGTAACCAATAAATAATCAAGAGCTGATTCGGATATAATATATATATTATTTTAAAAAATGCTGAGCAAGTTTTTTGTGTGTTGTGGCAACACCTTGAGATTAACAAAAGTCAAACAATATTTGTTTCAAAATGTGAAGTTTATACTTACAAATACTCTAAGAGAAGTAAACTATTTTATTTTCCTAGTTTCATATGAAAGTTTAAATAACTATTTCTATTTGCTTTTTAGAAATTGAAGTGAATAATTAAAATTTAAAAATCAAAGTACACATTGTGTCTTAAAATATTGCTCTCGTTTGTATAAAACAGTTTCAACTACCAAGTTAATGAAAGAAGCTTACTAGGACAAATGTCTTAGTTAATCTACAATTTTTAAATCTTAGATAAGCTTACTAGAACAATACTAGAGAATAGGATTTAATACGTACTAGCATAAATGTTTCAGCAAATATACAATTTTTAAATTGCACATGATGATAAAACTTTTGGCTACAGAATTGGCCTTATTATTAAAAAAATTAAATTCATTTAAAGAATCAGTTTTCAAAGCATTCTTAAATAATGTAATGAATAAATAAGTTTCCAAACGTAATGGGAAACTTGGATAAAATTTTGTTGTTGTCGTGTGCCAGCTAGGCAGGCAATATGGGGTGCGCTGCTCCACTTTTTCAACTGAACCCTATTTTGGTGTGGAGTCCGACTTCCTCTGTACACACATGCCATAGGTACCCGTTTATAGGGTAGGCAACCATTCACACCTCATTCATACAAGGAAGGGACAAAGACAGGATAGATAGAGAGAGAAAAAGTACATCCATGCCCGAACCGGGATTCGAACCCAGGACCTCTCTATTCGTAGTCAGGCACTCTCTGACTTTAATTAAATAGAAAAATTCAATGAATACAACTTTGTTTAAAAAATCTATGCAAAGGTAAACTGCAAATTGATATGCTTCACTTAAGGCATTCTACGCAATTTTTTTTCACAAACTAGAATTTTAATGGTGTGCTTGGCTTTCAATTAAAAAACTCGTGGGTTTGATTCCTCTTACCTCAGAAATGGATGCAATGATTTGAAATTTTCTTATAATATGTAACTAAAACTAACGCTTTTTTTAAACAAATGTAACCATAGAGTCAATCAGTTTTTATTTGCCTACCGTGAGATAAAGTGAAATATGCAAATTTTGAGTATAAATAAGTCATCCACCGTAATTTCTGTAAGAAATACCGTGGCTTTTTTAAGTGCTTTATTTTTTGAAATTTTTAATAAAGCGGCGCTTCTATCTACTAAAAATATTCGATATAAATTCAAATATAAAAATTTATGAAAATGTCGATAACAATATCAGGACTGAGAAATACTGAAATTATATCCCCAGATATAAAAAGAAAAACAAGAAGACAATGAAGTAAATTTTTGGGACTATATAGATTTTCATTTAAATGAAAATCTGCCAAATATATAATATTTTTAATTTGAATAATGAAGGATTGAAAAAGAGTAAAACATTGTTTAATGAAAAGTACTATTTATTGCATATTTTTATCAAATGTTTTTTTTTAAAATTTAATTTAGTTCCTTGTAGTTACAGTTTTATAATGTAATATTCTGCACACGGACCTCTATTAATGCACATTTGGACTTCAAACGTGTGCCATTTCCCTCAAAAATGTTTCTTCACCTCCTCCCAGCGACATTCACATTTGGCACAAAGAACATTTTCGAAACTATTATGTCCCCTCCCTGGTGTCCTGCTTTCATTGTTCAACAATGTTCAAAGCCGAGACCTGTGATAACTCTTGTAAATTAAAGTTTGCATTAAAGGTCATTTTTCATTCAATTTTTAATTTCTCAATTCACACTTCTCTCCAGTGTATTGTTGTTGTTGCTGCATATGACACTTGGACAAGCCAAGCTCACTTTTGCCTTTGGCTGTGCGAATTAAGCCAATAGAGAGCGTCTTTCGTTTGGATCAGAGCACCACGAAGGTGAAAGTACGACTTTGCTCATTTTAAGGTGCCTCGTCATTTTGAATCACGGTCAGGTGACGAGGCCACACCTGAGCTGGCACCCTCCTCTCCACATCCACGCCACACCAGCGGAAGGACTTTGGAAGTCACAGATGAACGTGGACACGTCCCCAACCCACGGAGTTCCAGCAACCCAGTGAAGGAGAGTGCACCGTGGTCACCCTCCCAACCACTGCCCGCGGCAAATGATGCTTCACTTTGCTGAGCTTACGAGAAGCGGCGTGAAGCTACTGAGCCACTGGAGCAATATTACTTGTACATATGCTCTCTCTCCAGTGTAGAGCTGATATTAATGCTACTTTTTTCCAAAATTAAAGCACATTTTACTGTACGTGAATTATATATTACGGACGTTAAAACTTTTTTTTTAATTTCTGATGCCCTACTACAAGGACATGCCACCTTTTCAGCACTGCAAGGAGCGGAAGTGGTTTTTGTTGTTGCTGTACCTGGCTTCAGGCTTCTTGTATTAAAGCACATTTTACTGTACGTGAATTATATATTACGGGCGTTAAAGCCTTTTTTTTAATTTCTGATGCCCTACTACAAGGACATGCCACCTTTTCAGCACTGCAAGGAGCGGAAGTGGTTTTTGTTGTTGCTGTACCTGGCTTCAGGCTTCTTGTATTAAAGCACATTTTACTGTACGTGAATTATATATTACGGGCGTTAAAGCCTTTTTTAAATTTCTGATGCCCTACCACAAGGACATGCCACCTTTTTAGCACTGCAAGGAGCGGAAGTGATTTTTGTTGTTGCTGTACCTGGCTTCAGGCTTCTTGTATTAAAGCACATTTTACTGTACGTGAATTATATATTACGGGCGTTAAAGCCTTTTTTAAATTTCTGATGCCCTACCACAAGGACATGCCACCTTTTTAGCACTGCAAGGAGCGGAAGTGATTTTTGTTGTTGCTGTACCTGGCTTCAGGCTTCTTGTATTAAAGCACATTTTACTGTACGTGAATTATATATTACGGGCGTTAAAGCCTTTTTTAAATTTCTGATGCCCTACCACAAGGACATGCCACCTTTTTAGCACTGCAAGGAGCGGAAGTGGTTTTTGTTGTTGCTGTACCTGGCTTCAGGCTTCTTGTATTAAAGCACATTTTACTGTACGTGAATTATATATTACGGGCGTTAAAGCCTTTTTTAAATTTCTGATGCCCTACCACAAGGACATGCCACCTTTTTAGCACTGCAAGGAGCGGAAGTGGTTTTTGTTGTTGCTGTACCTGGCTTCAGGCTTCTTGTATTAAAGCACATTTTACTGTACGTGAATTATATATTACGGGCGTTAAAGCCTTTTTTAAATTTCTGATGCCCTACCACAAGGACATGCCACCTTTTTAGCACTGCAAGGAGCGGAAGTGGTTTTTGTTGTTGCTGTACCTGGCTTCAGGCTTCTTGTATTAAAGCACATTTTACTGTACGTGAATTATATATTACGGGCGTTAAAGCCTTTTTTAAATTTCTGATGCCCTACCACAAGGACATGCCACCTTTTTAGCACTGCAAGGAGCGGAAGTGGTTTTTGTTGTTGCTGTACCTGGCTTCAGGCTTCTTGTATTAAAGCACATTTTACTGTACGTGAATTATATATTACGGGCGTTAAAGCCTTTTTTTAAATTTCTGATGCCCTACCACAAGGACATGACACCTTTTCAGCACTGCAAGGAGCGGAAGTGGTTTTTGTTGTTGCTGTACCTGGCTTCAGGCTTCTTGTATTAAAGCACATTTTACTGTACGTGAATTATATATTACGGACGTTAAAACTTTTTTTTAATTTCTGATGCCCTACTACAAGGACATGACACCTTTTTAGCACTGCAAGGAGCGGAAGTGGTTTTTGTTGTTGCTGTACCTGGCTTCAGGCTTCTTGTATTAAAGCACATTTTACTGTACGTGAATTATATATTACGGGCGTTAAAGCCTTTTTTTAAATTTCTGATGCCCTACCACAAGGACATGCCACCTTTTTAGCACTGCAAGGAGCGGAAGTGGTTTTTGTTGTTGCTGTACCTGGCTTCAGGCTTCTTGTATTAAAGCACATTTTACTGTACGTGAATTATATATTACGGGCGTTAAAGCCTTTTTTAAATTTCTGATGACCTACCACAAGGACATGACACCTTTTCAGCACTGCGAGGAGCGGAAGTGGTTTTTGTTGTTGCTGTACCTGGCTTCAGGCTTCTTGTATTAAAGCACATTTTACTGTACGTGAATTATATATTACGGGCGTTAAAGCCTTTTTTTAAATTTCTGATGACCTACCACAAGGACATGACACCTTTTCAGCACTGCAAGGAGCGGAAGTGGTTTTTGTTGTTGCTGTACCTGGCTTCAGGCTTCTTGTATTAAAGCACATTTTACTGTACGTGAATTATATATTACGGGCGTTAAAGCCTTTTTTTTAATTTCTGATGCCCTACCACAAGGACATGACACCTTTTCAGCACAGCAAGGAGCGGAAGTGGTTTTTGTTGTTGCTGTACCTGGC
The DNA here is from genome assembly GCA_037975125.1 of Latrodectus hesperus. Classification (NCBI taxonomy): domain Eukaryota; kingdom Metazoa; phylum Arthropoda; class Arachnida; order Araneae; family Theridiidae; genus Latrodectus; species Latrodectus hesperus. Next base: position 43,178,840 of record CM075856.1, on the reverse strand, counting down.
TTCAGGCTTCTTGTACTAGCCCTGAGTTGGGCTCTACCAGTTAGATAGAAGCAGCTTGGTCTTCGTGGCTTTGAAGCAGGAATCAAGCAGAAGACCCCCAATACTTGGCCTGTCATATCTAGAGCTATCATTTCACTTGGAGGACATTGCGATCACGCCCAGTTTTGACGTGCCCCTGCCACCATTAGTGAACACGACGAATATTCGGTTAACTCGGGATTCGAACTCACTACCTTCCAAAATTCAGAACGACGCCACTTCCACTTACAGGAATGAATGGAAGTGGTGGCAACTTATGTGTTAGGCATCCAGTGGATGTGCCATAGATTTGTCTATAGTCGATGTGTCTTTGCAATTTAGAAGCAGGGATCAGGCAGAAGACTCCCAGATACTGACCTACCAACCCAGAGCTATCCCTTCATATGGGTGACGTTGCAGCCCCTTTACATACCCCAGTCGTCAGGAGTGAACGCGACGGATCTTCGATTGGGTCGGGATTCAAACTTACTACCTTTCGATAACGAGTACGAACTCTCTAACCACAGGCCACCGCTCTCTGGTGGTCTCTTGGTGTTCATACTACGCTCAAAAGAATTTATACAACTATTCATATAATCATTATTTTGATTATAAAAATGTATTGCTATAAACTTTTAAACTTTTTTTTCCAATGGGTGATGAACCCTATGCCACAACAAGGCCAGAGACTGCTACTCATTTGTCGTTACCCAGCGGGCCCCTGTGAACCAAGTCACGGAGGCGAGTAGCGTTACCCACGCCATACCACCACAAACCCGTTTATAGGGTGGGTCACATTCATACAACATCACAGAAGAAAGGACAGAGGAATACAGAGAAGGAAAGAAACATCCATGCCCGAACCGGGACTCGAACCCGGAACCCACAGTTCAGGAGTCAGGAACGCTTACCACTCAGCCATCGGTCGGCATAAACTTTAAAACTAGTGTTTTGGAAAATTTATTTTTCAGAATATTCTAGTGTTTATTCAGTATAGTGTATATTAAGTGTTTAGTATCTTTTTTTATTCAATTATTTTTGATATCAAACGTGAGAGGACTCATCAATTAACGTGCTTATGATTCCATCTAAAGTTTTATATAGTATCCAGATCTCTCTCAACTAAAAGGAAAGAAATCATTGATTAACAATTTTTTCAAAATTCATAGTATACTTGCTTATGAGTGAAAAGCAAATATCTCCTAAGTAACTCAAAGTTTTCCTTTTACTCTGTTGAAAATCTTAAACCTGTGCTATTTTAACTGCTGAGAAGCTGAATGATTCAACGTTGACAATCGTACTTATAAAGTAAACAAAACCCTCACTTTCTTGGCTTGTGTCAATATTTCAAGCTACTAATTATCGTTAAGTATTTGTTTGAACAGACTCCACCAGAAAGAGAAAACGAATAATATAAACCTACGCTAATAGCGTGGGATTATTTTCTCCCAATTTTCAGAAAGATTGCCTGGCATTTTACTCTGCAATAAAACCGTTCATTTAAAAAGAAACAAAACTCTATAAAGTAAAAGCTATTAAATAATATATTTAACTGCAATTCTAACGTTTATACAGGGAATTAGTAGACCGGTGTTAACAAATCTATTTAATTGACGAAAAATAAAACTGACATTCGATATAACACATATTTTCTTAAATACCATTTATCTTGTTTATCTATTTAAGATTATTGTGTCTATTTCACTGTTGTGCTTATCCATACATTCTGTTTAAAAGACAGATTGTAAATCATTACGAACACTCTAGGAATTGAATCTGAGAACCGTGGTATTTAAGACTATTTAGTCATTTGCTTATGAATCTGGTACTGAAATATTTTCGTTGTTGTAGTTATTGTTTACTAAAATGACATTTGGACAAGCCAAGCTCGCTATGCTATGCGAATTAAGCCGATTGGGAGCGTCTTTCGTTTAATCAGAGCACCATTTCGGTGAAAGTACGACTTTGCTCTACACACTTGCCATAGGGACCCGTTTATAGGGTAGGCAACCATTCACACCTCATTCATACAAGGAAAAGACAAAGACAAGATAGATAGAGAGAGAAAGTACATCCATGCCCGAACCGGGATTCGAACCCAGGACCTCCTTATCCGTAGTCAGGCACGCTGACCACTAGACGAGTTGGTCGGCAAATATTTTTGTTTTGATATATAATTTTAACGTAAATTAAAGTGCTACGGCTGATTAGCAAACTGCATTTAAAGTGATTCGATTCTTATATTTCTTGATAAAATCGAAAAAACGAACCCTGCTTTTCATTGCTTTAAAGTGCATTAAAACACATCAAGTGCCTTTAGGATATGTAATAGTTGTACCTTTCGGTAACTTTTTTCTGCTGACTTAAGCTGATAAATATAATATTATCTCTTCGCCAGGCTAGTTACAAGAAAATATTCCGGTGCCCACACGCATAAACCATTCGCAATGATGAACCATGGTCAGGCGATGAAATTGACATCAGAGCTGGCACTTCTCTCTCCATACCATGCCACAACAATGATAAGACATTGGACCCAACAATAGATGAGCCTTCTTAGCGTGACAAATTTTGACAGCATAAATACTTTTGAAAGAAAGAAATCTGAACAAATAGTTTATATTTGTTGAACAAGACTTAAATCTGATAATTTCTTCTGGGACTAAAGGAAGCTGGTATCTGCCAAAGACTCTTATCTTGGTATGACCCATGCACGCTTACTATTTGCCTCCTAATTCAGGCCGTGGCTAATTGTAGATTGTTCTTTGAACAATAATGTCACATTGAAACATCATAATAGAATATCGTTGAAGTTCTGAAAAACATCAGAGTCAAATTTGCATAAACAGCAATAATGGTTTGCATTTCTATTGTTCCACTGAGATTCGAGTCTATATCAAATGGATCAAATATCAAGAAAACACAATATTGTATTTTGTTTCTTTCTCTGAATGTTTCAAAAGTTATGGTTTTACCATCTAAGTTATAAATTTGATTGCTTTAATTAAATTTGTACAATAAATAGGACAATGACAACATACAACCATAAAAGTTCCGTAAAAATTAAAATTAATATTCTGTAAATAATAATTACAACATCAATAATAATTACGAATTTTGAGTAGCTTAATAAATCGCAATTAGTAACGATAAATTTGACACCCAAAAATTGAGTTAAGTAAATCCTATAACTGAACAACGGTCAAATTATTTTCAGCTTTTTCCCGCTGGGGACATTAAAGAGAGAAATTGGCGACATAGGCAACGACTCTGTCGCCAAGGGGACGCAGAGTCTAACGCAATTATGTCAGTTTTAATAAGCCAAACGCGTTAATTTTAATTTTAGAACAAGAGCCACCCACAAGAAAACAGTTCGTTAAAGATTCACTGGATTTAAAAAGAATAGCCATTTTGTGTTTACATGTCTCTATACAATTCTGTTTGTTGTTAAAGTAAGATTGAGAAGCTATTAAAACACAATATTTAAATTTATTTCTTTATTAAAACAGATCCAATTAAAAAGTCATTGTTTAAAAATATACCGAATCCCTATAATTGTGATGAATTTTTCTTGTTCATTTCGGTTTATTCAGTTTAAAAAAGAATATTTTCGATTTAAGGAGGAAGCATTAGTTTTTCTCTTGATTGCTTATCATTTTACGGCAGAACAATTTATCTTTCCCTTAAAATTGATAAAATTAAACATTATTTCGTTTATTATTTAAAATATTAGTTTTAAATAAATTTGAGCTAGCTACAATAAGTTTTCAGCTGAATATTTCTGCCACCGGAAGCCATTAAACGCAGACAACCGTCTCATAATTTGATCTTGGGTCAAGTTGATACTCGAATTTGAGGGGAAAATATATTTTAGGGTGGCCTTAATGAAAATCGTCGATTTTTTTTTGTCGCTAAACGTGATTTCGCGCGTGTTTAAAGGAACAAAATGGCGTTGAAAACATTATGCGATGTTGCATTAAAAAAATTATACAAATTATTTATCACCACATTTAAGGGCGCTCCGTGGCTGAGTGGTCAAAGCATCACTTCGCTAATCGCTTGAGAGCGTAGGAGTGTGGGTTCGATTCCCACCATGGCCCTGGGTGTTTTCTTCGTTATCTTCTGTGGTTGTACATCTGCCATTGTGCTATTTGTCCTATTATCGACGAAGACTTACGAGCGGATCTCAAGAATCAAGCATACAAGTCTGAATATATGTAATGTAATAAATAAAATAAATAAAAATAAATAAACCATATTTAAAAATACCTGGTGTCAAATTGGTGAAAAACCAAGTGTCACCATGAAGCATACGTCACCCGAATTTGCTGTTGCCTCTTAATGTAACACACCACACCAGCGGAGCGACAAAAACTCACAACTATGAATATTCAAACTAGTTTAGCTTTTTTCTGGATTAAATGATGGTATTAAGGCGACACATTGGCGATTCTTTTCACATCGCCAAACAACCGTGAGTCAAATAAACATTTTTGCAGTCGTTTCCGTGCCATGGTTTTTGTCGCTCAACTGTCATTTTCCGCACAAGAAAGCTCATTAGACCGGTTTACTGAGAATTGCGAACCACTCCAAACATCGGAGCCCAAGGTGGATTCGAACCCCGGAGCCTATCATTCGACTACCTATTTCTGTTGACTGAAAAAATGCTAAACACGCCCAACTCCTTTGTCCTTCTGAGTTACGATCAAGTGACGACGTTTACATCCGAGCTGGTTACTTGTTTTCTTTGTCACGCTATACCAGTGAATCCTTTGTCTTCCGGTCAGTAGAAGGACTCATCTCCCAGCCATCCCAAATCAGCATTGTATTTTGTCGTGATGTCTTGTTATTTACAGCTACTTATTTCACCTTTTCACGTTTTGTACCATTGTTTTACGTTTGTACCCTTCAGCTAGCATCACCGCCTCTAAATTTTCACATAACAACAATGGCATCACATTATACCCTTTGAAATCCTTACGTGCTTGAACAATGCCATGGGTGGCTGAGTAGTCAAAGCATCACTCCGCTAATCGCTTGAGAGCGTAGGAGTGTGGGTTCGATTCCCACCGTGGCCCTGGGTGTTTTCTTCGTTATCTTCTTTGGTTGTACATCTGTCATGGTGCTATTTGTCCTATTATCGACGAAGACTTACAAGCGGATCTCAAGAATCAAGCATACAAGTCTGAATATATGTTATGTAATAAAATAAAATGGTGTGTAGCTGAACGCCAGGAACTCAATCTGATATCAGAACCGAAAATGACTCTTCATAGTCTTCAGCAGCCCAAAAGTTTTCACAACTAGCAATAATATTCTAAATATTAACATTAAAATAAGTATAAAATTATTAATATTAGTGTAATCAAGACATTAGTTTTAAGATTCAAAAGAGATTGTGTACAAATATAACAATCAACAATAAAATTTAAAAAAAATTTAAATCTTCATTGTCGATTTAAGCTAACCATAAAGTTTATGTTTTGTTTTGTCTTTTTCCTTTTGCTTTTTTTTCTGTTCTATTGTCCATGTGTTACTGGTTTGAATCCTTTGGAAATAGCTTCTCAAACAGATGCTTTGATCTTTATTAAGAAATCGTTTTAATCACAAAATGAAATTCGAGACTATTCTCAGACATTTGATGGTGAACTTCGCCTTGTTTGATGCCGCTCGAAGAATGTGATTTCAAGGCAGGAAGCAAATTCGTCCACAAGTCGGATTTTAGACGCCGTCTCATTACGAAGTCGTCATGAATTATGTGTGACATACATGAAACGTCATCTGACGTCATAGATATTTTAAACCAATGGGAACTGTAATGAAGTGACGTAGTCACGATCTCAAGTGGAATGTGTGTGTGAAAGGGGGGGGAGAGCAGCCACTTTGTGGTTAATAATGTGCAAGATCAGATTGGAGAATATAGTTTTTTGATCTTGAAGAAGATGTTTATGATTATGTTATTATCTCTGTGATTGAAGTTTGTGATTTACGATTTGTTGGCATGGAAATTAAAAGCCTTTTGTCACTGGAAACGTCCCAGAATATCGCCCATGGTATCTTAGAGCTCTGCTGTTTTGATACAACAAATCAATGCAGAAAAATTAAGAAACTAAATTTTGTTGCCACATGATAACAAGAGGAGTATTGAATCAAACGATACTTATACATGACGATATATACTGCGGAACACACAAACAATACTAAGTGTTGCCTGTAATTTGCGTTGCACTGTGGTTTTTTTTGGGGAAAATCATATAGTTAAGGAAATCATATAATCATAATCATACAAGGAAGGAAACTTCCCAGGATGAATAAAAGTATGAAAGTGGTACTCATTGTCTTCTTCTGAGATGAGTACCTGGGTCGTTCAGAACGAAAAACTGAAAGGCTAACCCTCAATATCTTACCAGAAAATATCGTATGGACTGCCGCATCTTAAATATCTTTTTCAAATCAAATTTTCCGGTATTATTTTTTTTCCAATGGCGGGCAAACAAGGGTGACTGAACCCTGTGCCACAACAAGGCCAGAAGCTGCTACTCATGTATCGTTACCCAGCGGGCACCTGTGAACCAAGTCACGGAAACGAGTAGCGTTACCCGCGCCATACCACCACAAACCCATTTATAGGGTGGGATACATTCAGGCAACATCACAGAAGAAAGGATAGAGAAACACAGACAGAAGGAAAGAAACATCCATGCCCGAATCGGGATTCGAACCCGGGACCCACAGCTCAGGAGTCAGGAACGCTAACCACTCAGCCATCGGTCGGCTTTTTTTTCGGTAATATTATATTATTGGTAAATTAGAGCAATATATATCTCCACCTTAGTAACTTCGCAAACTATTGCCACTAGATCTTACTCTGAGGGAAATTTTGTCTGAATTCATTGCTAAATATCTGATCTGCTCCAGAATTCATGCGCACTATTCTCACTTTAAGGATAGATGTTTGTTAGCGGCTGAGAACCCACTTTAAATTGTTGATTTCTATTATATTACTTTGGACTTAGGAAAGGGTCATCAGGTGTTCAATTAAACCAACATTACCGGAGTGGAATAATTGATCTCTAGTAAAACGAATTATTCTTCTGTGACTTGCTACACGTTTATCGAGACTATTTTCGGACTGACTAATTGAGTCGAAAGTAAATCACATTTTAATGAAACATTTAAACAAAAATTATGTTGTTGTTGTTGTTGCTTATCCCCGACTGGCGTGACAGTACCTTCACACTAGCCCCATGAATCCAAAAATAGTCAGTCTCTCAAGCACCACCTCCGGTCTCAAATCCATGTCCCCTCTCTCACACCCAATGCACTGTAAAATATGAGATGGGGAGGCCTGAACCACTCAACATTTGGGTGAAAAGTGGGGTGTAAGAGCAGCTTCTGTTGGTACAGAGTACCTGGAGCACCCAAGGGTAGAAGTCTGACTTTGCTCCATTGCCCCAGGCTTTAGCTGGACATAGTGGAGTGGCCTTCACGCCTTGGGTGACCCTACCAGGACATTACTCTCCCGACGTACTTCACCCACACCGCCCAGGAACACCCCCTCACCGGCAACTAGTGCACACTAGTCTCATACGATAAGTGCTATTTTATTAGAGTTTTCCAAAATTCTGATTCATACCACATTTCATTAAATGTTAAACAAATAAAACATATTCCTCGAAATATACCAGTTAATGTATTGCTTAAATATTTTTATTAAATGATGCGGCTAAACGAAACTTTTCTTTTTTATAACCAAATCATAAATTTTGCTCGATTTCTTTGAAAAAGTTATTTTCATTTATTTAAAAGAAATCTTTAGTCTTTCTTTCATACATATTCATATATTTTAAGAATTTTAACAACTGAAGTATAAATGGAGTCTCTTGAAGATTATTACCCAAAAGCATAAAACAATTCATCTTATTTGATTTTTTTAAACTTTCTAATCATTTCGATAAAATAATTTTAATGGAATGAAAATCAGAAATAATAATTTCGGCTTTTTTGTATTTCTTTTGGAATCAATCCTAACTTCGCGAAAGCGGTCCATGCAATCTTACACTTCACCCGTCAGCATTGATTAATTTGAAGAGCGCGCCATTTCAATTAATATCCAATTTGACGTCGCTTTATATCAGGCGCACCCCCCACCCTGCCGCAGCACATATGAAAAATGTATCTTGACCCCGTTCAGACGATCTCAGGCTCTTTCAGTGATGCCGGGTTTTCTACTTTCGATTCATCGCCTCCTTTTTGACCTTTGATGAAGGGGTCACAGGCACCTACCTATCTTTTTAAAGCAACTCTGATTGCAGAGAGTTTTGGCGGTTAATCGTGAAAACCCGCTCACAAGTTCCTACACTCAGTGCAAATGATGGTACGTCGTAGGCATTTACTATTCCGTATGTCATCTATAAACCGCTTGTCTTATAATAGATTGCGTATTTTTTCCCATCCTGGTTTTGTTTTTCTAGGATTGTCGGCAACTCATTTAAAATATGTAATTCTAATGCAACTTTAACGTATGTTGTTGTTGTTGTCGTGTGCCAACTTGGCTGGCAGTATGGGGTGCGCTACTCCACTTTTTCAACTGAACCCTATTTTGGAGTGGAGTCTGATTTCTTCAGTACACACATGCCATAGCAACCCGTTTATAGGGTAAGCAACCATTTACACCTCATACACACAAGGAAAGGACAAAGACAGGATAGATAGAGAGAGAAAGTACATCCATGCCGGAACCGGGATTCGAACCCAGGACCTCCCAGTCAGACGCGCTGACCACTAGACAAGATAGGCGGCGCATCTTCATTTAATTGATTAAAATCTCTTTTCCTTTAAATATTTTCAGTTTTTTTCTCCCGTGCGTTTACAATATACATTAATAAATCAAATGGACCATTTTTTCAAAAAATTCATTTAACCGAATCTTCGATTATTTAAATGGGATCTGGTTTCAAATGATTTGGATAATTGTTTCTAGTGTGTATGTACACACACACACAAATATATATATATAAATTGTGTTCATTGAATTTTTCTATTTAATTCAAGTCAGAGAGTGCCTGACTACGGATAGGGAGGTCCTGGGTTCGAATCCCGGTTCAGGCATGGATGTACTTTCTCTCTCTATCTATCCTGTCTTTGTCCTTTCCTTGTATGAATGGGTTGTGAATGGTTGCCTACCCTATAAACGGGTCCCTATGGCATGTGTGTACTGAGAAAGTCGGACTCCACACCAAAATAGGGTTCAGTTGGAAAAGTGGAGCAGCGCACCCCATATTGCCAGCCTTGCTGGCACACGACAACAACAACAAATGAAGATGCAACACTTTTACACTTTAAGGTACTTACAAGTACTGTATTGTATGTATGTACAGTGCAGTAAATAAAAATTATTGCTTGCGGTCAGTGTTCGTTGCCTTCATCCGTTTTCGGGCAGCCAAGTCGCACATCCGCTTGCCATTGGAAATTTGCATGTGGCCTCACCCGGGCTGACACTTCATCCACTTCCAAGCAGTTTCAAAGCCGGCAAATGCTTCTTTACAGGCTGATGGTCCCGTGTCTTCTTCAACTTGAACATAAGGAAGTCATTGTTAGGTTAGGAGAAGATACATTCACCGTCATTGAATTGGACAATTCATCATCTTTATAATCCATTGCAGTCATCATATTTCTCTTTCTAAATCTTCATACAGCTAAGAACTGATAATTCATAAAGCGTCTTGTTTTTTTTTTATCCGAATCTTTAAAATCATTATGCAAATATAATTCTTGTCAGAAAAACGTTTCAAGTAAACTTTTTGATGCCCTTCAATAAACGTCTTGAATAATCAAAACAACCTTCTTGTAAATTATCATTACTGAGGAAAATCGATTCTTCAATCTCTAACCAAATAGGTACAATTGTCGTTGTGATATCATCAATGACTCTGAATATCACTCTCGTGAACCATCAGTGACGATGCTAAAAGCGTGTTTGCTCTCGAAATATTTGCAGGCCTCCACGGTGGATGTAAGTAGAAAAGAGACCTACTCAAGTTTGATCTCGTCGTTTGTCTTCGATTTATATTGTTACAAATTTATAAATAATGATTGTATTTGTCTTAAAATATCTCAGACAGATCGGAAATTCTCGCATTTGTGGCAAAAATTGCGGTGTTTAGACGTGTTGTAGTTTAAAAGCGGATTTCCTAATGATTTGGTGACTTTTGGCGAGATTCTTGGCGACTTGGCGAGAAATCGATACTTCTGGAAACATCCATTACCTAAGCTCTAGGACCAATATTTTTCGAGATAGCCTAGAAGCTTCCAGAACCTTGGCGAAATTGGTAGATTTCTCCGCCAAGTCAGGTATAAATACCGCACCTTGACATAGAAAGGCGGTTTTTGTGAAGACAGTCGAAGAATGAGGACGATTAGTTGCGATTGCTAGTTGTTCTCTGTCTGAAGTATTTGAGACCTGTGATTGGAAGCTGTTTCTTGTTATATCTGACGAATTGTAGCTGTATAATTGTGATTGTTACAGCGGGAATTTCTTATATCTAGTGAAATTTTTACGAATAAAAGTCTTGTGTTCATTAAGTGGTTGCTTTATTCAACTCTCAATCGAGACGAACCCCTGAAGCTCGGTACAATATTGACAAGGTATTTGTGATGAGGAATGAACTTATCCCATTGTTCAATTAGTTAACTTTATTTGTAGTTGTAGAAAGGAGCTTCGACGGTATTGTTTATATCGCTTTATAAACTACGCCTGGGTAACTAGAATAACGCTTGTCATGTTGATTATTTTTAATTAGTCTTAATTATTCGCAAAAAATTCTTCGCAAAGTTCCTAACAATTTATTCTAGTATTCGCCTTTTGATCATATCTCTGTGACGCAATAGATTAATATTTAATTCTAGAAATAATAATCTTTACCTTTGTTTATTTATATAATTTTCATAATTTTGAAAAATCTGAAAATAAATTCAAAATTATTTATTAAAAAGTGCCTCTTTTAAAACATGGTTTGTTGCTCATTTCAAAAAAAGTTAAATAATAAATGATTGGGGCTCCATTCTGTTTAATAAGAACTTTTTATAGAATATATTTAACTTTAAAAAAAGACAAATTTGAAAGGGATAACTAGATTAGATTGTTCATAAATTAATTTCGCTATTTTTTTCTCAAGGGAGGATTTAATCATATTTCTTACTGAGAAATTCTTTATTAATGCGTATAATCATTATATATTTGGACGACTGATATAGCTCGGGAAAAGTTCAATTTATTTTATTCATAGTATTTGTAGGTTGTCCAGTCAAACATAAAAATGAAAAGCAGCATTTTTGGCGTATTTTACTTTTCCAGAAATGCTGTCAGCAAAAAAAAAACTTGTCCGATTTTATGGAGATGATGTATTGGCAGCATATCAGGGTCAAAACTGGCTTACAGATTTTCTGTCCAGCAGTTTTGATATGGAAGATGCACCATGTTCTGGAATTCCAAGCTGTAGCTGATGAAGATACAATTAAGACATTGGCTGATGAAAACTAACAAATAATAAGTCATGGTATTGCTGAGATTTAAACTTATCAAATTTAATTGTTCCTATAAAGAGCTATTGTTTAATTTCAAAGCCCGAAATATGTATTCTTCAAGATATTGGGAGAACTTGTACTAGTTTGTTAACTGGTTAAAAACTTTTAAACTTTATATGGGATATCCAGCAACACCGATCTTATTCTCCAGATTTGGCAACTTCTGATTATTTTTTGTTCCTTTTTCGACATGCTTTTTAGACGGTAAAACGCTTACTTCAAATGTAAAGGCAAAAAATGAATTAAATCTGTTTCTTTTGTTTTGTTTTTTGCAAGAAAAAAAAACAATTTTAAAAAATTTAACGAGCATTTTAAGCCCATGTTTTACAAATCTGCTTTTCATTATTTCAGGAATATTAATTAAAAGAAAATTTTTAATGTTGATTTATATATAAGCAAGGCAATAGTTTTAGAATTCAAAAGAGATTGTTTACAAATATTGCAATTATTAATTTACAATTCTGTTATTGAATGTAGTTTTTTAAAATTTAAATCGTCCTTGCCAATTTAAACTAATTATAAAGTGGATGTTTTGTCTTGTCTTTTTCATTTTGCCTTTTCTGTTGTTCTATTGTCCATGTGTTAATAGCTTGAATCCATGGGGAAAAAAACTGGTAAAAATATATTTGAAAGTGCCCCTTAGCGAAATTGGCGATTTTTGTTTGGCGCCAATCCTGTTCGCGAGGAACGCTCTGCAAAACAGTGATGGCAGCCAAAACACAATGAAACTTCAAAAATGCAGTATGCACATAAAGAAAAGAAAAAAATGTACTCACTTTATTTTTCTGGAATATCCTCACTTTGAGGTACACAGAATTCTCTAATAGCACACCTACAGATATTGCTTAAATTTATCCTGAAAAGAAAACCAATCAGAACCGTGAATGGATTTCAGAATAATGTTTAGGGTTACCATAAATAGAACAAAATCGCCCATCTTGGTGATAAACTTGGCGAGAATTCAAGGGGCACCCTCAAGTATAGTCTTACCAAAAAACTGCTTTTCAAACTGATGTTTGCTCTCAAACGATTTCTTTTTTGCCGAAGCCAAAAAGAAGTATTTTTTATTAGCGAAATGAACTTCGACACTATTTTCAGACATTCGATGGTGGATTTCGCCTTGTTTGCTGCCGCTAGTGGAATGCGATTTAAAAGGAGGCAGCAAATTTGTTGACGAGTCGTATTGACAACGCCTCTCAATACGATGCGACTTGGATGAGACTTTCTCTGACGTCATGGATATTTTAAACCAATGAGAATTGTGATAAAGTGGCTTAATCATGATCTCAACTGGAACGAAAGAAACAGACAGTTTATGGTTAACTTGTGTCTGATCTGAAATAAATTTAAAAAACATGTTTAAAAATGTAAATCCAAATTTTATATAGTTTATCCTGAAAACCGTAGATAACTGGATTTCGGACAACTGTTTAATGGTTTGCCGCTCAACTTGTCTAATGGTCAGCGTGCCTGACTGCGGATAAGGAGATCCTGGGTTCGAATCCCGGTTCGGGCATGGATGTGCTTTCTCCATCTATCTATCCTGTCTTTGCCCTTTCCTTGTATGAATGAGGTGTGAAGGGTTCCCTACCCTATAAACGGGTCCCTATGGCATGTGTGTAGAGCAAAGTCGTACTTTCACCTTCATGGTGCTCTGATTAAAACGAAAGACGCTCCCAATTGACTTAAATTCGCATAGCCAAAGCATAGCGAGCTTGGCTTGTCCAAGTGTCATTAGTAACAACACAATTAATGGTGTAAAAATTTTAAATTAAATTTAAAAAAAACCCGAGATTTTTGTCCCAATTCATAGGAAATGAACCAATTGATTCGCATGATTCAATTGTAATAAATTAATTTCTCCTTACAATAGTCTAAGTGAAATAAATTTACCTGTGAAAATTCGTATAAAATAAGTCAGTTTTCTTGAATATGATTCTTGAGCAATAAATTTGTTATTGATTATAATCCATATCAGTCACATTATCAAGTATAAAATGAGAGAGAGAATTTTCTTATCTCTCTCTCTCTCTCATAATCAGTATAAATTAAATTAACTTACTTAACCCTTTGACAAGCATTCGACGTATCAGAACGTCATGCATTAATTTGACCAAAGTCTCACATGACGTTCTGATACGTCATTGAAAATGACACAATATTTAACATGTTCATTCTTGTTTATTTCAAAGTAACAATGATAGTGAGATAAAAACTAAGATGCAAAAGATGTACAAGATACTTATCAAGCAGTGATAGTGAATCTTCTCCTGAGAAATTAGATCGATGGATTTGAGAAGAAAAAGACAATGTACCTCATGTAAAACGGTTTCGTGAAGTGCCTGGAATAAATCCTTTGTGTCTGCGAAGGCTAGGTGCTCATCCTAAACCTTTGGATGTTTTGAATGAAGTCCTCAGTGAAGATTTTTGGAATAGCATAGTAGAAGAGACAAACAGATATGCCAGATAGAAAAAGGTTTTGGAAAAAAAAAAGAAACAAAAGGTGGGAGCCAATAAATTCTAATAATTGCATAAAATATGCTGTTCTTACAAATTACTCTACCCCAAAAAATTAAATGTGCTCCAAATGCAAAAAATTATTCGAATAAATGTGCATCCAAAGGGTTAACTTGATTTATGTGAAATAAATAAATATCATAAATTTAGACAATTTACTAATCATGTTTTGCACGAAATAATTAATTTTACTTCCTTTGATTCACATGCAATGGTTAATTTACTTAGTATGATCCGTATAAAGTCAACTTTTACTCATTACATTGCACATAAAATAAATCAGTTTGCTTATCGTGAATGTCGCTTGGGAAGTCTTTGCAAAAACTGTTACGAATCATTTGCTGCGTATCACGATAGATTTTAAAAGGCCGAGAAGGTCCAAAAATTGCTGCCAGGGTTTCCAGAACTGTTCCCATCCTATTTCCGATTTCCAGTACACCTTGAAGGAAAAAGTAATCGAAATTTGTGAGGAAATCGAAACGGGATTTCTGGGCTCCTTTGCAGAAGAGCGTTCTTTCAATCGGCCCGGATTCATGGTCTGGTGACCTGAGATCATTGCAGATTCTCCGAATTCACGGCAACCGCCAGATCAGCAGATGATCTTTCAATTTTCACTGTAACAGGAGGAAGTGGTGGCTGTGATCAGACGATTTTTTGGCACGCGATACTCAAGTACTTTTTTTTTTTTTTTTTGATATATATCTTCCTTCGATCTGCGGCCCTTTGAAGCCGAAAGCAAATAATTTTTCGTTTGCTTTTTCTTTAGAAACACACTAATTGTTTCGATATCATTCTTGTATTGCAAAAAATGTAATAAGATATTGCACTTCTTATAACAGTTACAGAAAGAATAATTATTTGTAAAAAGAATCAATGGTTTAAAAAAAGGGAAAATAAAGGAACATCTAATGATAAGGCAATGCGATGCATAAAAACTCCATAAAACATTTTATTTAAAAAAATTTCCGCTGTCGGATTTTATGTACCGAATTGTTTATCGTAGCATGTCCTTTTTACCTTTAGCTTTAATCCTTAACATTTTATATATCTTTAATATTTTATTTAAAAAAATTTCTGCTGTCGGATTTTATGTAAAGAATTGTTCATCGTAGCATATCCTCACCGTGGTAAGCAGTCTTCTGTGTATTATCTCATGGAAGGTGTCTTCTACAGAGGGTGCTAAGGGGTTGTTCAAAACACAGGAAAAGCCTTAGAAATTTGCTGACACTTGAGTTTTTACGCCAGCAGTTGACTGCAGTGTATCGGCAAAATAAGGGTACATTCATAAGTTTGATATTGTGATAAATAGCCTATATATTTAACAAATAAATTACTTTATTATTTCAATTTAGTTTAAATATAATATATCACATATGTACAAGTAATATTGCTCCAGTGGCTCAGTAGCTTCACGCCGCTTCCCGTGAGCTCAGCAAAGGGAAGCATCATTTGCCGCGGGCAGTGGTTGGGAGGGTGACCACGGTGTACTCTCCTTCACTGGGTTGCTGGAGCTCCGTGGGTTGGGGACGTGTCCACGTTCCTCTGTGACGTCCAAGTCCTTCCGCTGGTGTGGCGTGGATGTGGAGAGGAGGGTGCCAGCTCAGGTGTGGCATCGTCACCTGAACGTGGCTCAAAATGACGAGGCACTTTAAAAAGAGCAAAGTCGTACTTTCACCTTCGTGGTGCTCTGATCCAAACGAAAGACGCTCCCTATTGACTTAATTCGCGCTGCCAAAGGCAAAAGCGAGCTTGGCTTGTCCAATTGTCAATGGAAAACAACAACAAATAATATTAAATTAATAAATTTATACTAAATTAAAATAATCAAATAAGTGCTTTCTTAAATACACAACCTATATTTAATACTATATTTAAGAATATTTCCTCATTTACCTATATACGGAAGTCGATTGTTGGCCTAAGAAATCAAGTATCATAAAACTCTTTATCTTGAAGAACCGGGTATCATCATCTATATAAATCCAATTCGATACGAAATGAAGCTGATTTCTGTTGTTGTTGTTGTTGTTACTAATGACACTTGGACAAGCCAAGCTCGCTATGCCTTGGCTATGCGAATTCCAGTCGATTGGGAGCGTCTTTCGTTTTTGATCAGAGCACCATGCCATAGGGACCCGTTTATAGGGTAGGCAACCATTTACACCTCATTCATACAAGGAGAGGACAAAGACAGGATAGATAGAGAGAGAAAGTACATCCATGCCCGAACCGGGATTCGAACCCAGGAACTCCTTATTGGCAGTCAGGCAGACTGAACACTAGACAAGTTGGGCGGCAGCTGACTTCTAATTACGATTGGATTCTACTCTAGTGATTTAGGCAACTAAACCTATTCGAGAAATAAAATTATCCCCCTCCCACATAGCCTTCTACTCAACTACGGACTCCTTCTACATTATTTTTGTAAGTTATTTCATTCAAAAAATAATATACACGCATACATTTTTTAAAACTCTACAAACTAATTCCTGAAAAATCTTAATTCTTTTAGGTATAGAAAATTTGGTTCAAAATTCCAGAAGCTTTGCAAACATTTTCTCAGAGGGATTTTAATCCTCCTTCTCTATCAGCACGCCTATTAGTCAATATTCTCTGAATATAATAAAACTTTTCCACAACAATTTATTGGCAATTATTAGATTTAAAGTTTTATTGTTAATTACCTTTTTTATGGTGGTTTTCTATGACAAGTTATTAACATTCAAAATTTCATTCAAAGTAATTGTTTCAAAGATTATGCTTTTCTACAAGTTACAAGAAACTTGATTTAAGCCAAAGTTATATTGTTTTTTGCCATTTTATGATGGCACATTTCCACAGAAAAATATTAACTATTAAGATTGTATCATACTCTATTCCTTATCTTTTTATGGAGATTTTTTTCCCCACAAGAAGTTATTAAGAGGACTGTTAAGATTTAAATCAAAATTATATAATTCTTTGTGTTTTTTATAACAGCTCTTTTCCACAAGTTGTTAGCATATTAATCGTTCATTTAAAGTTTAACTGTTTCTATTTTTTTATTACTTTAATGTTTTAGGATTAAACACTGAATACTAATTTCCTTTTAATCGAAAATACCTTTGCTTAGTTTTTTAAAAAGTAATACCCAGTTTACTGAAAATGAAGCTTTTGTGTGTGTGATTCACTGTATTTAAGGGATAAATGATCAATAAGAATGCAATAAAAGAGATATTTAATTGAAAAATTTTATAAACGATTTGTTCATTTCACAAAATTATAATTACGGTATTATTCGCTCAGAATGCATTATAATTAAGAATTTTAAGTATTCTCTTTTTTTATAAATTTTATGAAACTAATTTTAAAATGTTGGGATCAAAACTTTTTTTTATATAATTTAAGAATTTTTTTACATTCGAATTTTAAAAAATTTATATTTAACTTTTAATTGTTTTAAATGCAATAATTTATTTTAATACTTCTACATTTGTTTTCCTCTTTTTGGTTGCAAGCTCAAGAAAACGATTTCAAAAATGTCAGCTAGCACTGGAGGGGAAAATTCATGGTGAAAATTCCAAAGTTTATAACTTTTGTGTTCTAGATAGCCGATTTGCTTTGTGATGTGTTGCTGACGATTTTCTGCAAAAGTGTTTGAATCGATTGGTGAGGCTTAAGCGGGAACCGATACCCTTTTTAAATACACATATCCTCCTCATTTCATGCATACCTCGAGCACACGGTAAGCACTTGAGTTCGTGAGCACCCCCCCCCCTTTCCGAAAAATCACAAGCGCTCAGGAATCCCTTCCTTCCCTATTTTCGTGTATTTTGTTTCCTCCTTCAAGCTAAGCGTCAATTCTAAAAGGGGGGAGGGGAGAAGTGGGAGGTCAAACTCCCCCCCCCCTACTTTGAACTTTTGTCACTTTTTGCAGGTGAAGGTGAGGCCTGGGAATGCCGCAGGTGCGAACTTTCAGAAGGAATCATTTCACCGATAACTATCGCTTGTCCAAAGTGGTGACAAATAGGGGCTTTTATCACGTGCACCACACATCCCCTTCCCCCACCCTTCCGAACCACCCACACTAAAGAAAAAAAAGCTCCCAGTCTTACATTTTGTCTCTGTGCTGAGTTGCAGAGAAGAAAAAGCTGCTTCATTTATTTGAAGCAGACGATTTCTTAAATTTTCGAAGAACGATACGATTTTAATGGAAACGGACACCAGAATCGATATTATTCAACTATTCTATAATCATGATTGATTTTTTTAAACGTTACTGAAGCTTATAACTTTACTGCAACTCACAAAGTAGTGATTTATATAGTTAAAAAGTTTCTTCACCACTACTTTTTTTCCCCCCAAAAAAGTAGTCGTCTGTTCTACATAAAACCGTCTGGGAATTAATTTTGCTTGGAAATTATATCGTATATTTGCATATTATTTTATAAAGAATCATGTAAAAATTAACACATAAAGTTTATTTGAATTAGAATATGACTCTAGTATTTAAGATAGTAAAAAATTTGATTGTACAAACAAAAAAAATAAATAAATAAATAAAAAATAATAATAATAATAATAATAAAAAACTGAAGCAGAGAGAAGTTTGCTTTTCTTATAGAATACATAAATATAGTGGTTTTAAAACTTTAATCAATCATTAGTTTTTACTTACACTTTATTTGAGTAACGTATATTTTGATATAAATTATTCTGGTTTTGGATACTTATCATTTTAAGTTTCTTCAAAATGCACACAACTATAGTATGCGTTACATTATATGAGTAACTTCATAAGCTTTATGTTAATCAGAAATGCTCAAAAATGTAAAAGAGTATGCGATTTCAAAGGAATGTTTAATGTTAAAATTTACATCATTTGGCTGTAATACATGCAATAGAAACTAAAATATACAAAGCGCATCATAAATTCACAGCAAATTTCTTTTTCAAAACTATATCCACACTTTTTATGTGTATAAAATAAAATTTAAACAGCGCAAGACTTTCTAAGTGAATTTTAATTATAATTTGTGAATTTTATTTATAACTACAACCATTTAAAATGTCTTACCTACACAAAAAGTAAAATTCTCTTCATAAAATATTTTGAACACACTTTGAAACATTCAGTTTTTTTTTTTTTTTTTTTTATCTGAGTTAGCAGTCCTTTTAGCATCGCCAGGCTTGGAAAGAACGAAGATGACCAATACTTAAAACTTTTTCAGTGCTGGGGATTTTCATACTGGTGATGTTGAAATTCCGTATTTTTTGGAGCTCTTGACATGGAATTTCTCCCGACTCGTTCAACTGCCTTCTTACAACTCATGCATAAAATAATGGTAAATAGCTTCAAATATCGAAAAATACTTTTGCAAGGCGTGACCTTAACTTGCAACAACCTCATGACACAGAGATTCTATACACTTGTCAATCGAAACTTGGAATGGCGCTACAGGAAGGAAAAAAAAAAAACGATGTCTTAACCATATTATGATGCAAACTTTGTTTTAAAAAATCCACCATAACAGAAGAAAGGCCGGTGTGGGACGGTAGGTTGGAGTGCTTCTCATTACCGGATGGTAGTGATTTCAGAGGCTGGCTTAACCGAAGATCTAAAGGCGAGGTGGGCGCGTAAAATGGGTCTTGATCGCATTGTCCTCCTAGTGAAATGATACCTCTAGGGAAGACAGGTCAAGTATTAGGGGGTTCTGCTTCATCCTTACTCCTGTTGTTGTTGTTACTTATGACACTTGGACATGCCAAGCTCGCTACGCCTTGGCAACGCGAATTGAAGTCAACAGGGAGCGTTTTTCGCTTTAATCAGAGCACCATGAAGGTGAAAGTACGTCTTTCCTCTTTTTTAAATCCTCCGATAGATGGCACCACCAGATAATCCACTCCTTCAATTTTGACATTGATTTGAAGGGGGAGGAAATTTTCTCCAGACCATTGCGCCCATGGTAACTGCTCAACGACCGACCACAGGACTCATTCATAGATGACGTTTACTCTAATTTTCGTGATAGAATAACCGAATTCAAATATAATCCCTGAAAACACAGCAAGTCTTTCGTTGTTGTTGTTACTAATGACGATTGGATAAACTAAGCTCGCTATGCCTTGCTATGCGAATTTAAGTCAATTGGGAGCGTCTTTTGTTCTAATCTGAGCACCATGAATTTGAAAGAACGACTTTTGCTCTTCAATTCCTCCGATAGATGGCAGCACCAGAGAATCCACTCCTTCAATTTTGACATTGATTTGAAGGGGGAGGAAATTTTCTCCAGACCATTGCGCCCATGGTAACTGCTCAACGACCGACCACAGGACTTTCGATTCCACAGATTTAACGAGCACGTATATCGTATGTACTCGGTGGGTCTTTGGCGGCATCGGGAATCGAACCCCGTCCTTCCGGATGGAAGGCCGATACCCTAACCACTAGGCTAATACGGCCCCTGTTTCCACTTACTGAGTACATTTGCAATTTTTATTCACTATTCAAATATTTTTAGTACTTATATATTAAAATTTGTCTTAATTTTTTTTCTTTTACCCATTATTATTTGCCCTAACCACTAGGTTACCACGGCCCTTCCTTACTCCTAAATTGTGAAGATTCCCTCTGGGTTGCTTCTACTAACTGGTAGATCCCTAATCAGAACCAAGTTCTGGGAAGCATGCCGCCCGCCCTGTCTAGTGATCAGAGTCCCTGACTACGGATAGGGAGGTCTTGGGTTCGAATCCCGGTTCGGGTATGGATGTACTTTCTCTCTCTATCTATCCTGTCTTTGTCCTTTCCTTGTATGAATGAGGTGTGAATGGTTGCCTACCCTATAAACGGGTCCCTATGCCATGTGGGTACTGAGGAAGTCGGACTCCACACTAAAATAGGGTTCAGTTGAAAAAGTGGAGCCGCGCACCCCATATTGCCAGCCTACACACCACCACAACAACAACATAGGAGAATGTGCACCATAACAGTGCACAATACAATATATATCGACAAAACAAAAATCCATTTTTATGAAATATAAACACAAATTTTTTTCAAATGCGATTTCTTTTTTTAGAAACGTTTAATTGCTGCAGGCCGCCCAACAACCTCCCCCAGTATCCAAACAGAATTCTTATTGTGTTCGTCCGCTGAATTTTCGCCCTGAGTTGGTTTGAAAATGGTTGAAAAGGATGAAATGAGATTTACGTCAGGATGTCTGATTTAGACTAGATAAGATTTAGTCTATTTCTTTCCGAAATTTGAAATATCTACATAGAAAAAAAAAAAAACATTCTCAGTACATGTGCGGCATTTTCTCCTACAGTTATTAACGCTGATGAAGGGAGTTCCGACTTCGGCATTTAACAACTAAAGGGAAATTTCAGGTGTCACCAACATTATTCGTTTTTAGCTACTCAACACACCAGATCTCAATTCGCTGTCCAAAACAGCGTTTTGAAGAAAGCCTAAATAAGCAATAGGGATTGTTGAGAAGGAAATAGTTTTTTTCAAAATCGTATTTTTTCTTTTGTTGTTGTGGCTAATGTCGTGTGTCAACTAGGCTGGCAACATGGGGTGCGCTGCTTCACTTTTCCAACTGAACCCTATTTTGGTGTGGAGTCCGACTTCCTCAGTACACACATGCCATAGGGACCCGTTTATAGGGTAGGCAACCATTCACACCTCATTCATACTAGGAAAGGACAAAGACAGGATAGATAGAGAGAGAAGTACATCCATGCCCGAACCGGGATTCGAACCCAGGACCTCCTTATCTGCAGTCGGGCACGCTGACCTCTAGACAAGTTGGGCGGCATTTTTTCTTTTGAAACTACTTTATGTTTTCCACTTATAGCTCACTGAGCTAACAGCTGTATGGTTTGTGTTCTGGCTTTTGGTTTAACAGTTCCGGGGTTCGAATCCCACAATCTGTTACGGTATTTGTAGTGCATCCGAATCCCTTTTAAATGTTAGATCCCAAACTAACTAACCGTATGCAAAAAAAAGGATCGTTGTATTACTAGCAATCTAACGGCATTGCTAGGTGTGGCGTGTAGCAGTTAGCTCGCCCATACAAATAAAAAAGACAAGCGAATTATTTCTGTACGCATCTCTAACAATGCATGGTAATGGACTGGTTGTAAAACAACGATCATTTTTTGGTTTCATGCGGAATGTAATGAGTATATATGTCACTTTTCGATACATAATTGTCGTTAGAAAGATTAAAAATTATATATATATATATATATATATATATATATATATATATATATATATATATATATATATATATATATATATATATATATATATATATATATATATATATTATATATATATATATATATAAGCATATATATGTGTTTGTGTGTGTCACACATACAAAGTTAGAAAAGAATTTTTTTCATCTGTAAC
Source organism: Latrodectus hesperus (assembly GCA_037975125.1). Taxonomy (NCBI): domain Eukaryota; kingdom Metazoa; phylum Arthropoda; class Arachnida; order Araneae; family Theridiidae; genus Latrodectus; species Latrodectus hesperus. Next base: position 43,156,318 of record CM075856.1, on the reverse strand, counting down.
AACAATTATATATCTGAAAGTGATATATATACTTATAACATTCGGCAAGAAACCCTTTCTTTTCTTTATACATGATTCCCCACACCGATCGAGTAATCACGCATCTGCAAAATACTGTTGGTCCACGTAGCGAAGAACTTATTCATAGTTGTTTAACTTGCTAGATTAAACGTTGAATATTCGAATTTAAATAAAATTAACACAAGCACCAACAATTGTGGATTTAAATTATGTGAATTTCAGAGCTTATTTTTTTTCACGAAAGCATTTCCTATTCCTCTGTCCTTTCTTAAGGAGTCTTCTCAGAATCACAGGTCTGGATCTGTTTTTGGGGTGGTCGCCCACCTCTCTGAATCATGGCGTCAGGAAAGAAAAAAAAATGTCAGAAAATTTATGTCTTTTTTTTTAACACATTACATTTTTTACATTAAAATTGAAGTATTTTTTTTAAAACCAAAGTGAGAGAGGTTAGAAATTATTTCATGTTTTTGAAAACATATCAAATGTTTTTCCTTCCAATTTAAGTAAAATTTAAAGTTTTTTTTTCTTTTTAAAGCACATAAGGCCTGAGTATCTAGTTTCAGAAAAATGACACTGCAACTCGAAGGGTTGGGGAACTGAAAATCATTACAAAGGAAATTGCATGGGAAACATTTGGAGTCTCGTGTTTCTCAATGAGAGGGGCTTAGAAGCTTGAATAGGAAAACTATATATATATATATATATATATATATATATATATATATATATATATATATATATATATTAAATAGCATTGAGAGAACCATTAAAATGATGCTTCTTTAGAGGTATCTCCTGTAATTAAAATTTCTGTTGATCTTAACTTTTCCCTCTTCTTGGAACCGTCCTGTATTTCAGAGTGATATAATTCTGTCTTTTGTGAGAGAACTTGCAATATACAGGGTGATCTTTTTTAAAGTGACAGTGTTTGGAGCGCCCTGTAGCTCGATCTAATGGCCGGAATGGCACCAAACTTGGTATTCACACTAATCAAAACACGGGAAAAAGAACTCCGTAAAAACATTTTTAGTTCCAAAAATCGCCACGAGGGCATTTTGTGGCATTTTACATTGTATAAAATGTGAGAAAAGAGAGAAAAATACTGACACATACAATCGTACAGTTAAATTATTAATGTTTATTTATTACATTGACTTCCCCGGTGAGGAATTAGACAACATTCCATGTGAGCACCGTTCTCAGAAATAGCACCATGCATTCTGCGTACAACGTTCCCCACAACCGAACGTAATTTGTCACGAGGAATATATTATCGTTATTGTAAACTATAGCAGCACCATATAGTGCCCAAGCAGTGACTCTTGAACTAAAATTTTTCTTACGGAATTTTTTTCCCATGTCTTGATTAGTCTAAATACCAAGTTTGGTGCCATTTCGGCTATATTAGATCGCGCTACAGGAAGCTTCAATAACTGTTACTTTAAAAAAGATCACCCGGTATTTCAGAGAGACAAAATATTTTTATATTTTTATTATTATTACGTGAAAAACATGCTTAATTTTTGATACAGAATGCGGGTGTATACTTCGCATATCAGATTATAGAGTTTTCCTTTTAAAGTGAGGTAACTCTAACGAATATCTAATGACTGTTATGAATTAGAATTCTGAATGGTGTTTGCACAGATTGCTTTCCATTAGTTTTACCTCTATCTCGAATTTAGTTTTCTTTTTTCTTTCTTTTTTTTGGCAATAATTTTAATTTTTATGATAATCGGATTCTCTTTTACTTAGATTGTGTAAAGAGCATTTTATCAGTCTCTACTGTTCTCAACTTTCTAATCAGAGGAAATTTTCATTTTTATTTTGAATGATTCCCTCGCGATTTTGCTGTTTTTAAAGATTACAAAGGTGGTCGCTAACTGTTTTATTACCAGAATTTAGACATCTCAAACCTGACATTTGAAGAAATCGTTCACTTTAAAAACTCATACTAATTTAAGTAAGAAAATGTGTGGTTATGTAATTATTCAAATGCATTTTTAAAAATACCTTAATATTTGGTCATCGTGTACGTTCAGTCAGTGAAAATTTAATCCTTTATTTACTATTTGTACTCAGTAAGAACCACTTGATTAAAATGAACAGGAATCTAGTCGTCATTATTCTACGGTGATTAAAAATGCGGTTCTTACAAATAAACATGGACTTCACATGATGCAGTATCTATAAGCTATATTTTTCCCAATATGTACCCGTTTCTGATACATGAAATTCAATATCTCGAATCAACATTTATTGATGATTGAAACAGGCTCTCAATTTGCTTAACGAGAATTAAAATCCCGAGTAGTTTCAAGTGCTAACACAATTCAAGTGACTCTATTTTGGTTCTTTTTAATCAAGCATCACTTAAAATTATTTGGTATATTAAGTAATTTTAAGTACTGCTTTTTTAATTTGAATTAGCGATAACTTAGTTCAATTTGTAGAATACGATAACATAGACTATTTCTTGATTTAATTTTCAAATCAGCAGATATATATATATATATATATATATATATATATATATATATATATATATATATATATATATATGTGTGTGTGTGTGTGTTGTTAAGAGTTGTTAAGCTATATATACATATGAATGAAGAAATACATAAACGTTATTTTTATATTTGCAGCGTTTTTTTACGTTAATATTTTTCCGAAAAATGACAAAATGTCTGTTAGACATAATGTTTCTTATTTATCACGTGTAATGCATTTTTATGTCCCAGAAGTTTTGCTCCATTACGTTGCTTCGAATAATAAAGTTGCTAAATTGTTCAAGCAGTCTGGAACAAAATATTAAGTGCAACTTTCCAACTGTCATATTTCTAAAGTAAGTTTATCATCTCATTTTATATTTTTTAAAATTACTGTACTATAAATTTTTGATTAATTTTTTATAGCTAGCAATTATTGGTTTTTTATCAATCTGTATTTGTTAGATTGTCAATAAATATACGATTTGGAAAACGATGTTATTTGAATTTCAGGCTTTAACTGAAAAAGAAATACGTAAAAAAAGTTACAACAAAAACGACTTTTTTTTTGAGAAAAAAGATAAAGCATTAGAGACAAAAGTAGGCTTTTTGGACAACCAGAGTAACTGACCCAGCATAAACGGTCATCTGTGAATCTTTTAGAGAATTTCTTGATAAATAATTTTCTCAAATTTTTTAAAAACAAAAATTCCTTAAAACGTTCTAATAAAACATAATATTAAACTTATTTTAATAACCTGGTATATTTATAAATGAAATAAATGTAGGCATTTTAAAATCATTACGAATTTTCGTTATGGACCTGGTCAAGCACTGCTGGCTGACGGGGTCAGGCAACAACAACACTTTTACGAATTTTCCTTCAGTTGAAATAAATCAACTTGACTTGTGTAAGATAACTTACATTTTTATGAAAAAAATAAATTGAATTAAATTATCTTTTTACTACAGGATATATAAATTTAGATGAAATATTCCTAAAATAAACCCCACACTTTGTATTTACAAAGTATCATGTATCACTAGGTAAGGCGTCCTACATCAACCATGTCAGATGGAATTTACCGTCGTATTTTTGAGGTAGGGCACCGTTGTGGGGTGGATTGTGAAAATAATTCCTCCCCTCTTGCAAATGCAGAGTCCACGGTCATAATAGAATTCCTGACCTTTTTAAATAAGGTATCAGAAGGGAAGTATGAAAGGGGGGGAGGGTCTCAGGGGTGCTGTGCACACAGTTCCTTTGTTGCGAATGTTTTCAGTTCCGATTAAAAAGGAATTCTCGCCCGATGAAAAACCCTTGTGTAATAAAGCTTGCTGAAAGAGGATTGTGGAACTTTTATCGGTAATACCCGTTCAAGAAGTTAAGAGCAAAACACTTTTCATTTTTAGGAGCAAAATTTTTTTCCCCATTCATCGATACTGATTCTTAAAAAATTTGCTGTGTTGGGTAGCACGACATCATTGACCATCATTGAATAACTTCATTTTTGGAAATGTATTAGCACAACTTTTTTGTTTCGTTCAAAGCAGAGGAAACAGGCCCAACGTTAAAAAATGCGGCTATTTTTAAATTTTAAAGGTTTTTTTCCGCTGTAATAGGAGAGACGGTTTGGTTTATCTGCAGTCACTGTTTGTGTGCATGTCATAATAAAACCTCCCAATCAACAAATTCTGAACTATTTAAAAACATCGATTCTGTGAATTGCTCAACTGAAAGCCAGATAAGGACTCCTTCAGCTCTACCAATTAGAGGAAAAAATGGCTGCAACAAAATAATTTGTTATCTTAAACAAAACCAGCTTCTAATGTTGTTGTCGTGTGCCAGATAGGCTGGCAATATGGGGTGCGCTGCTCCACTTTTCCAACTGAATCATATTTGGTGTGGAGTCCGACTTCTTAAGTACATAGAAACTATAGGTACCCGTTTATAGGGTAGGCAACCATTCACACAAGGAAGGGACAAAGACAGGATAGATAAAGAAAGTACATCCATGCCCGAACCGGGATTCGAACCCAAGACCTCCTTATCCGCAGTCAGGTACGCTGACCACTAGCCAAGTTGGGCGTCTACCAACTTCTAATGAAAATTATAATTTACTGTATAGTGTTATATTACTGTGTATGTGTGTGTGTGTTTATGCTGAATTGCTCATTGAATTACTTTTTTATTCTAGATACTAGTTTTAACTGAAATTTAAATTTTAAACGATAAGATACTCACAGTAATGGATGACAATTTTCTTTTATTATTTTTAGCCTCTTTATTTATGATTGTTGGTGAATCGTTTCACAGAATATTTATTTGAATGATGGTGGATTTAAACTGCTCTCATTTGTGAAAATGAAGTGCTTTTGTAACGCTTTTTTTTTTCAAAGTTCGTTAAAAATTATCTATGTAAATAAAATTCTGATTCTTTTTGGGTATCGGAGTTTGAATTGAGTTTCAGGGAAAGAAATTCAACATATCAGGAGGCCAGTCACCTACTCATTTAAAATAAAAGCCACGATTTACTTTGAAATGTTGATTATAGCGTTTGTAATTAATTAAAAACCTAATGTTTGAATTCTTGTAGTGTAAAGCTGCTTATGCCGTGTTGTAACTTTCAATTGCTGAATCTTTCTCACATCAAGAAGTAAACTTTCTTCCGTTTAAAACTGTTATTTGCTTAGTTTGTGGGAAATAGGATAAGCAAATTAGCCATCTTTTTCTAAGTAAATAACGCATCATCACATTTCCTTTATTCTCTCATACAATGTTTATGAATTTTTTTTAAATATTTACTTTTTTGATTTTTGAAAAAGTTTAACCATTGCAGCTTATATGTTAACGGTTTATCCAGTACTCCACTCATCGGAGTTTGATCTGTTTTTAGCTGATTTATACTTAATAAACGGTGCAAAATAACACGTTTCGTAGAACGTTCAATAAATAAAAGTAAATAACGTTATTTTCCGATATCGAAATTAATCCTAGTTAGCTTTTCTCTAAATGCTATGGTCCGCAAGTTAAATTTATATTTATAACACTATACAATTGATAATAATGCAATAATCAATGGATTGTTTTAACAGGTTTTTTACTTATGCTGATGTAAAAGTAATATTTTATGTCTGTTGTATTGGCTTACCTGAGCGAATGAGATCGAGACTGAACGGTTTCAAGTGCTTTTTCCCCTTTATTTTATTAAATCGGATTTATTTAGTCCACTTCTCCCTCCTCAGCTTTTTTTCTTTCTTTTTTACACTAGAGGCATCTGCATATCTGATTAAAATAAGTTCCGAACCACTACAAAAATCCACGCTCCCCCTGATGAACCACCACATCAAAATATTTTTGCTTTCTTAAGAAGCATTGGTTTTATAGTTTATATATAATTTTAAATTAAAGATTTTTAAATAAATACTTATAACATTTTACAAATTAAGTTTAATTTTTTTATTTTAGATGTAATTTATTCTTTTATATGTTGGGTGTTTGTCTATTTATTTTTTTATGTTAATCTTATAAATATTACTTATATTTTTAAAGGAATTTTAAAAGTTGATTGGTTAAAAAAAATTAGAAAATATTATATAAAAAAAAGAATTCTGGCGCAGCTTGTCCTTATTTGAACCTTGCGCCAAAAAACCCAACCCCCACAACCAACCAACCAACCATCACTTTTGTGAGACACTGTATATACACTGATTTTTGTTTTTTAAAGTTTTAATGTTGCTTGGGTTTCCAAATAAATAAAATATATTCTTCAAATCTTTATTCTTGGCGCAGCATGTCCATTTTTGGACCTTGTGCCATAAAACCCAACCAACCCCCCTGATACGTGGGATTCCGTACAAGGAATGATCGAAACGAAGGCCAATACTTTAACCCTTTATTTATAACAAACATAGTTTTTTTCAACGATGTGGCATCTGTGTATAATGATTTCTTTAATATGTTTTGGTAGTTGTTCGGATAACATTTAAGCCATAAAATCCTGTCAAATTAACTCAAGCGTATAGACGATATAACAGTTCAAAGACATTCGGTTTTGCCCTTCGATTCAACAGTTCAATGCTTTGAATCTCAATTTGGTCTTGCGTTTATCTCTTACGTAATAAATTTTTCAATTTTCCACCATGGCCATGTTTTGTAGAAAATTTTAAAAAAATTATTAAAAAAGGTATAAAAGACCAAATCGGGAGTTTAGTGGACATTTTACATTCTTGAAAATCAAAATATAGATTATTCTAGTCTTCAAGAATGTAAAATGTGATACTATTTGCTTATAAAATATTTTTTATTAGTCTCTCTAGGCTTATTAGTCTCTCTAGGCTTATTAGTCTCTCTAGGTTTATTAGTTTCTCTAGGCTTGTTACTCTCTCTAGTCTTATTAGTCTCTCTAGTCTTATTATTCTCTCTAGTCTTAATAGTCTCTCTAGGCTTATTACTCTCTCTAGTCTTATTAGTCTCTCTAGTCTTATTAGTCTCTCTAGGCTTATTACTCTCTCTAGTCTTATTAGTCTCTCTAGGCTTATTACTCTCTCTAGTCTTATTAGTCTCTCTAGGCTTATTACGCTCTCTAGGCTTATTAGTCTTTCTAGGGTAGTCGGCAACAAAATTTGTTTTGGTTTGTTTGCTTTCCTTCAAGGATCCTCTTCTTGAACACAGGGGCTGATTAGGCTGTGAGCTGACCTTTAACTGAAATTAGATTCTGAACAATTACAATCATTCATGCCCAAGGTGGGGCTCGAAGTCACGAGCTGTTAAAGCGAAGCTGAACGTCTTTGTGCTGCTAATTCCTCCATACGCTTGAGTTAATTTGACAAGATTTTATGGCTTAAATGTTATCCGAACGTCTACCAACATAGTATAGAAATCATTAAACATAGATTCCACAAAGTCCAAAAAACTACGTTTGTTACATAGTCCGTTGATCAAATAGAAGAAGGGTTAAAAATTGGTTTTCTTTTCAATCATTCATTGTAATGAATCCCGACACATCGGGGCTGGTGTGGGTGGATATTTGTAGTGGTTCGGAATTTATTTTAATCACATATGCTGTCGACAGATGCCTCTAGTGTAAACAAAAATAGCTGAGTAGGAGGGGAGAGGTGGACTAAATAAATCCGATTTAATAAGATAAAGGGGAAAAAAGTATTTGAAACCGTTGCTCTAAACCGAGCCAATACACCAGACATAAAATATTACATCAGCACAAGTAACATTACCACAGCATAACTTATTAAAACAATCAACTGGATGTCTGTAGTGGTTCAGAATCTGTTTTCAGTTGTAGGTCAGGTCACAGCCTAATCAGCCCTTGTGTGAAAGAAAAGGTTCTTTGAAGGAAAACAAACAAATCAAAACCAATTGTGTAGCCAACTTCCGTGGTGGTGGTGGGACTAATCCCCATCTGGTCTAATGGAACTAGACATGATCCATGAGATCATAGATAGCCAAAAAGTTTAGAAGCAGATGTGGCCTTTTCACAGCCTCCTCACGAGAAAACCCCAAGCACTTCAAGATGTGTTGCGGGCAAAACGGAGCATTGTCGCACTTGGGGCATATTGGGTGTTTTCTTTCACCGTCCTCAAAGATCATACACTTCAGGTGGCCAGTAGAAAGTCGAGACAGTGTCGTCTGAGCCCTTAAATGTTGTGGCGGCTCCAGGATGTCTTTGGAAGTACCAAGGGTGAGCAGGAGGGTCAGCCCAGGTTTTACAAGTAAGTTGTTTAGTAATGGAAGAGTTCTCTGATGGTGTTAGTGCCATGCGATCTTCCGTGCCAACTACCGTAGAGAGACTAATACGCCAAACAAACTGTCGCTGTGTGTGTGATGAAATATTTTACTAGCAAATAAAATGTTATTGTTTTTAAATTCTTGTGTGTGAAGACTGGAATAATCTTTGCACATCCACACAGTCAGGTAGAATGTCTATTGGGGATAGTTGACGAAGAAAGGGATAAAATGAACTCAATCATGCGTTTGTACAGTTTAAACATTTAGTAACTGAGACCAACACACTTTTTAGCTTAGAAATTGCAATACTAAATCTGCCAAACATTTCTGTTTCTGCTTTAAAATTTTCAGTTTCATTTGAAATTAACTATATTAGAATCTTTTAATTTTGATCAAAGAAAAGGTGTAATTAATACATTTATGCAAATCTTATTGTTGTGGTAAAATGATTGCATATTTTAATAAAGAACATTGAAAGATACGAGATAAAACGTTAACATTTAGCAATCATTTCTTTTTCTTAAGTAACACCGAACAATGTTGTGAACATTTTACCAGATTGATAAAATACTGGGCGTGCAATGCAGACGATCTCATTTCCATGTTGTTGTTGTTATTGTTACTTATGACACTTGCACAAACCAAGCTCGCTATGCCTTGGGAATGCGAATTTAAGTCAATAGGGAGCGTCTTTCGTTTATAAGAGCACCATGAAGGTGAAAGTACGACTTTTCTCTTTTTTAAATTCTGCGATAGATGGCACCACCAGAGAATCCACTCCTTCAATTTTGACATTGATCTGAACAGGGAGGAAATTTTCTCCAGACCATTGCACTCATGGTAACTGCTCAACGACAGACCACAGGACTTTCTATTCCACAGATTTAATGAGCACGTATATCGTATGTACTCGGTGGGTCTTTGGTGGCATCGGGAATCGAACCCCGTCCTTCCGGATGGAAGGCCGATACCCTAACCACTAGGCTAATACGGCCCCTGTTTCCACGTACTGAGTACATTTGCAATTTATATTCACTATTGAAATATTTTTAGTACTTATACATTAAAATTTCTCTTAATTTTTTTTTCCTTTTACCCTTTATTATTTGCCTTTTACCCGTCAAATGAACTTGCAAAAATTATTTCATTATATTTGCTCTTTACCAGTCAAATGAACTAGAAAAATTATTTGATTATATTCCCTTTTTACCCGTCAAATGAATTTGAAAGAATTATTTCACTTAATTTTGTTTTGAAAATATCAAGTTAAAGTACAGGGTGATCTTTTTTAAAGTGACAGTGTTTGGAGTGCCCTGTAGCGCGATCTAATAGCCGGAATGGCACCAAACTTGGTTTTCAGACTAATCAAAACACGGGAAAATTTTAGTTCCAAAAATCGCCGCTGGGTCATTTTGTGGCGATTTACAATGTATAAAATGTGAGAAAAGAGAAATACTGACACATACAATCGTACAATATAAATTTTTAATGTTCATTTATTACATTAATTTCTCCGGTGAGGAATTAGACCACATTCCATGTGAGCTCCGTTCTCAGAAATAACATCGTGCATTCTGTGCACAACGTCCTCCACAGCCGTACGTAACATGTCACGGGGAATATTCCGCACTGTCTTTGTTAGGTTGTCCTTTAGAATAGACAAATTTGATGCTCCACCAATATAAACGCACGTTTCGGTAACGTGAGAGGCATGGCCACTGGACCTCGTTTACTTTAGCTGAGATTATTTGTCGGAGCTGTCTACTATTTGCTTTTATAGTCCCTATTAATGGCACTGTCATCGAACAACAATTGCATTTTGCTTTGATACCTGTGTTTTATGCTAATTCTCGTTATGTAAACTACAGCAGCGCCACAAAGTGCCCTACCGGTGACTATTGAACTAAAACGTTTTTTTACGCAATTTTTTTCCTATGCCTTGATTAGTCTAAATACCAAGTTTGGTGTCATTTCGGCTATTAGATCGCGCTACAGGACGCTCCAAACACTGTCACTTTAAAAAAGATCACCCTGTACATTAAAGATATCCACTATTTATTTCATTTGAACTTATTGTGGAGCAACGTTTCGATTGTTATAAGTTCAGTGTATAATCAATAGGAGATAATGAACTTGTGGAAATAATTGGTCGAAAAAGTAATTAATGAAAAGTATTTTTTTTATCTAACTAATCTCTCTTCTTCCCATTGGATACGAAATCAGATCTTAAAAGCTGGAATTACGATTCTGGTTTCTTTATTTCCTTTGTACTGCCCGCTTGTTATCCAGCTTATTGTTTCCGATAAATCTGCTTATCGGGCATTAGAGCAGTTGAATTGAATCAGCAAGGCTGATAACAGTGCGGACAATTGTCAGATTTTTAAATCGTCCATCGAATGTATTGCCTAAGTTTCATTCCATAGGTTAATTTTGGATTTGTTTTAAACAATTTTAATTACCTCGTGCAAATTCCGAAATTACGTTTACACTTGGTATTTATAAGATTGGATTTGTTTCAAGTGAAATGTCATACAACGGATATTTCAATATAAAGAACCTATGATCTAACAAATCCTGATTAAGATGAAATCCCCATTCATGTTTCCTTTTCAAAATCATTGAATTAAAAGCTTTCACAAACTTTTAATTAAAATGTTCGTAAAAGTGAAATGATAAGCTTTTTTTTAAATAAGAAATGCTCTTAATATCTTTATGATATTCTGCCATGAGTAATACCAATCTCCGGCTTAGGTTAATACTGCACAGTCTTGTCACATTGATGTAACCACCTGTCAAAAAGCAGAACAACCCTCTTGAGAAGGGCTGTGAGAAGTATAAGCAGCGAGTCAATTAGGTTATTGAAGGTGTTCACTGGAATGTTTAGCCAAGCCGACTCTCCAGTGCCCCCCCCCTGTGTTAGATGACGCGAGTGAGTTTCAGCTACTCGAAGAGTACTTTTATATAGTTTCTTGTATCTTTTACATTAAAATGATTCAAGAAAATTAAAGATTGAACTTTTTCAATTATATTTTTATTTTATTTTTGCGTCCATTAATTTACGTAAAATTAAAAACTTTGATATTATCTTAGCATATAAACACCCACAGCAGATGACATCCTCAAGATCTTTTTGATGACCATAGACCGTGTGGAAGCCTCGAAGAGGGGGGAAGCACTCCGCCTCCCCCTCCAGCAGGTGTGTATGCAGAAAATAAAAAAAAAGCGCGCGCTCTCTCTCTCGTCAGTCCTAACGGGGCAGGTATCGAACTTGAAATTTTTCACCCCTAAAACCTCGGTTTCACCAAGAGGTCATCGTGAGATCATTTTCTCTCTTTTTGGTTATCCGGCTGTATCAATTAACAGACCTATGCCCTAGTCCTCACAACACAAAAGCGCATTATGGTTAGAAACTTGTTGTTGTTGTTGTTTACTAATGACACCGGACAAGCCAAGCTCACTATGCTCTGTGAATTAAGTCGATTGGGAGCGTCTTTCGTTTTAATCAGAGCACCATGAAGGTGAAAGTACGACTTTGCTCTACACACATGCCATAGGGACCCGTTTATAGCGTAGGCAACTATTCTCACCAGGAAAGGACAAAGACAGGATAGATAGAGAGAGGAAATACATCCATGCCCGAACCGGGATTCGAACCCGGGACCTCCTATCCGCAGTCAGGCACGCTGACCATTAGACAAGATGCGCGGCTTGTCATTTGTAAAATAAATAAATATCAGCCGAGCAAATGTTGCATTCCTGCTACTGATTTCAAAGGCTCAGCTACAGTTAAAAATGAAGACTGCATCTGACAATACCAAATTTAGTTGTAAATCATTTAATTTATATCAATCATTCAATTATCGCAATCATTCAATTGACACAAATCTTATGGGGCAGCATTCAAATATCATCACACGATTTACATCCACCTAATTTATATTATTCAATCAACATCAATCAGTATGGAATATTTATGTAAATAATTCATTTTACAGTTGTTGTTGTTGTTGTCGTGTGCCAACTAGGCTGGCAACATGGGGTGCGCTGCTCCACTTTTCCAACTGAACCCTATTTTGGTGTGGAGTCCGACTTCCTCAGTACACACATGCCATAGGGACCTGTTTATAGGGTAGGCAACCATTCACACCTCATTCATACAAATAAAGGACAAAGACAGGATAGATAGAGAGAGAAAGTACATCCATGCCCGAACCGGGATTCAAACCCTGGACCTCCTTATTCGTAGTCAGGCACGCTGACCACTAGACAAGTTGGTCGGCTCTTAAAAGTATAATTATAGAAAATAGTTTTCCTTGTAATTTAACAACTTTAGTTGGTCGGCGGTTAGCAACTTATTTAATGCAATAGTTAATTAAGAAGCCCCCTAATTAAGCGATTCATATCCTTCAAGTGTAATAATTTAAATTTGGAAAACATGGGTAACTTAATTTCAGTGCTTCTGATTAAAATGCCTGTTTTTTCCCAAGCGTAAAATAACAATACATTTCAATTCGTTCAAGCGTAATAACAATAAACTTCGTAGTTATAAGAATAGAATTATTTTAGATATGTCAGCAAAAATTCAAATATTAATTAATTATTCTACATCAAATTTTAAATTACAGCAATAAAAAAGTCATCAAAAAATATCATATTTAAAACATAAAACTATCCAAATAAATGAAACAAGCAAGATACTAGTCTACAATTGCATAGACAAAGAATATCTCTAATTTTTAAGTGTCATTTAAAAATAATCTATCTTTATCTGTTGTCCCTACGGTTTATTTGCAAGCACTGTACCCTCCATTTTTGGCATATTCTTCACAGGGTCTTCTAAGTAATTTACTATTCTAAAACGTGTCTTTCATTTTTTGCTACTCTAAATTTTTCTCAGTATTTTTCAATTCCATTTAAATCAAGAGAAATCTGTGTGGCCAATTCAAAAGTTTTATTCATTTATTTTTCTGAAAATGTATGAAGACGTGGCAGATCTTCCTCAAATATGAGATTGAAAACTCTTAGGGGGTTATAACCACATTATAGTCCCTGCAGCTACAGCTATAAGCATTTTTATGTTTTTCAGAACTAGAGAATTAAATAATTTTTTTATTCGCAAAAATTTCACTCCAAAAGCAGCAAACCCACATTTAAAACTATTCTACCAACGAACAACGCTATTTTCTCGCCATAAGTTAGGCCAATATTGACTAAAACTGTCAAGTCTGTCGAAATTCAAGTGTTTTTCTAAGAAAACATACCTTTTCAATTGATATTCTTCTGCATCTATTTATAACGCACCATAATTGATGGCTTATTGTTAAACTTCTTTTCCTATTGATTTTTAAAATTTTAGTGATACAACAGTTATAGTGCAAGTTAGAACAATTGACTTAGAATTAAGTTCATGACACTCATTTACAATGTGTTGAAAAAACACTCTTCCAAAACAGCAGGATATGCACATTTTATCGCTTAAAATTATCGTAGATATTTTTTCCTTTATTTAAACAAATCAATTTATTTTTCTTTTTTTTATGCATTTTGAAAGGGACTTTTTATCTTTAAAATGTTTCAAATAAATAAACATTTATCATGTAAAAATTATTCATTTTTCTAATTTCAGTTTACTCTAATTTCTTTCCAAGTGGCATTTCTAAAGCTAATCGCTGCGGAAAAAAATTCTTTTTTGCCAAAATAAACTAAAACGTTGTTTTTAAAGGAAATTATTTTAATCAGCTAAAAATTATATATTATTGTTTGGAAATTTGTATAAAAACTAATCGCATCCTTTTATTCATGTGATAAAATTCATGAGAATAATTTTAAAAAATAATTAATTATAATCGGGAAATATTTATTTTTTCTTTCAAAACATGTTATACAAAGTGACTGCTAAAATATAAATGTTATATGTTCGAAAATTTATGCTATAGTTTGGTTTTAAGAAAAATAATATTTGTCTTCATAATGATGTGGATTGCAATGTAAATTTAAGTACTCTTCTATAAGAGCATATAATTAAATCTGAATTTTAATTATAGATTTATTAAAAAGTAAGTACTTTTTATACTTATATATATATATATATATATATATATATATATATATATATATATATATATATATATATATATATATATATATATATATATATATATATATATATATATATATATATATATATATATATATATATATATATATATATATATAAGTATAAAAAGTACTTACTTTTCAATAAATCTATAATTTTACAATAAATCAGTATGATAAAAGTTTCATAATATATGATTGCTTTGACTGTGTCAGAAATAGAACGTGTTGTCTCGAGCTTTGTACAGAGACATCTTTCCGCATAGGATTTAATAAATATCCTAATAATTGAAATATTTTTATTAGTTTCATTGAGATTGAGACATTTTTATTTTCTTCGAAATATAAGAGTTTCAGTTCATGAAATGTGTGAATCACATTTCAACAAAATGTTGAAAAAAAAAGTCATTTGTATCTTCCTAGCAAGTTTTTAGTAGTTTTTAAATTAGAAATATTTTAATTAAATTTTTCATTTGGATCATTTTCAAATGTTTTATTTTCATAGAACGTTATAAAGTAAAATTTATTTTACATTTACTCCCTCATAAAGCATTCGAAAGGTTCTATGGAATTTATAAAGGCGTGGGAGAGATTGTGACTCCGGGAGATTGAGGAGATTTCAGAAAACTAAATCAAATATAAGCAAAAACTGTGTGTCTTCGAATATTCGTAAAAGGACAATTTAAAGGTTAAAAAAATAATAAATAAATAAAAAATAAAAAGAAGTTTTCTTTTTTTGGCGTCGAAAAGTGGCGTCACATTCAGCGTCACTGAGGTGAGAAAAATGGCATTTCAGAACTTGGCGACATGATGGATGGTATCCTTATCAATGCTCGGTTGGTTGTTGAGCATATTAACAAAGAAAAACACAGCAGTAGAGAAAAAAATTAAAACCATTTTTTAATACTTGAACGGAAACAAATATAAATTTGATATATTTGCATTACAATTCTCATTACTCTAAATATTATGGGTCTCGGGTATCATCACCCTTTTGTAACAGAATTTCGTTATAATGAAATTCAAATGAAAAATTTTTTCTAAGGAATATGGAAAAATTTAAACGCAAGTCATCGTAGAATTTAAATAAAAAAATTTCAAGAGCAAGTTCAAATTTCCATCTCATTTCTCCTCAAGAATTTTTATTAGTCATTTTTATTAGCCTTTTGTAACAGAATTTCGTTATAATAAAAGTTCAAATGAAAAAATTTTTTTAAGGAATGCAGAAAAATTTATACACAAGTCATCGTAGAATTTAAATAAAAAAATTTCGAGAGCAAATTCAAATTTCTATCTCATTTCTCTTCAAGAATTTTCATTAGTCATTATTTTGAAAACGGTAGTTATTATTCAAAAACACACTATATATATATATATATATTCATGTGATTAATTATTTTAATATTCTTTGCCTTCAGAAATAATTTTATTACTTCTCTTAATTTATAGTATTGGCAATAACACCTACGACACTCATTTTTAAGTTCATCCCAAGTCAAAAATACGAAAAGCGTTTTCTCTATGTATATATTATCTAGTGGCATTCAGAATTGTAATGAGAAAGTTTATTCCCTTTAAAATGGCAGCAGAAAAAGGCTTATTCGAACCATAAATGTAATTTAGGAAAGAGTAAATTCGGCTACAAAAAGTCTCAACGTTAACAATCAACTCTTTAATTATTTTTATTTTCTTATCTCATTAAAATCCGATTGAAAGGTTTCATTATTTAGATCGTAGTATTTGTTTTATCAATAAGAATTTTGTTATTTTCTAAAACATGTGGGAGAAATGTCGTTTGCTTTTAAATTATTCCGAAGCATTTCAAAATTGAATTGAGAAATTTTTCGTTCGAATCGAAAATGATTTTTTGAAACGTCAAATAAGAGTTCAGATGTCAAGTAAATTGAATTCTTTTATATCAAAATATATAAGCCTTTACTTAGACGTCATGGTAGATCTTTATTTTGAAATAGAATTCAACTTAGAGGTGAAACCCATAAAGTATGAGTAATTAATTCCGACATTAACCTCACCTCCGGAACGGGCGATGGAATTGAAAAAGCCTCCTCCTCGGAGCTTTGTCTCCCTTCATTAAAATGCAAAAGTAAATCCGCAGAGGGGGAAAAAGCAATTAAAAGTTTGTCCCGAAAGGGAATTAGTTGCAAATCTGAGGGATTTTCCTGAAGCACACTTTTAATTGTTTTTTCAGACGATAAGTCGGAAGTTGTGGTGAAGGGTCCATTGCATGGAGGATTTAGGAAAAGTTTCCCCGTCTCCCATAGGGGAAAAATATTTTTGAAGCAATCATACAGGATTTTGATACATAGTGTGACGTTAACCGTGCTGTTTTTTAATTGGCTAACTTTGCCGGCCTTTTTTTTTCTTCACGAAGAACTTGATTTGCCTACCTTACTTTCTTTATCTAGTTTCATGAAGTTGGAGCTTGCCTATAGAATCCTTAAATGAAAGAAATGTTTCATTCGCTTAAGAAGAAAAATCTCCCAGTAGCTGATGTCATTTTTATGACCTCTCAAATTTTCTTTAAGCATTTAACTAACTATATAAATAAAAAATAGTTTTCTTATATTAACAACAAATGATGTGTATAGAGCTATAATATATTATTACATAAATCACAAATTTTTACAATAGTATTCATTTGTGTTATCATTATGTAAAATATAATATAATAAAATATAATTATAATTAACACATATAATAATTATTAACCTCTTAGATGAAGATTACATTTAAATGTGGTATGTAATCTTCATTTAAATATTAATGTCTTTATTTAATATCAAATGTTGGTACAATGAGATAACCGATTTGGTCATTCATTTTAGTTGGAAAACTTGAAGGGGATTGAAAGTTGTATGAATTACGTTAAATCTCTTTATGGTTCCCAGTTTGCAACCGCATCATGCGTATATTGATATTCATCCGCATTTCTCAACGTAGTCCTTGCATTTCGAAATGTTGTCCTTGTACATTA
The DNA here is from genome assembly GCA_037975125.1 of Latrodectus hesperus. Lineage (NCBI taxonomy): Eukaryota > Metazoa > Arthropoda > Arachnida > Araneae > Theridiidae > Latrodectus > Latrodectus hesperus. The sequence goes on along the minus strand of CM075856.1, from coordinate 43,138,971 downwards.
TCAAATAGAACACCATATAAACTTTCTCTGTCGCTCAACGGTAACGCACACGAGGACGAAATTAGACCAAAACCTACCATTTAAAGCGAATTACCAACACCGAAACTGTTGTTTGTCTCTCAATGGTAATTTTTGCACACGAGGACAAAATTAGACCAAAACCTACCATTTAAAGCGAATTACCAGCACCGAAACTGGTGTTTGCCGCTCAATGGTATTTTTTGCACATGAGGACAAAATTAGAAAATAAACCTACCATTTAAAGCAAATTACCAACACCGAAACTGTTGTTTGCCGCTAAATGGTAATTTTTGCACACGAGGACAAAATTAGACCTACCATTTAAAGCGAATTGCCAACATCGAAACTTTTGGTTGTAGCTCAACAGTAATTTTGGCATACGAGGATTAAATTAGATCAAAATCACCATTTAAAGTAGATTACGAATCCCTAAAAACAATATCCAAGGCTAAAGTAGGAATCGAACTGAAGTGCTACCAGTTTACCTCCTCTACCGTGAAACCAATGCATTGTTTTTGTGAACTTCATATTTTATTTTTTAATTACTTATATTATTTTAAAATTTTTTTTTTCCTGAAGGAAGTTTAAATAATGATTTTGTATTGTATAAAAAGTTCTAATATTAAGTTTTAAAAAATAACTATTTTGATTTTTTTGATAGATAGAAACTAAATTTAAAATCATATGATTTTTTTATTTTATCACTTATATTTAAAAAGTATGCATTTCTATTGATCATAACACCAAAACTTTTCATTTTGAATCAGGATCAAATGACGGGGATGAAGTAGACAACTCAGGGTTCATCCCCGTCATTTGATGGAAATGGAAAAGTAGACTTTTCCATTCGACATTAGTAAAGGGATTATATCTTAGGGAAGAGATAGATCTAAAGAAGCATTCATAACACGATACATTTTGATGGAGTTAAGCATCGAACTTGCTACCTATGTACTGGAGATAAAAATGCGTCGTTACGTTCCCAATGAAATATTTTTGTGTATACAGTTACAAATAAATTTCACTTAATGGATATTAACTGAAAAAAAAGTTTGCTTCATCTTAAACTAAAATTTTTCATGCAATAACCAGGACACAAATAAGAAAATCAATAATTGCAAAAACAGTGTTTTTAAAATTATTTTACTAAAATTAGGACTTAATATTTTTGAATCCAACGATATAAATTGGGTGGATATGATGTGTTAGTTTATTGTTCTGAGGTCACTTTTTTCACTCACGAGAGTCAATTCGATTACCGTCTGCAATTAAAAGTAGATTCCGAATTACAACAAGCATCCACACTCGAAGTATGAATTGAACTCAGAATCTGCTAAACCAAAGACTAGGACACTCATCATTCAGTTGATAGCTCGACTCAGTGGCGTGAGGAAAATGTAATTATATTTTTTATAAATACGAAAATGTGCTGATCAATTTTTCTTTGAGATTTTTCAATTAAGATACTCATCTTTTAGATCATTATTAAAAATATTCACAATTTAAAGATGTACAAAAATGTAACTATTTAAATTTCAAAATTTCAGAGAAAGCGTACATTAACATGCTACAACAATGATACTTTAATGGTATAATCCTGGAAATCATGACTAGGTTATTTCTCAATGCAACAGATCAGCAACCAATCTCTTCATCAGTGTTTCGAACCGAGATATACTGAAGACAAGAGCGACACACTCTGTACTAGTTTCCAAGACGAAATGTTTTTTATCTAGTTAAAATTTCTCATTTTCTCTATCATTTCTCAAATTATTTTTGATCAAAAGATAACAGAATAAATATTTAAAAGCTATAGATAAAAAAAATTGTGGCGACTGCGTAAATTAATCAAAAAAATTGAGTAAAGCTGGATTTGATCATAAAATTTTATTAAAATTAAAGTATTTAAATTTCCTTTCATTTATGTTCTTCCAACAATGTGCGTGGGGTGATAATTGTGGTTTGAAGCAGAGGAAGATGAAGTCCGCCATGTTTACTAATGGCGTGTAAAATAAGTGGTAAGAATGCCCTCTTACTGAGATGATATCTCTGAGGATGGCTGGCCACGCCAGGGGACCCACTTCTTGGTTCGGTCTTTAAATTAAGAGAGCACCTTCCTCAAGTTGCCATCCATCCCCAACTCACCGTGAGGCTCACATAGACTAGAAGTGTCTCAGCATTAGCAAACAACCATGTCAAGTACAATCAGCCAGAATTAACCTTAATACGACAGGGGTCCGTTTTAACGAACTCGTAGAGACTGGTAAAACAGTTCTTGAAATAGAAAGTGCGTAAAATAGTAAAATAATGCATTGAATAATTAATATCTTTTTTTTTACCTAATGATTTTTTTTTACAAATGAAATGCTATAATAAAATGTTAAGAATTACAAGGTAAATCAGAAAGCTCTTGCCGTTTTTAATGGTTCAAAAGAACATGAACAACAGAAAGTGTTGCCTATTCATAGTTGCCACGAAGTAATATACATCCAGCACCTTCTGCCCACGTGTCTCTACATGATCAGTATCCTTGAGGTAACACTCTGCCAAGAAGTCCTTGAGTGCTTGATTCAAGATTGCTTTACTAGTTAAAGAGTTTTCCCGCAGATGCATATCCAGGGAATGGAAGAGGTGATAATCTGATGGTACAAGATCAGGTTAGTAAAGAGGATGGCACGAAGTTTCTCAACCAAGTCCCTGTATGATATTCCTGGCCACACGTGGAACTTGCTACCTCGTGTTATTGGCCAAGAATAGTACATTATTTCGGCTTACCAACACTAGTTCCATCTGTTGCAATCTTTGTTGCACACGTTCCAACTCCTACGAGCACAGGTTCGCAGTGACCGTTTGACTCGTTAGTACCAGCTCATAAAGAATCACGTGGCGACTAGTTTATCAGACACCAGTTTCATCCCACAGAGACAAGTTTCCCGGCCAGAATTTATGAAGAAAAATCAGATCAGGAAATTTGACTTGCATTTCACAGCACTGTCCCCAAGTGCTTGGCAAATTCGGCAACTTGATGCAGCTGCTGATAAACCGACTTTGAATACATAAATCAAATAGCTCCGAGTAAGCTCCTTCGACACATCCATTTCTTTTGGCTACTGTATGAGTTATGATCGATAAATGTGCGCGGCGGGCCTGCTTTTATAACGACTGATATTCCTGCTCCCGATTGGCCGGTGTCTCAACCACGTCATATTCTAATTTGCATACTGATTATAACTTCATTCAATGGCAACGAAGAAACAGCTAAAGCGCGTTCTGTTTTATCTGATATTTAGAATGTAAGACGAGAGAAATACGTGCAAAGTTAGATTTAAGCAGGCCGCAAATTCGGTAGACAATCCGATTAAGACACCGTCTTATAGTAGACAAATGCGATCTCTTCGATGTCTTAGTGTGACGTAGCTAAAACGTTGTATCTGGCGTCATGGCATTTTAAACCAATGAGAGCGCTGTCTGGCGGAAAGTTGCCAGATATTTCGAATCTGCTTGAAATCAAGAATCGTCTCGCGCTCCAAACCTTTTCTGACGTAACTAAGATCTCAATGACGTCATTTGGTCTCATGCGATCATCTACGAATTTGCGGACTGCCTAACGCTAAGTGAGAAGCAGTTTCTGGCCCTGTTGTGGCATAGGGTTCAGTCACCCTTGTGTGCCCGCCTTTGGATTAGACATCAATGACGTCATTTGGTCTGATGCGATTCTCGCGAGACAAATATGCGATTATTTACGAATTTGCGGACTGCCTTAAACTTAAAAATAAAACTTATTTTGATTTCATTCATTCCACATTCACCACACTGTTTTCTAACGCTCAAACCGTGTCTGATTTTAAATTTTGGCGATAACCGTCTGATGCTTTGAAATCTTCTCTGTTCTGTTGCACAGCAGATGGCAATTGGATTTCTTTCTCTTCAGTGACATTACCATCAGCAGTCACTCCTCTCCATTCCCTCAGGGAAGCCGGGCCAAACATTTTCCGGTTTAAGATGTTTTGCCTCTCCATATTTTTGAGAGAGAGAGAGAGCGCTTTTTATGGTTCCCTTTTCAAAGAATCTTTTCTGAGCTTTAAAAATTGTCGAGAGGCTATCATTTGGAATTTCATATTTTTTTGCCAATTTTTGTCCTCAGTTTTTTTTATCTGTTATCAGAATTTTGTTTCTTACTTCAATGGAGGAACCACATCTGTTTCTTCCACTGTCCTCAGCGGACCGGCTCGGTCTCCCTCTCGACGAACGAAACTTTATCAATTGAGTTGTTGAAATGTAACGAAATCAACAACTGATCAATGAAAATCAAAAATTAAGGGCTCCCATCCCCCATCTTACATGTTTTAATGGACGGGAAACACAGGAATCGAATTCGGCACCACACTTCTCTCTTCTATCAAATGTCTGACATCCATGTGTCCTTGACTTTTCCTCCCACAGTGTCTGGAACGCCTGCACGGATCGCTTTGCTGCTCAAGAATGAATCAGCCGACCAACTTGTCAAGTGGTCAGAGTGCCTGACTGCGGATAAGGAGGTCCAGGGTTCGAATCCCGGTTGGTTACCTACCCTATAAACGGGTTCCTATGACATGTGTGTACTGAGGAAGTCGGACTCCACACCAAAATAGGGTTCAGTTGGAAAAGTGGAGCAACGCACCCCATGTTGCCAGCCTAGCTGGCACACGACAATGAATGAATGAATGAAAAAAAATCAATGTTTTTAACAGACACTTGTGAAACACTTTTGATATGTCATAACACACAAATCAAGTTTACGACCCCCCCCCCATTTCACAGATATTTTGTGTACACGAAAGTTAAATTGTGACCTATGCCACAAACTTAACGTGGACAGCGAGCCAATTGAATCTCAAGCAGCTGAAGTGGAAGCCATAGTACCAACTTTAAACTTTTCAATTTAGAAAGGCACATTTACAAAGTTTGACAAGGGAAAAGAAAAAACTAGTGAATTTCTTTTGTAAAAAATTTAAAAGCAATTTTTATATTCTCATGAAACCTCATTTAAAAAAGCAGCCATGGTTTCCATAAATCTTTTTTGTATAGTTAGAGACATCCTTTGATAAAGTGATTGACATTTCTTTCTGCATATGGAAGATTTTCCCAGATATCTTCCGTAAGAGAAAAGTATACGTAAACATGATAGCTTATTTTCCTTTAAATAAATTTTCTTTTCCTAAAAATGTATTTCTATATTTTATTATAAACTATTCCAATTGCATTTATTGTTGTTTAAAATGTTTTAAAAGTTTTTTTTTAATATGTATCCCCTCTATTGATTGCCTTTTCTGCATTTCATGATATGGAAGTCAAAATTATTATATATTTTGTAATTTTTTAACACTATCATTGTAAAAGGGAAAATGATACTGTCATTAACATGTTCATTTTATCTTCCATGCTATGCTTTGCAGAAAATGTACTGTGTTTTGTACGAAAACAGACCCCAAATGTGACCACTTCACTTTTCCTCAGGGGGAAACCAACAATGGTCTCTCACGTGACCCTAATTAATTCTTTTATACTCCCTTACGACCGCTTTCATGTATTGGGTTTGTTTGAATAGGCCCTCACTGGCAAAATTAATTATTATAAAAGCGTGATTAACCTATAACTTAAGTATTGTTGTTGTTGTTTACTAATGACACTTGGACAAGCCAAGCTCGCTATGCTCTTCGAATTAAGTCGATTGGGAGCGTCTTTCGTTGTAATCAGGGCAATGAAGGTGAAAGTACGACTTTTCTCTGCACACATTCCACAATTATTGCTCAGATATTACCCAAAGCTTCCTCACCATAAATTATTTACCTATAATGAATTTGATAAATAATTGCATTTTGTGTTGTTAATTAAAGGATAAAGAGTAAAACATATTATAATTAAAAAATTAAATATATATATTTGTATCTCCTGTAATTATGAATTAAAAAGAAAAATAATGAAAAAACAAATAAATTAAAAGATAAAAAAAGATATTGCGTATCGCTATTAAACTCTTTCCTTTATTGTCTACTCTTTATTTTTTTTTCTCGTTAGAATTTCCTTAATTAATAATTATTATTTGTTTATTACAATATTAGGGAAATTAAAAAACTTAACTTTCTATTAAAATCTAAAAGCCCAAATACATTCAGATATTCCTCTATGCCAATCAGATCCAAGCTATAGCCAATCCTCCAACATCAGCTCGCCAATGAGGGTGGAAGATCTAGGGACTTCAATGGATTCCGAGCCCGTGACTGCTTCGAGTATGATTATCACTATGCCATTTTGAACCTTGATCCAGAGACGAAGTCGACCCTTGAGCTCGGATGCTCTACTTTCACACACTATATATATATATTAGATACTAATACTGCTTAATAGGCTACTTTGGTAGGGTGAGATCAACCAATGAAGCTTTAAGCCCACCAATAGCCTTAGAGTTACCTCCTGAAACAGGGCTTCCACGCAGTAGCAGAATTCATTTGTCCATCTTCACTATATTCTGCCTAAGGTATTTCTTAGTATATTCTTAGATTTTATGTTAGACTTTAGCATCTATCGCATGTGTTCACAAAATTGGAGCAAATTATATTTGTAACTTCGGTATAGTTTAATAATTTAATGCTCATTTGGAAACATAACAACGTTAAAACAAAATAACTGATAAGCTGATAAATAAGAGTTATCATTCAACTTCAACATTATATATATATATATGTATGTATCTCTCTCTCTCTCTCTCTATAGAGATACATATATATATATATATATATATATATATATATATATATATATATATATATATATATATATATATATATATATATATATATATATATATATATATATATATATATATATATAGATATAGATATATAGATATATACATATACATATACATATATATATATATATATATATATATATATATATATATATATATATATATATATATATATATATATATATATATATATATATTTATTTATATATATATATATAATGTTAAAGTTGAATGATAACTCTTATTTATCAGCTTATCAGTTATTTTGTTTTAACATTGTTATATACATATACATACACACAAAGCCATATTCATTGTTCTAAGAAAGAACCTTGCATTGTGGTATAAAAATTAAATGAAATTGTGTGTAATCTGAATTTGTTTTGAAAATCGTTTGCACAACGCCCACACAAAATTCGAGTTTGGTCTTTTGTTCTTTCTTCAGTCAAGTGACAATGAGCGAAAATGATGTGAAAACAATTGCGGTCGAATTGCAATTTATAATTTGTAAGAGTCGAGGGGGAGGAGGGTAGACGCAGTCAGAGACGAAAATGCGACTGGCGTTTGGAAATCGTCTGCCCGTTAAATTCGGTCTGAAATTTTTAAGAGAACAACGCTGATGTAGGGTGACTGAGGCCACTGAAGCAAACTATATTAAACGTAAAAATGAGAGCTGGCAAGATATTCATTTTTCATCATCAGAGTTTGAATTACTTGTCTTGGATTATTCATTGTATTTGTGATAATAAGAGTCGGTATCTGGGCAGTATTTAAATCAGAAATGTGAGGGAGATATGAGGTATATTTTCAAATTTTTAAATAATGAATGTCTTGAGAATTTTACAAATCCTTATATAAAACTAATTATAAATGTATGTAAATCAACACATACTTATATATGCCAAAATTTATTTAAATTTCGATTTTTCTTTTGATTTTTAAAATTTACTATTTTTCAAAAAAATTATTTAATTACCTTTTACAGTATTTTGGACTAGATATTTTTTATATCTAGTTTAAAAAATACTATAAAATACTGGACTAATATTCATTTAGAGTTTGCTGTGTGTTCGAAAAAGTTTCGATGTCTTAAAAAATGCGTTATTTTTATTTTCTTTAATTTCAATTCCTCACTTTTAATGCCATATTCTGTTTATTTTTGTGAGTTTTATAATTCAGTTAAATTATTATATTTATTTTTATCATTTCGGGATTCATTTTAGAACGAATCTAATGAACAAAAGTGCTTAGAATATCTGCGCATAATTGTGTGTTTTCTCCGTATAACTTGCGTTTCACATTGTTTTCAATGTAACGCAAAATGACATTTATATTTAATTTTATGTGTTATTCTTTGATGGTGTATTTGCCGTCGTCGTGATCAAATCAGGCTGGCAACATGGGGTGCGCTGCTCCAATTTTCCAACTGAACCATAATTTGATGAGGAGTTTGACTTCCTCAGTACACACATGCCATAGGTGCAAGTGGGCAACCATTCACAACCCATTCATACAAGGAAAGGGCAAAGATAGTAGAGGGAAGGTACATCCATGCCCGAACGGGATTCGAATCCAAGACCTCCCTATCCACAGTCAGGCTCGCTGACCACTTGACAAGGTGGGCGGCTGATGACATATTTCCATATAGTATATTCTTTACAATGCACTGTATATTTACACAATTACAATAATTACTTACCGGGCAAATTTAGATTTTTTTTAGTTTCATATCTGCCGAAAAATAAGCTCCACACTGCTATGCAAAATAACTTTATTTTGTCTTGCATGTCAGATAATGTGCTACATATCTCAACAGAAAAATACAGGATAAACGTATAATGAAATGAAACTCATTTTATTTAAATTATTCAGATTTTCTACAAAATTATGAAATATTTCAGTTGTTAAAATTAGTAAAACAAAGAATGTGTCTGTAAACAAAATTTGTCAAATTTATGACACAATCAGTGGCTTAATAGTAAAAGGAGTCGTTCTCTTCATCGGGTGGTGATGAATTCTGTACATGACCCAATCGTCAACCACTGATGGAGTCTGATATTTAGTTGCAATCTTAGTATTATGGTGGAAAAAGGTGTGCTCTGATGTCTGAGAACCCATGGGTTCGAGACTGGACCTAGTTGAAAAACTACCGTACACTTAAGAAATAGGAGAAAGCCTCCGTACATTAATAGTTGCTTGTGAATGCTGTGTACAGGCATCACAGCTTTTGAGCTCAGCTCAAAATCACGGGATAATTGTCTGTGTTTGGGGACTCCATTCAGAGGAAATATGCGCAATCTAACTCATATTTGGATATTTTCAATGATTAATGCGAATTATTTAATCGACAGAAATAGATAACGGGAAATATTTCACAATAATTCAGTAATTAGAAAATCGGGTACTTTTCCATTTCGCCGGCGCAAATCTCACCAAGCGAAAATGAAGTCGCCAACTGGCGACAACACACAGTATGCGCATAAAAATTTTTAAATAATGTTCTTTTACTTAAATATTTTTAAATTTAATTATTTATTTGTTGTTTTCGTGTTCACGCTATGCGTGGAATGATGAGTGCCAGAGCCTCAATTTATTTACTTATAATATTAGATTACCATTTATCGGGTGATGCTTATTTCAAAATCTTATATTTGTTTTTAATATTTTTTATGTGAATTTTTTACGATTATAATTTTTTCAGATATATTTTTAAAATTCAATTTTTTCTAGAAAGATTTTATGAAATGATTAAATTTGTATATATAGCAACATAGCATGAAATTATGAAATGGAAAAAAAGAGTTGAAATAAGGTCGTTGACAGTAAAAGGCCGTCACATGTTTTGGAAACGTAGCAGTAAAAGGTTACCAGCGGAGATATTCCCTCTAGCGCCGGTTGTATCATTTTTGGCGACTTTATCGCCTGCGCTAGCGAAATGGAAAAGTACCGAAAATCAGTTTTTATTAATTTAACATAAAAGAAAGTAAATTAGAATTCAATCAATTGCACGCTATTTTCGAAAATAATCTTATAAGTTTGATTAACTCTCTTTATTAGATCGACTTTTTTGTTATATTTATAACAGTTCAGCGAAAACTTTACATTCTGAGGGTGGCACCTCATGCCCCAACATCCACAAAGATGCCAACTTGGGCCATTAGTTATCCATCCGTAAAATGAATATCAGTTTCTTAATACTTTGCTTCGATAAGTCAGACTGAGAAAAAATCGCGTGATTAAATTAGAAATATACTAACCGTGAGTGTTTCCATCCGATACTCATGAGTTCAATTCCCCTTAGAAACATGGATATTTATATATAAAAAATATTTTTACGTGAATGTCTAATGGTTTCCTACGAATAATAAGTTTTTCATCCAATAAGCATATCATATAGTTTGTAACTCGTTTTTAGTGCGATGACCCCTACAGACTGCTTCGCAGTGGCAAGGGGGTGATGATAGGGGAGGTGGACGAAGTACTTCGGGAGTGTATTATCCTGGTAGGGCCACCCAAGTCATGAAGGCCACCCCACTATGTCCATCTAGAGCATGTGGGTTCCCCAACTTATTTTTCTCGTGGACCACTTTCAAAGTTTTACGATTTTCGGTAGACCCCCTACTGCTACATTTCTACTATATTCCCAAAACTCCTAAAAAATATCACCCTAAATTGGGGGTGTTAAGAAAAAAAAAGTACCACATTTTCTTGTGTCCTATTTATTAAAATAATACTTGTGGTTATACAAAATTATAAACATTTATTATTACAAACAATCAACAATTGACATAAATCATCAATGAACTCTGAAATGTAAATCAACAATAAAAAATAGTCATACGTATGTTAATTAGACGGATGTACTTGATGAATTGACAACAAATTATCAATATTTGACTTCAGTTTTGTAATATGTAATCTCAAATCTCCCCGTTTTGTGACGTTCAATCTGCTCCTTTTTTTTGTTAACAGGTTGGTAACGACACTGTAACTTCTTTCAACAAGATATAGGGATCAGATAAGATCAGTCTGAATATCCTCATCAAGGCACACACACGCTATCAAAAGTTTTCTCACAATTTCCCACAGCCCAGGATATTTTTCGGGGATTTCTGCCTGCAGCCAAAATGTTTGATAGCCTTTTGTACGTTCCTCGTTGGTGCTGAGCTCAAGTAGCTCCTCCTGTAATACCACAGTCATCCGTTTCATCAAATGGGGTTAAGAACCATGGTGATATTTCCATCGTCAGAAGATCTTCAAATCTATTTTTGAAGTCATCATGCAGGGTATTTAAATGTTGAGCGTAAATCTGAATATCCTCATCCAGACATTCTATCTGTGACAAGTGCGGAAACTGGATAATTCGCGCCTAATATAGATGACAAGTCACATTTCATCCCTTTGCAAGTCCTAAACAAGTATACCGGACGAGCGGGCGCACGGGCGGCACTTTGCAAGTCTCGACATGTGGTGTACACTTGTACTATTATCTATTGTCCGATTAAATTCTGTGTTTGAACTGAGTCTCGAATATTTTTGAGTATCTACTTAGTGAATGATGCTACCTGCCTACGTTGATAGGTAAATTCAAGCCAAAATTTTAATTCTTTATTATGAAAACCAGAAAATCTTTCGTGGACCCCCACTTACAACTTGTGAACCCTTGTTTTTTTCACGTCTACGTGGACCCCCATGTGGTTTGCTATGGACCCTTGGGTGTCTGTGGCCTCCGTAGATAAGTCAGTCGGTAAAATGTTACCGTACGGTCACCCTTGGCGAAATTTTAAAAAAGTCGCCAAGGCCGTATGACGTCATACTTATGACGAATTTCCAATCGGGAAAAATGGCGGGAGGAAAAATGGCTGAAATAGTGACAAATATTTCATACATTGTTGGTATCTATCAATATACTCAACTAATTTTACAAAATTAACAAAAAACGCAAATTTATAGATTTGAAACATCAATGGTAAAATAAAAAAGTTGATATGTTAAATTATCCATAAAATTTTTTGATTAAAACAAAACACAAAAATATTTCGAATAAATATTTTGATTTCGATAAAATATTTTGATTCACAAAAATATTTCGAAAAGAACGAGGGAGCTGAAAAAAAGAAATTATTTCGGAAACGAATGCGAATGAGGAAAATATGGGAACTTCGTATCAGTTTTAAGAAAATCAGAATACGAATTCTAACGAAAATTCCATAAGAATCCGAACACGAATAACAATGAAAAATAAAGCAATATTGGGAAAATAATGAATATAAATTATTAAGTACAAATTAAACTGTTAAATAGAATATATCTTTAAGAAATTAAATACAGAAACAATAATTTTAAAAATGTATATACAAATTATAGAGTATTTTATAGTAATAATATAAATTATAAGAATGCCATACATAAACTAAAGAAAGAATATATCGACACAATTTTAAACATTAACTTTAAATTAAATTTAAATTTTTAAAGTAATGAAAAAGAGCAATCCAGCCTGGAATTTAATTATCCAAAATGTCAAGCAAATTGTAAAACACACTAAAAAATCTTACGAAGTTAACTCGCAAAAATTTCTAGTAAAATGCTGAAATGGAACGAAATGTTTTAAATTTCATCGCGATGACGTAAACTCTATGGTTTTTAAAATTGAATTTTCACCTTAATTCTTATTGTTCTTCATCTGTATGACGAGCATCTCGCGAGAATAGCATGAGACAAAAAATAAGGCTCTGTTCGCTAAATTTGGCTTAAAAAAAAAATGCGCGCCAAGGGTTACCGTACAGTAAAACTGAGCCAAGTCAGTCTTCCGCTGTCGGTACTCCAGGCTTTTGATCATAGAAGCTGATTCTTTCTCCACTCATGAGTAGTTTTTCTGATGTTGCTTCACACAGCTTAAAAAGGATGGCACTCCTTGCTTAGGTTCTAAAGATCCATTTGTGTCTCTCGTTGACGATGCTGGAAATGGAATTGCGTACCATCTGACTGAAACTGGTGCTGCCGAGGCAACGTCGCCTACCGCTTCTTTTATTAATATGGAACTATTTTCTAAATAATAACAATAAAAGAATAAAGCCATTTGGATGTCCCACCCGTACTCCCATGGTAAGTGCCCTGGCGGCTCTTTGATTCGGGGTGGCAGTAGACAAGAACATACTGTGCTCAACCGATTTCTTAGGCAGTCCGTAAATTCGTAGATGATCGCATGAGACTTGTCTCGCATAAACAGAGCGTCTCGCGAGAATCGCATCAGACCAAATGACGTCATTGTGGTCTTAGTTACGTCAGAAAAGGGGTGGAACGCGAGACGTTTCTAGATTTCGAGCAGGTTCGAAATACCTGGCAACTTTCCGCGAGACAGCGCTCTCATTGGTTTAAAATTCCATGACGTCAGATACAACGTTTTAGCTACGTCACACTAAGACATCGAGGAGATCACATTTGTCTACTATAAAACGGCGTCTCAATCGGATGGTCTACCGAGTTTGCGGCCTGCCTTAGTGGTTCTCTGTCATCAATATCTTTTGTGAGTGGTAGTAAACACTTCAAAATTTGTACTAAGTGTTATTATTGTTACTTATGGCACTTGGAGAAGCCATGCTCGCTGTGCCGTTTACTATGCGAATTTAAGTCAGTAGAGCGCATCTTTCGTTTAACAAGAGCAGCACGAAGGTGAAAGAACTACTTTGCTCTACAATAGATGGCACCACCAGAAGATCCATCCCTTCAATTTTGACATTGATCTGGAGGGAGAGGAAATTTTCTCCAGACTATTACACTCATGGCAGTTGCTCAACGATCGACCACAGAACTTTCGATTCTACATATTTAACGAGCACGTATATCGTATGTACTTGGTGGGTCTTTGGCGGCATTAGGAATCGAACCCAGCACTTCCAGACGGGAAGCCGATGCCCTAACCACTAGGCTACGAATGCCCTACCCACTAAGAGTTCTTCTGCACTGGCCTCCCCTGGCCACATTTTATGTTGCCTAGGGCTCACCAGGCAGGACCTGGTTCAAGATCCCCTATTGGTCCTCTTCAGGGGGAACGAGCTCATGGACCTGATCTAGCTAGACTTGACCTAATCTGCTGTTCAAGTAGATGAGAAACAACAGCAATAATGCGACAGTAATGCACGAAATGCTTAAAGAAAATTTCGAGCATAAATGTTTTAAATTTATTTAAAAAAATTTAAAAAACAGATTTAAATATATGAATTCAGAAAATTGCTTGAGAAAACAGCATGAAATTTTGTCAGACCCTAATGCATAAAATTGCTCAAAAAATTTTCAACTTTAATACGATATAAATGCACCAATATAGTTAAATATATATAATTTTATAAATTTTGTTTGACAATAATACATTCTTTAATATCATCTTTGTGGCTTACATAAAATATTAACAGAAGAAATGGATAAGTATGTCCTGGGTTCGAATCCCGGTTCGGCATGGATGTACTTTCTCTCTCTGTCTCCTGTCTTTGACCTTTCCTTGTATGAATGGGTTGTGAATGGTTGCCTACCCTATAACCGGGTACCCATGGCATGTGTGTACCGAGGAAGTCGGATTCCACACCAAAATAGGGTTCAGTTGAAAAAGTGGAGCAGCGCACCCCTTGTTGCCCGCTAGCTAGCACACGACAATGAATGAATGAACCGAAGAAATTTTAAAAAGAACTGCTATTTTAGACTTTTATTAATGTAAGAAATTCTGTACAATTTTAAAATGACTTTAATGCCAAAATTGTTAAGAGAAAACTTTTGTACCATGGAGTCAGCATCCATATTCCGCACTACATTAAAGTAATTTTACTCCATGAAAAAATTTGAATGAGCATCAGAATTTTTTATTTTATTTATTTATTGATTGATACTTATTTTTCAAGTTTGGAAAAATTATATAAAGAATAATTTTCTCCGTGAATTCTTGTACTTTAAAAGAATTAAATTATTCAAGAATCTTATTTAGACAGGAACAAAACTTGCATGGTATTTACAGACAGGCTCTGCTCATAAATCTTACAGTTAAGGATTCGACTGTGTTCATAGAAAAGAATTACGAATTATAATTCTCAACTGAGGCTTTAAGAAAAAGTAATAAGTATTCAAGAACACACACATCGATGCACCCTCCCACGCCCACAAATAAGGAAAGGGATTCCCAATTTAATAGCTCATCCTCTTCAGTATTTATCGACTGCAGCGCAAAACAAACTGATTTCTAAACTCTGAGGATGGATACGTCATGCAGTTACTTCTTTCTGATTTCAAATAAAAACAAACAAATCGTTTGATGCTGACACATGTGCGCATGCGATTTTTTTAAGCACAGGCTCCACGCCTAGAGGCCACAAAAGAATCACTAAAATAAACTTTGAAGTTGTTTAAAACCTACTTTGTTTTGTTTAGTTTGAATGTATGAATAGATACATGTAAGACAATTACTTTGTTGGAAAGGCAATGCAAATCAATTGTTGATGGTTACAGTTACCGCTTCTACTTGCTCGCGAAAACATGCAGAATAGCAAGGTGAAAATAAAAAAGAAATCACGAAATTATACTTTGTGATAAAGAAGGAAGGGTTGAGCGAAGAGATAATGCTTAAATTATCGTGCAACTTTCTGATTTGAATAATCAAGCGATTGCGTAGCATACTTGAACAGCGATCTCCTCCAACTGTTCGCCCTTAGAGAGCTGGTGATGGGGTGGCCGATGATTCAGATAACCCATCCACTTTGTTTTCTAGAGTGCCTCCTATTTTATGAGAAGTAAAGCGTTGATAAAATCTAGGTTAAAGATCAGTAGATATGCTAAAATATGTTGATCAGAAGTACTGGGTATGAAACAAATCCCTAACTTTCACCAATCCAAATACATTTTTTCAATATTAAAGGTTGAAAAAAATAATCTGACAAAAGGATTCAAGTGCTTTATTTTGGTGTGACTGAAAGTGCTGAGATTTCTCCAAAATTTTTCATACTTATCCTTATAAATATGTTTTAAGAAAAATACGAGATAAAAGTGAACCCATTTACTATTTGTAGATATTTGGATTAGGTGTTATATTCTATTTAATACATATCACCAAAATAAGGAATTGTTTACTATGAACTTCTGTAACACATAATATCAGATTCTTAACTGTTTTAAAATATAATTTTTCGGTGAATTGTAATATAAAAAATAGGATTAATAATTTTTAGGGAATATTAAAATGTTAGAAATGCTGAATGTTTAGGTCGGTTATCATTTAAGCATGCAAATAGGTATACTTAACTACTGAAATCTGTAAAATTATTGATGCTACTTTACCGTTATTTTGGGGTAACCTGCGTCCTTTTGTTTTGAAGAATAGTGTCCTACTACTAGGCTTCGGCATGTCCTGTTCTTTGACATTTGCTGATAACTATATGCAACAGTTATAACTTTTAATCTTTAAAAATTATTTGGGAAATATTCGGTACTACCTTAAAAAATTTATGCTATAAGTCGAATATTTAGTGTTCTGGTCTTCGATTCTAAAGTTCGTGGATTCAATTACCGTCTCTTGTTTAGATGTTCGTATTAGTTTAAAATCCATTATTAAGCTATAAGTCTTGGTCTAATTATCTATCGAGTAAAAAAAAAATAATTCGAAAAAAAAAACAATGACAACAATTCGACAAACAAACAAACCAAATGTCACCTGAACATACAACAAAAGCACTTTTTCTTTTTAATTTTTTTTCGGTTTCCTTATTACGGTATCTGATCACGTTCTAATCTGGCCGACAGATCTCCACAGCACCGCCTGGAACAGCTCCACGTGCGGTTCGAAGACACGTGAGACGCACGCGACTGAATGGATGACGTCACAGTCGGCATCTATGTGTGAAAGGGAGGACGTTAAAAAAAAAAAACCTTGAAGACTTATTTAAAGAATAAAAAAATTTTTTTTTGTTGTTCTTCTGTTTTTTTTTTTTTTTTTTTTTTTTGTTGTTCTGAACCTTCTTAATAAACTGTGTGACCATAAAAAAGTATCTAAAATTTATACAGTAAAGACGAGACGGTTTGTTGAAAGACTTGGTGATAAAATTAGGGAACTGACAAGTTACCTAAAAAATTAATTTAGGTATAGGAATAAAATTCAACGCAATCATTTAGTACATGGGTTACCAAACTTTTTCTTCTCGTGGACCACTTTCAAAGTTTTACTATTTTCGGTAGATCCCTTGCTGCTGCATTTCTACTGTATTCCCAAAACTCCTAAAAAATATCACCCTAATTTGGGGGTGTTAAGAAAAAAAAGTACCACATTTTCTTGTGTCCTATTTATTAAAGTAATACTTGTGGTTATACAAAATTATAAACATTATTACAAACAATCAACAATTTACAAAAACTCAACAATGAACTCTGAAATGTAAATTATCTATTGTTCTATTCAATTCTGTGTTTGAACTGAATCTCGAATATTTTTGAGTACCTACCTAGTGAATGATGCTACCTGCCTACGTTGATAGGTAAATCCAAGCCAAAGTTTTTGTTCTTTATTATGAAAACCAGAAAGTTTTTTGTGGACTCCCACTTTCAACTTGTGAACCCCTGTTTTCTTTTCACATCTAGGTGGACCCCCGTGTGGTCTGCTATGGACCCCTGGGGGTCCACCTGGACCACTTTGGGAACCTATGATTTAGTATCAAATAATGCGTTCAGCTGAAATACATGTACACAGCGCTCACATTGGCTTAGTACGCGAATTTGAGCACTGTGACGCCATGCAGTGTTTCAGATAAAAAAATGTTTGGTAAGATATGCATCCCAGCACACTCTCTGCTAACCGTAGGATCCTGGAGCGAACCTGCCTGTTTCCCTGGAAAAAGATACGTTCCATTTTTTTCACAGGAGAAACCAAAAGAAGGGCACGACTTAAACTTACTGACGGCTTGAGATGAACATGAGGCTCTACTCCCTGAATACCCACAATTCATAACATCCTGAAACACATTAAAAAAGGACAGCTCTTGTTACCATAGCAACTTACACAAACGAGACTATCTAGCGGGAGATACTTTCGTAGTATATACACAGTAAGTACCGTTTATATAAAATTGTGACAACCAACGATTTGCCGTTCCAGAGCGTTTTTATATGTAGCTGCGCCTCCTCAAGAACAGAGCACGCGAGATGACTTCTGCTTATATCGTGGTTATTCGTACTCATTCATAGTTGACTTTTTACTCTAATTTTCGTGATAGGATAACCGACTTCACATGTAATCCCTGAAAAAACAGCAAGTCTTTCGAATCCTGTCTTTGTCCTTGGCTATGCGAATATAAGTCAGTAGACTGTGTCTTTCGATCCAATCTGAGCACTATGAAGGAAAAGTACGATTTTGCTCTTCAATTCCTCCGATAGATGGCAGCACTAGAGAATCTACTCCTTAATTTTGGCATTGATCTGAAGAGGAAATAAATTTCTCCAGACCATTGCACGCATGGTAGCTGCTCAACGACCGTTCCACAGGACTTTCGATTCCACAGATTTAACGAGCACGTATATCGCATGTACTCGGTGGGTCTTTGGCGGCATTGGGAATCGAACCCCACCCTTCCGGATGGAAGGCCGATACCCTAACCACTAGGCTACTACGGCCCCTATTTCGCTGTCACGCAAATGTATTTCTTGACACCCTCTTTATGAGTAACGTTGTCTGCGTGCCAGAATAAAATGGCGTCACACTGGACACCATGATCTATATTTCATAATCTAATATATAATAATATACATTTCATAATCTATATATAAAATATAACAAAGAATTTTAAAGCTGTTTATTCGTTATCCAATAGCCTAGGGTCACAATCTTTTGATGAGGTTTTCCTAAAACTCGATTTCATGACTTGGAGTTTTCGAAACTACTTCTTCAGCTTCCCGCTGTGGGGCAGTAAGAATAGGAAGTAGTTGCGCTTTTGATTTTTGCGCATTTCTCTATTGTGGCCAGTGAATTGAATGTTTTCAGGGTTTCCCTTCTTGCTGTTATATTTTTGAAAACAAGTACTCAATGTACTCAATGGAGAAGAGGAAAAAAAAAACTTTAAAATAATTTTTAGATGCTGTATTATCAACTATACAAAACCAAAAATTAACAAGGAAAAAAAACTAGTTTTAACTCAATATTCCCTTTGGAATATTTCCAAATACTATATTTAACTAGTTATTTGAATATTTTCAAAATACTTCCAAAGAGATATTGCCTTTGGAAGTATTTTTTCTACTGACCTGCTGCTTTTAGGATATGCCTATTCAATGGGTGAAGAGGATGGCATCTTATGCCGACCAACTTGTCTAATTTGTGTAGTTTTGTTTGTTGAAAGACAGAGATTGAACCAATGCCGTTGAGGATTCGTTGCAGTTGAAGAAATAAGTTTGTTTATATCTTGACGTAAAAAAAAAGTAGAATTAGAAAGAAAACTATAATTAAAGTAGAAAAAAATATTAAATAAAACAAAAGTTGCCAAAAAATATGGAATTCTAAAAACAACCTTTCGACAGTTTTAAAAGCTCGAAAAAAAAATTTAGAAAGGAAACAGTCCCAGTGAAAATATTTCCTCCTCACGATAAAATATTGTAGAATAGCAAAACTTCCTAAACTGTAAAAAGCTGTGCTGGGTTGGCTGAGAAAAAGGACTATTTTGCAATGAAGCTGAACGTAAAAGATTTGAAAGCATCAGAAACTGCCCACCCTGTCTATTGGTCAGCGTGCCTGACTACGGATAAGGAGGTCCTGGATTCGAATCCCGGTTCGGGCATTGGTGTACTTTCTCTCTCTATCTAACCTGTCTTTATCCTTTCCTTGTATGAATGAAGTGTGAATAGTTGCCTTCCCTATAAACGGGTCCCTATGGCAAGTGTGTAGAGCAAAGTCGTACTTTCACCTTCATGGTGCTGTGATTAAAACGAAAGACGCTCTCAATCGACTTAATTCGCATAGCATAGCGAGCTTGGCTTGTCCAAGTGGCATTAGTAAACAACAACAGCATCTTATACGCTGGGAGACCCAGCGTATGTGCCATTTTCGCGCTGAAAGTGACAGAATAAAGAAAGACAAACAGAGAGAAAGAACATCCATATTCGAATCAGGATTCGAACCCGGAACCTACTGCTTCGAAATAGGGATGTTAACCTCTCCACCAAACAATACCGCTCTTACATCGGACGGGAATTGAACCTTGGCCGCCCGCGTGGCAGGTGAGCACTCTACCAACTATGCGTGCCTTAGGAAGTTCAGTTGGTAAAGATTACGTTACGATTACGGTTGTTTGTGCAATAACCATTTAATTACGCATGCAATGAATTGCCGATTTACCGGTGTATGGTTAGCACTACGGACTTTAAATTAGGATTTCGTGGGCTCGATTTTCATCTCGTCTGTGGATCTTTGCTATATTTCAGAATCCATGTTATTTGGGTAGGTTATAATTGAATAAGATATGCAACTCTGTATTTATATCTGTAATAATCAATACGATAAAAAAAGTTCAAAATAATTTGGAATCGAAACTTGTGTGTGATTTCTTTATTAATGAAAATTATCACAAATATTTCCCGACCAACTTGTCTAATGTTCAGCGTGTCTGACTACGGATAAGGGGGTCCTGAGTTCGAATCCCGGTTCGGGCATGGATGTACTACCTCTCTCTATCCTGTCTTTGTTCTTTCCTTGTATGAATGAGGTGTGAATGGTTGCCTACCCTATAAACGGGTCCCTATAGCATGTGTGTACTGGGGAAGTCGGACTCCACACCTAAATAGGGTTCAGTTGGAAAAGTACAGAAGCGCACCCCTTGATGCCAGCCTGGCTTGCACACGACAATGAATGAATGAATCACAAATATTTAAATTTGATTCTAAGTCTTGGTTTTTATGTCATTTTATTACATTTGATTAAAATTTAAGTTTGATGTTTAATTTTGTTTTAAGAACTTTATTGTAAATTTTATTTATGTCTTCCAAATTTTGCTTTTATATTGTCTGCATAAATTAAGATTTTAATTTCCTTCTAAATTGTGTTCTCATATTGTTAAAACCTTCTTGTAACACGCTCACTTTAATATATAATAAAAGAAAGTGATATTTTTCTGAACTAAATTTTAAAATTTTAGTTTCGGTTCTCGTTTTATTTATTTATTTTCTACCACACATGATCGCTTTTAAATCTTGTTTCTGTATTCTTATGATTAAAACTAAAATTCAAATTCGATTCTAAATTTTATTTTAATATCATTTTCCAAAATTAATATTTAAAATATATCTAAATTTTGTTTTTATAGTTTGAATAACTTTAATAAAGTTTTCGAAAATTTTATTAAGTATTAATTTTTATTAATTTATGAATGAATTTATTTTTAATTTAAAAAAAAATGCAAGTTGAAACTTAATGTAACCTTACATTCTTTTTTTTACGCAAATATATAGAAAATTTTGTTACATATAACATTGCAGTTTTTTTAATTTTTGAAGAACTCTTTCGATATATAAATACTGGATAACAGAGTGCTTAATTACGCCTATTCCGCACCAAAAATGCATTTTTCTTTTCAACTAAACACACATTTCCTAGCAAAAACTTTCAAGCAATTTTGTTTTAGTTTATTTCATAAATTTGCGTGGATATATATTTTGATGACCTTGGCGAAAGCATATTCGCTGGTTTCCCATGAAAGCTTGGATTCGATAGGAATTTTAACCTTGTGTAACTCGACGAGCGATTCGTGGGAGAACCGTAACCAGAAATACAGGCACACTTTATTTTGAATTTTGATTAGAGTTCCGTTTGCGAATATTCTAAAAAAAAGTCGAATTATAATTTCCGAGTGAATTCATGAATAATTACAGAATTTGTTCAATTATTCATGAACGAAAATATGTAGAATAAGAAAGTTATGGGATATCATTCGAATATGAAGAAGAAAAAAGATAGGGAAGAAATATTTATTTACTTAAAAAAAATCAACTTTGATTTATAAATTTTTTTAAAATACGAGATTAATTAAAGCTTTGATATCACGTTAAAAAAGAGGTGAGATAAGTGCTTATTAAAGAGCTTTGTTTCAAACAGATTCTAAATATGAAAAATATAGAAATTCTGATATCGTTTGAAAGAAAAGAGGAAATTATTACTTCTTTTTGAATTATAAATATATTTTTTGAAACTGTCAAAAATTAAAAATTTTTCCACAAAATATTATTACTATTATGAAATTAAAATATCGTTTACAATAAGCTATTATATTTTCTAATGTAAGATAATGCTTGAAAATGAGATATATTTTTAAAGTTATATACTTATACAGTAGTTTATATGGTAGTTTTTTCTATCTATCTCTGTATATATAATTATATATATATATATATATATATATATATATATATATATATATATATATATATAAACTACTATATAATACTGACTATATTGTTTTATAAGTAGTATAATAGTTTCTCCTAAATGCTCTTCAAAAATGCTCTTATGCAGTAATAAAAAAAATACTTATTATGAAAAACATTGTTTTTTCAGAATTTCTACGCTTTAAATTAATTTTAATTTTTTTTATTTCATTGCTTATTTATAACAACTGAAATTCATGTAAAAAAAAAAAAACGAAAAAGAGTAAACTTTCTTGCTTAAAAATTTATTTAAAAAATTATGTCTTTTTTTTGCCTATTAAGAAGCATAAAATACCGAATGAGTTTTACAAGATATTTGAGTATTTTTCCATCAAATATAAATAAAATAATTAATAAACATTTGAACCCCCAAGGCCAGAGCGATAACAGTTCAAAAAACGAGAGAATTTAAGTGTTCAGGAAAATGTAGTTCAAGAAACAAAATTTTTCATAAATTCCTAAAATAAAAATACTCATTTGCTGCAGCAATACAGGTTTGCATTCAAATAAAGTATGTATACCACTCTGAAATTATCGCAACATAAGCATGCTGTTTTAAAATTTTTACAGCTTCTTCAGCATTGCTGAAATATCAGCCGCATATTTTATTCTCTTTGAACAAAAACGAATGAAAAACACTGATTTTTACGGCCCTCATGGTAAACAATCATTATTATTTTAATGCCTGACTACTAGGGTTCTATGTCCACCTCTTCAGCACTACAAGGAGTGCAAGGGGTGGCCCGGTGGGGTCTGCCATAGTAGACCACGAAGGATTCACAATGAAATCGTGTATAAAAAGCGAACCAATGTTATTGTTGTTGTCGTGTACCAGCCAGGCTGGAAACATGGGGTGCGCTGCTCCACTTTTTCAACTGAACCCTATTTTGGTGTGGAGTCCGACTTCCCCAGTACACACATGCCATAGGGACCCGTTTATAGGGTAGGCAACCATTCACACCTCATTCATACAAGGAAAGGACAAAGACAGGATAGAGAGAGAGAAAGTACATCCATGCCCGAACTGGGATTCAAACCCAGGACCTCCCTATCCGTAGTCAGGGACTCTGACCACTAGACAGGGCGGGCGGCTTTATTAATCAATTTATTATCTTATAATAAATTAACTGTTTTAAATGTGTTTTTAAAGTGAACTTAATTATTTTGAGTTCAAGACCTGATTCTTATTTTTCCATTCATAAATGAGAAAATGGAATAACTCTTCTTATTTTGCAGAAATGGCCGAATAATTTTTAAATAATGTTGCATAAAATTGATTATTTGTCTAATTTTCAATGATATTTTTTTAATTAAATGATAATACATCCATGCTCTAACCGGGATTCGAACCCAAAACCTCCCTATCCACAGTCAGACACGCTGACCACTAGACAAGTTGGGCGGCAGCGAACCAATATAAATCCATTATAAATACTTACGACTTCTATTTGATGAATCTCTGAAATCATAAAAATTGTTTTTAGATAACTATAAAAAATGTTGATAGCTTTTGTTTCACTGATTAATCGGGAAGATTTTGTGTTTTTCCATTTAAAAGATGCAGAGAAATGGAAACTCTGTAATATGTGGAGATGCAACGTGGAAAAAATATCAGCTGTGGAAAGGAGAAATAGACGTACAGCTCATCATCATCTGGAGTTGTATTTCATTTGATTGGTGTGGAAAAACTCCTGTAGGAAAGATAAGCCTTTTGATACCGTGTGATTAACTGTAATGGAAATGTAGGAACCATGCATTATGTGAGAGTAATGATACATTGGCACTGGTATTGGCATCATTTTGACTACGGAAAATCAAACAGAATTGATTGATTCTGGGGAAAGCATTTTTGCGTACTTTCAATTTTTTCATGTGTGTCGCGGTCACCTTCAAGTGACGATAGGGGGTTGAATAAAGTTGCGGATCATAAACATTTGAATCGGTGATCATCCCAAAATGTCTTGGTGATCTATCTAATAGATCGTGGTTCCCATAACACCCACGTCTACTCTAATGAATCCAAAGTCAGCAAAACTCTACGTGATTGTTCTAGAATGAAACAGAGTTAGGATTTTTTCCCCTTAGTTTTGCAACTACTGCTTGCAGACTGATTGTGACGCATTCTAGACAATTGCATACCCTCAATGTCCTCCAAACGACAGTTGCAATACCGTCCGCTCTTCAGAATGACTCCTTGAATAAACAATTTTTGTAGCTGCATATGATTTGGAAGCCTCCAAAAGCTTGATTATCTTGTCCTCTAGTTATAAAAAATTCAGATTTTAACAAACATTACAAAGGATTGCTGTTGGTTAGAAGTCCTTCTCATAGTCGGAAAGTAAGAGAATTTGAGCTCCGACTCAAAGATCAGATATTATTGACAAATGGGGACTTCAAGTAAATTGTGTTTGCAATGTCCTCCAATTGAAATGATACCTCTGGGTGAAACTTAGTAGGGGATCTCTGCTTGATCCCTGCTCCTAAATAGCGAAGACCCCTACCCGGTTACTTTCAGAAACTGCAAGAGCCTTAACTCAAGGATTGGTACAGGTATAACGACAACATACTGGTATAACGTCATCAATAAACATTACAATTGTGAACACCGGAATTGAATTCTTTAGATTTTTTGTCACTCTTCTTATATATACGTGCGTTATTTTCAACTTAATATAACTTATAGGTAATCCACTAATTTTAAAATCACTGGAAATGCTTCTTTTCATTTTTATAAACGTTCACCTAAAGTGGACTTCACATGAAAAACATGTTTCCATTTCATAACGTGCCACATGAAAATCACACGGGAGTTCTTTCTCCCGGGATTTCTTACTCACCTCACCCTCTGCCACAGATAGCATGTCCAAACATCACTCTTATTGGATGGTTGTAGTGTTTGCATCCAATCGCACACACATTCTTTTTTCAGTAACGCTATCATTCATATTGGTAGATTTTTTTAAATACCCCAAATGAAAGAAAAATATTTCCTACGATAATCTTTTTCGGTCCAAATATTTACTGCAGACTGCAAGAGTTGCTTATTGGGCAGCCTCAGCATGGGCGAGGATTGAACGCTCTCAGTTCTACAACGCACTCCGGCTTCCCAGAGGAGAAAAGTCTCGTATCCAGAAGGTAATGGGCTTGATACCTGATACAGCTAGAAACCATCATGCTGAAAGTGTGAGGGAGAATATATGTTAAAGTTAAATATTCACATTCATCAGGAAATTTCCTACAATGAAAACTGCCCGACCTTACTCAATGTCAGAAAGCCAATCTCTGGTTTATTTGTCGACTGGGATTTGCAATTTCTAAACAGTCGACTGAGTTTCGTAGCTTTCATGAGCTATTAAGAAATTATACACAGAAACAAATAATACACCAAAGTGAGAAGTATATTATTTAAAAGTAGTTTCTCACCTATCATTCAATTTCAAAAACTTGACGCCGCTGACGTGATATATAATGTCTAAATCTTTGCTTTTTATTCAACTGATTTAGGTTCGGAACTTGAAAGGAAGCATAAAGAATAGACAGGTGTTTATTTTATATCAATATTGTCTAAAAATTGTCTCCAGGCTTTATTTCCTGAATATCTCATTCTAAATCGTCGTCACCAACGAAGCATTTTTCACGTGCAATATAAATAGTCAGTTCACATTTAAATCATTTACATTTATATAAATTATGCAACCATCAACTTTTACATATTTTCATGGATCTTACAATTATATGATTGTAGAATGCTCGACTACTGGGTAGAAAGTTGAAAACTCACCTTTCTACACTACTAGGGGTGGAAGTGATGACACCTGAAGGAGTGATACCCCCAGAGAGCCCGTCATCACGGACCCGAAAGTGGTTCCCTTCATTTAAAAGCAGAGAATGGCGCTTACTCTGGCATTTGATTCAACAATTCGTGGGTTCGATTCCCACATTGTATGTAAAAATTTGTGTGGTTTGAAACTCATATAGAACAGTGAGTCATGGCCAAATTAGCCTTGTTTTGTCATAGACATCTATTTTATCTAATTTTTTTCTCTAAACGTCGTGAAAATTATCATTATATTCTCTCATGGGTTTGCATTAAAAAGGACATTAACATGATTTTTTAGGAGTTATTTTTTTAAAAAATTATAGCTATCGAAATAATTTTCAAAAAATGTTTTACTGAGAGCAACTGCTTCGGATGTAAGGCAAATGTCTATGTAATGCACTCCAAATTATCTCACTGCTTTTACAACATTGAAAAATGCTCTTGAAGTTGTTTTTCTGGAAAGGGATAATTAATACGGTCACAGTTAACCGCTAAGCACTTTGACCCATCCGTGCCGCGTGGGCCACCTCCGCCACCCAATACAACCCCACGAAGTGTCAAAAAGAGCGTTCTCGTTCTCTTCGTTAATTAATCGCTTGCAAGCATCCTCATCATGGTCCGGTAGCTAACAGTCGTCTGATAAAACGAAGAAAAAAAATCGTCCACAGGTGCGGCTTTTTTGGCGTTTTAATGCGTGGGCGGCGTTGTACAAATCCATCATGCCTCGAACAACACCTGCCGCATGTGGGACGCTCTCACTCTCCCGATTCGAGTGGTTACATTGTGTCTTCGCCCACCAGAGAGCGCCCGTTGGCTCTTATTGGCGGCGACTTTGGCGAAAGGACAATGACAGTGTGATTAGTCCAGGTGGAGGCGGTTGATGGATTTCGGTTTTTAACTTGTCGTTAGGAACATGGACGCAATCCTATACAAGCCACTTGGTGAGGAAGTAGCTGTAAATCATAGATCTGGTCAAAACAATTAGATATAAAGAGTAAATTATTTTTGCTGACATGAAATACCAAACACAATAAAATGTTTTTACTTATTTTTCTTTCGCATTACAGATCTTAAAATAAAGGCTTGTACCACGAGTTCTCTGCGTATTGTATTATCTCCAATGTTTATTTTCATGGCACTAAATACTTCTCCTTAAATGCACCAGTCACCTGTTTGAGAAAGGAATCATTCACATGACCAGTGTTCCTCTGTATTTATGGTGAGGAAAGTGCCAACTCAGATGTTGATTGCGTCAATGGGTCGTGATATCAAGATTGATGACGAGTTCAATTGGCTGTGAATTTAAGGGCTTTCTAGCGGACAGATAAAATCAAACTAGATATTCCAATCAAACCAAATTCCATTTAAATTTGTTGATTGTTTTGGAATATTTGATTTAGCATGGTGAATATTCAAACAAATAAAGCAAATGTTGTATTTTTATCATCCACCGCTTTTCAAGAGGGTTTTTTACTTAATGTTCTCGTATTTTTAAATGAGTTTGCATTTTGTGTCTCAAATGTTCAGTTTGATCTCACCCATGTTCTTACCTATCATTCTTTATCTTAATATCAATGTTAATTTTCGCAATATTGGAAGTTCTATTTTGTTCCTTATCAATTGAACGGCTTTCTAAAGATCACAAAGCATTGTGACCGCATAAATAAAGTTGCCATATAGTACATATAGTATTGTGGTGTGCCTTATAGTACATATAATATTGTGGTGTGCCGTATAGTATTGTGGCCGTATAGTACAAAGCACATCTACCGTATAATCCAGCATGCCAAATACTGAAAATTTTTGGCAACGAAGAAATGTTGCCAAAAGTACTATTGATATCTTGCGATGACATAAATACAGAGGATATTAACACATTTTTAGAACGATTTTGATAAAGAATTAAAAAAAGTAACTGTTTTAGAATAAAAATTTTTGGCAACAGCTTATTATTTGAAATGAGAAATATCATCTGCTACTTTTAAATTTATTCTTCTTTCAAAATGTCGCATGTAAACAAGCTGTGGATTGAAGGATATGTTTTAGCACTTTCCGAAGAGAAAGTTCTTATTCCAAGATTCAAAAACGTTGTGAAATGCATGATATTAAAATTTCTAAGTGCAAAATAAGCAACATTATTAATCGGACTGGTAAAAACCGACAATCATTATTTCTACCTGGAAAGAAGACTCCAAACGAATATCCGAAAAAGGTACGTACTGTTTCAAATGTTTCTAAAGTGAAATCGCTGATAACAAGAGAAAATCCACCAACACAGAAAACAATTGCAAAGTCTTTAGACACATCTGTCGCAACAATAAATAAAATAATAAACCAAGATTTACAACTTAAAAAAGCTAAAAAACATAATGTTCACCAGCTTTTGCCGAGACATGTGGCTCAACGCAAAACATTTTGAAGAATCCTGTATGAAAACCATTTAGCAGGAGATAAATGGAAATACATTGTGACCCTTGATGAAGCATGGGTTTACCTAAATGACTGCAACAAAAAAGGTCTATTTACTATAGAAAACGAGGAGACAAAAATGTACAAACCTGGTTCCGTCAATGTAAAGAAAGTTTCAGTAAGGTGTTTATGATAGTCGCAGGTTTCTCCTACAATGGGAAATTAAAAATGAAAAGGGAACGAAAAAATGTTAAAATCAACTCATCATACTATCAGGAGAAGATTTTAAGTCCAATATTTACAGAAGAAATTCCACTTATTTACTCCCTAATGACTTTCAACGAGTGAAACTTCATCAAGACAAAGCTACAAGTCAGACCTCGAAAACTACCACTGCATTCCTTGAAAAAATAGAAGACTAATTGTAATGTAAAAGACTAATGTATTGCATATACTATACCTTTTCAACATATTTCTGTGAAGTCCCCTGACGTTTGTGTCTTTGGTCTATTAAAAAAGAGCTCTTTCTAAACGCAAAACCTCCATTATAGATGGACTCTGGAAAGTAGTGGAAGAAGAATGGAAAGCAATACCCCTGGAAATTTTACGAAAAGCTGTTCTATCATGGAAATCACGATGCAGACTTATATTCCAGAAAAAAGGCTATCAGAACGAACATTAAAAAAATAGTCTTTACATTTTAAACATTAATTAAACGACCCCGAAATTGTTCTAAAAATGTGTTAATACCCTCTGTACTTTTGCTACCAAAAGAGAGTCATCTACATAATTCTTATAAGTCTATGACGTAATAAAAACCACATTACCAGAAAAACAAGAAAATCGGCCAAAATATCACCAAACTCAGAATTTGGCATCCTGAATTACACGGCAACTGAGCCACTATAGCATACTAACAGTTGGAAAATGCAGATTTTAAAAGTCCATAAAAAACAAAAAATCCATCAGTAATACATTCATGTGATTCAGCAGGAATATCAGTAAAATGTACGGTTTTAAATCCCGTGTCTAGTTCCATTTTTTCTAGAAACACAACTGTAGATTTACTGTTCAACGAATGAATTACATTGTCAATATAAAGATCTGGAATATCAAATTAAGAAATTAAGTTAAAATATGTTCAACGATAGAACCTTATAGTTGATTTTGATGTTCTTTTCAGCGCGCGCATTCTATTATTTCATCCTGACTAAAAACCAAGGACACCGTAAATCTTTTCAGAAAAAACTTTCTTTCAATTCTTTGAGCCATGTAGCAGAATTTGTTTTATATACGAGGGTCACTCTGAAATTTTTGAGATACAACTAGGTTTTTAAAGTTATACTTACAAAATTTTAGGTGTATTCAAAGTAGTCTCCTCCAGCATCAATGCACTTTTGTAGACGAGTTTTCCACAGATTAAATGCCTCAAGCCATTCATTTCTTCGAATAGATGAAATAAATGCATTTATAGCCACATCAATCTCTTCTTCTGAATGAAAACGACGTCCACGTAAGTTCTTTTTCAGATTAAAGAATATAACCAAAAGTCGCACATAGCTAGATCAGGTGAATACGGCGGATGTTCGATCACTTTAATTTGTTTTTGTTTAAGAAACTCAACTGTTAATCCGGCTGTATGTGAAGATGCATTGTCATGGTGAAGCATGAGTCCCCTAACATTCAGTTCTTGTAGAATTTCTGAAAGACATTGAGTGGTATACCAGTTTGCTGTTACTGTCTTCTGTCCTTCCAACTTGATGGCTTTGACCCATCCTGTACTTCTGAAGAAAACGGCTTACATCACTTTTTTCAGTGCGCGTTGTTTTTCCACCATTGTTGGCGTGGGATCATCTTCAAAGACCCATACTTTGTTTTCTTGACGTGTTGGAACGTCAAAAACGGTATGTACGTTTCATCACCTGTTACAATTTTAGAAATGATGCGGTGGCCACCATCATTCACCTTATTAAGAGTTTCTTTTCTGATTCTGACACGCTCCTCTTTTTGATGCTCAGTTAGATTATGGCGAACCCAACGGCAAACTACTTTTTTCATATGTAATTCTTATACCATACATAAATAAATGATTTTGTGTATGGCTGCGGATCCAATGCTAAGTTCCTTCTGTATCATTTGATAGGTACAGCGATTATCATCCATTAACACTTTTCGTATGGCAGACCCAATATCCGGGATGACTGCCGACGGCGGCCTTCCTGTGTGTTCTTCATCCTGAAGAAAATTGCGACCTCTTCTAAATTCTCTAAACCATCTGAATACAGTAGCACGAGCTGGAGATTCATCACCCAATGCTAATTGCAACCGTTGAACGCATTCTTCTTGATTGAATCCTGCTTTGAAATCGTAGAAAATCATAGCGCGAAAATGTTCTCGCGTCCACTCCATTTTCTCTTCTGTTTAAAATTTATTCCACGCTAAACAAGTTGAAGTAAGTCAGTAAAAAACCGTCTTCTGTGTTAAAATACTTTGTACTTTAAAATTAAACCGTTATTTTTATTTTGTAAACTCTCGTCTGCTCGTATCTCAAATATTTCAGAGTAACCCTCGTAATAAATAATAAATTGATACTTTTGTGTTGTATTCACTGCATTAAACCCAATCTTCCTCTATTGTTATGACGTTTTTCCCGTTTTTTCTTGTAAAAGTTTTCTGCGAAGATCTCTGTGACGTGTTCCAAGACATAACGCTGAGAAAGATGATGGAGCATCATACTTTTGGCCTTATCGGAAGATTAAAATAACATTTACAGTTGTAACGGTGCCGCTTAATTCAATTTCAGTTGGAGGATTTCTTACATGACTGACCTCCACTTTGCACAATACCAGAACTACCGCTTTTCTTCGGATAAACCTTTGGAAGAAGCTGAAGACCAATCCGACGCTTCTAAGGCATAGGTCCGATCCTTAGGCTCTACTTTCCACGCTTTCAGTGGTTGGGAACTAAACACTGCCGGTTAGGTTGACCACTTGTCCTAACCAGGACATATACTTCTCACTCCAGAACCCTTGGCCACGAAACTAGGCTTGTCCAAGTGTCAAAAGCAACAACAACAACAGAAACACAAGACTGATTTCTATCAGAGTGCAAATACTTCTGATTCTCAGATTTGATTCCGACTGTTATCAAACCCAATAACTTTTGCTACGCCAAATTATGAAATACTGTAAAGATAGCTTCATTACTAAAACGTGGTAGGCGCTTATTATAGATATATCTACAGCACATTATCTTCCCGCAGTATCAAAGATCGTTACCTAAATGCTTGCTTAAGTTAGACCGGAAGGTGGGAAAACTCCTACGCACCCACTAGACAAATGATACGTAGAAATACGACATAATTTTTAGTAATATAAAACACTGTCATCGGCTCTCAGGCCCCATTAACCTATTATACAAAATTTTTCTTTCAGTTTTGTTTTTTACATTTTTTAAAAATTTAAAATATTTTTTTTAAATTATTAGAGAGAGATGATTGTGCAATTTCTTATTTTTGAACAAATACATTTTCAAAAATGTATCATCTTGATTTACTCTTCATATTATATTACTCTCTCGCATCTATATTTTAAAATATATTTCCGAACAGCTAGAGTCTGGTCGGTTAGGTTCTCATTGGAAGGTATTGAGTACGAATCCCGACCCACCTTATTCGCTAACGACGGTTGGCTTGAGGCACTTAAAGAAGGTCAAGGTCGCAATATCCTACAAGGGTAATGATACCTCTTAAGGTATTTTGTCTGGTCTCTACATCTAAAACACATCCATTAGTTCAGCAAAATACTGTGCAGACTTGAGACTGAAACAATCTCTTATCGTAAGAGAACGATTTAAGGAATGTTCATAAAAATGAAGGAATAACTGTAAATTAATTTTAGTGAAGCGATGAGTGATAGGAATTGTATAGCTTAGCTTACGGATCTATTAAAGCTCAACAATTTTTAAATAGGAATTCATCTCTGAGATTATTAATAATTAATTTGCTTGAACAAAGTGGTTTATTTTAATTCATCCCTCTAAACTGTTTTTTTTTTCATTCATTGAGTTATTAATTTCACGTTTCATAACCTATGGTTCTCTGTTATTTTTATGGTGAAAACTTTTTTTCAAAAATCAAACATTTTTACCACACATATATTAGAATCATTCTAAGTGAGGTGAAGAGGGCTGAAGACACTTGATTCAGTGTGGGTGGATCATAAATATCCATTCAATCAACAGTCATTTCACAGTTGAAACTGCGTAAATGTCTGAATCAAGAAATGAAAAAGCAAACGATTTCATTAAAAAAAGGTGTTTGAGAAGAAAAGTTTTCATTTTCACAAGCATTCGTTCAGGTTGTCTAAAAGGAGGTCCTCCCCCAGCTGCGCAAACGAGTTCTGTATTTAACTTCATGAAGTTGATGCAGGCTGGAGGTGGTTGGGAGTACACAGGGGGGAGGAAGCTTCCGCGCACCCTCTCATTTTTATCTGTAATTGCTGACTGACATGGGTAGGGCTTTGCCTCCCTCCCAGAAGACACCCACCCAACAGTGCAGGGAAGGCGGCATCATCAAAGGGGTCACACAAATGATGCGAACTGCTGCATCTCCAGGGGCCTTCCCCCTCCCACTGAATGGTAATAAGAGTGTATCACAAGAGATGAGATCACGGCAAGAAAATTAGGTCGGGACTCTATCTGAAAACACGATCTCTGCTTCGGGCTGAGTGTGACATAATGTGCGGCAGGGTGAACAACAGAGACAGCTCGGGGGTGAATTGCCTCATATAATGCTTATCGCGCGAAGAACTTCTTTCTCTAGGTTAATTTAGTCTCACAGGCCTTATAGAAACAATATTTCTTTTATTAATACTTTTGCATTCCACTTTAGTACTTTCTGTGGTAGAAATGCAGCCACTGTTAAGATACATGAACAGTTTGAGAGTCTCTTTTTTCGGAGTGATATATCGCGGGTCCCGAGAAATGAGAAGTGATTTTTGTCGCATCTGTTTGGCAGCACATCATAGTGTCAAGTGAAGCAGTGTATAACAGAGTTGGCTTTGCCTTCTCCGTACAAAATCGGTGGTGCATTTTATGGTTATATGTGTGTGATAGTACTTAAATAAATAAGTATTTATTTTTTTCATTGGAGAAGAGGATTATGGTGACCTATGGATCTTGTCTGACAGCCGTAGTTCTCTCCACCATCTTAGTAATTGGCTTCTTGTAGGCGACAAGATCAGCAACTCTATCCTGCTTAAATTAAAACTCATTTCACTTAATCATGATGTTCACTTGCAATGGATACCTTTACATGTGAATCTCCACGGGAATGAAATGGCCGATAATCTTGCTAAGGAGGGTTGCAGGATTTCAAATACTCCCTCTTCCACACTTACTTTTCTGGAGTTATACTCCCGGGAAAAATCAAAAATCTCGGAGGAGTGGAAAACACCCCCCACCCATAATTGGTACAAGGGATCAAAACCGGGTTTGTCCCTTGACCTCCCGTGTGACAGACGTACCCGGACTGTTCTCTCAAGAATTGCTAGCGGTCATATGAAGTGCCTCACTTTCAACGAGGGCAGGAAAACTTTCGTCACCTGCACCAAGTGCCAAAATCATCAGGCTTCTCCTGAGCATCTTTTGGATTGCATGGGTCTCTCTAGGGAGGATCTCTTTAGCAATCCTCTTTTAGTCCTCGACTTCCTTACAGTCAACGAACTCGTGGATCTAGTTCTGACTCCGTCAGACATGGAGGATAAGCAACAACAACAACAGTATTTATTTAAAACCAAAAAATCTAGCACCATCAAAAGATCGTTGTATAGTCAAGCATGATTTTTGATTCAAGTATAGTTGGTATACTTGAGTGTAATGGATAGATTAAAAAGCTACCGACTCCACAATTCACTTATCATAAGTGAAATAAACAATAAATTATGGACAACTTGTTGGCACTCTCAAATGTTTCTTATCTTGCGTCCCTCTTTCATTTGCAATTTATCATGTGTTTCTGTATCATTGGGCCTTGTATATTCATGTTTTTCTAAATTGGACTATGGATAGCATGCCGTTACATTCGCATTGCATTATGGGTAGTTCAGAGTAAAAGCATCTATTGCGTGTTTTTCCCTGGACAACTTTTTATTGAGAGTCACGTGTTTATATACGTTGAATTGTGGGAAATTCCCTAGCACGTTATATGGAAAACAGAAACACAGCATAATTTTCGCAACAACTCAACTTAACATAACCAAATTAAAGATTTTTATATACTGCCATTAAACCGAAAGTACTTCTTGCTGGTAAGATTCCATGATACCATATACTCATTGCGTTAGCCAATTATTTAAAGGAACGTTACTTTTCCATAGGGTTCTCTAAAATATACGTGAAAAACATGTATTTGAATAAAAGCCAATGAAAATAACCCATTCAGGTAACGAGACAGTTTTCGGAAAAGTCGTGAATCGCTGAAAATTGTTGCGAATTCCAATGATATATAAAAAGTTATGCAATTTTGCTTTTATGATAATTATTATATTTTTATGTCAAACAACGAGCAGTTGAAGTTTAGCATTAATTCTAATCGGTATGTTGTTGCTGCATGTCCCCTTGTTTTAGCCAGCAGCGCTAGAACAGGTTAATAATGTTAAACACCACTCAAAGAATCTAGCACCATCAAAAGATCGTTGTATAAATCATGCTTGGATAGTCAAGCATGGTTTTTGATTCCAGTATAATTGGTATACTTGATTGGTATACCAGTATAATTGGTATTGGTGTAATGGATTGATTAAAAAGCTACCGACTTCACAACTCAGTTACCATACAGTAGCTTCACGCCGCTTCCCGTAAGCTCAGCAAAGTGAAGCATCATTTGCCGCGGGCAGTGGTTGGGAGGGTGAGCACGGTGTACTCTCCTTCACTGGATTGCTGGAACTCCGTGGGTTGGTGACGTGTCCACGTTAATATGTGACGTCCAAAGTCCTTCCGCTGGTATAGCGTGGATGTAGAAAGGAGGGTGCCAGCTCAGGTGTGGCCTCGTCACCTGACCGTGGTTCAAAATGACGAGGCATCTTAAAAAAGAGCAAAAGTCATACTTTCACCTTCGTAGTGCTCTGATCCAAACGAAAGACGCTCTCTATTGACTTAATTCGCACTGCAAAGGCATAGCGAGCTTGGCTTGTCCAAGTGTCATAAGCAACAACAACAACATAAATTATGGATAAAATCCCGCAATTTTTTGTCGTATTTTTACTGGTTGTTCCATTTTCAAAATGAACTTTTAATTGAAAGCTTGATTGCTATTGGCTGATCATGGTCTGACGCATTTATCAAAACCGTTTCTCCGCAAGGAAATGATTGTGGCATATGTCGAATATGCGGCCAGTCATATCGCATATGAGTACCGTTTTACATTTATTTGATTTATTTATTTATTAACCCATAGGAAGTGTCATTTGCTTGAAACTGAATGTGAAAATTATACAACTCTCTGGATGAAATTTTTATTGTGAAGGCAAAAGCTTGTGTGATATTGTATCTTGGGGTTCGAATCCAGAGCGAGTGTATGAAAAAACGAACGGCGAACGATTGCATTGGCTCTAGGGGCATAAACCCTGATGCATACCCTTTACGTCATATCTGTTATGATGCATTTCAATATCTACCACATAATTGCCTTCTAAAAGCCTTTCCATAAGTAATGGGCTATTTTCACGTTTTGCGAGGGAGGAAACCCGGAAAAGTTTCAAACAGCCACCTTGAGAGACGAACCTGTTGAAACCAAGTCTGTAACAGCTCGGTCAGAGAAATTTTAGACTATAGGGAAACAACCCACATCAAAAATATTGATTGATTAAACTGTGTTGAGGAATCGAATAGATTTCAGCTCATGTGTCAACTTGTTATGCAACACAAAATTAAAGATCGGTACAAACTTTGAGTAAAATTCATGCCTACTAGCTGACTCACCATAAAGACCATGTATTGTTGCTGAGCAATGCATGGAATTGAACTTGGTACCTTTCGAAGAGAAGAGTGCTGTCTTATCACTTAGGACATATTAATCCCGTTTTGGTTGCTTGTCCCTCAACGGTCATTTTTTTATCCGATGGTGGGCACACAAGGGTGACTGAATCCTATGCCACAACAAGGCCGGAAACTGCTACTCATTTGTCGTTACCCAGCGGGCACCTGTGAACCAAGTCACGGAGGCGAGTAGCGTTGCCCGCGCCATACC
The DNA here is from genome assembly GCA_037975125.1 of Latrodectus hesperus. Lineage (NCBI taxonomy): Eukaryota > Metazoa > Arthropoda > Arachnida > Araneae > Theridiidae > Latrodectus > Latrodectus hesperus. The sequence continues at coordinate 43,102,245 of CM075856.1, read as the reverse complement.
ACCACAAACCTGTTTATAGGGTGGGTCACATTCATATAACATCTCAGAAGAAAGGACAGAGATACACAGAGAAGGAAAAGAAACATCCATGCCCGAACTGGGATTCGAACCCGGGACCAATAGCTCAGGAACGCTAATCACTCAGCCATCAGTCGGCTCATTAACTATATAATTTAATTTATTAATATCAACTACAACTTATAATTGAATCATCACAATTAGTAAATTATCAATAGGCAGTAAATTTTATCGCTTAAAGAAAGCAAATAAATATTTTTATAATTATTGTAATAACATATTTCAATAGTTAAACTCATTAATATTCCTGATTTTGCATTCATAGGGTAATTTCTTGTGTGTTACATTCAGAATAATGGGCGTATAATAAAGAGGGATGAATAATAAAAACTATAATAGTAATAAATAAGACACATATATTTAACTACATATAATAATAAAATAAATGCAATTATCCGAACTCCGTTTATATACGAATCACTTTCAGAATTTCAGGAAAATAAATTAGAAAGAAAAGGAAAAAAAAAAGGAAAAAGCTCAAGAAAAAGGAAAAGCAAAAGAATGGAGTTGATGAGAATGGCGTGTCACTGGAGGAATTCGGAAACATCCTTTTGAAAATTCCTGGATGTTGAGAAGATAGTGCTGAATATTTAGGAGAATGATACAAGTCAGACACTGGATTTCAATTGCAAATGATGGTCAACTTATTGAAAGTGTCGAAGATGAAGATGACCTTCATGCCCAGGTTGCAGCAGACCCTGGAGCATTAGCTAAAAAAGCATTTGCTGACTTTGAAAATTCATTGAAGTGGACGGAGCGTCAGCCCGAGTGGCACCCCTAAAAATTCTCTCTGTGGAGGGGGTGCGCGACTTGGCTGCCCGACAGCGAATGAAGGCCGTGAAACAGCTTACTCTGGCCGAGATGTTCCGAGAGCAATGACTTTTATTGACAGCTCAGTACATACAAACTGTATTCATGTACAGTACTTGTAAGTACCTTAACATGAAAAAGTGTTGTCTTTACATTTAAAGGATTCATTCATTCATTCATTGTCGTGTGCCAGCTAGGGTGGCAACATAGGGTGCGCTGCTCCGCTTTTCCAACTGAATTCTATTTTGGTGTGGAGTCCGACTTCCTCAGTACACACATGCCATAGGGACCCGTTTATAGGGTAGGCAACCATTCACTACCACATTCATACAAGGAAAGGACAAAGACAGGATAGATAGAGAGAGAAAGTATATCCATACCCGAACCGGTATTCGAACTCAGGACCTCCTTATCCGTAGTCAGGCACGCTGACCACTAGACAAGTTAGACGGCATTTAAAGGATTAAAAGTTCTTTTCACCTAGAAACATATCATTTTCTCCCATTTTGAACGTTAATTTTTTCGTCATTTTAACGTCAACGTTTCAACGTTAATTAATTAAAATAGACCTTTTTTTCGAAAAAAAATCCAAATATCCGAATGGTGTCCGGTCCCATTTGATTCGAATCATTGGATTTCTACTGAATGTTATAGAATAATGCACATATAAAAAAAGGGGGACAGTGCTTCCCAAGTACTCTATGTTTTTATTCTATAAGATTTAAAAACGGAATAATAAAAGGCGTCGCAAGAAAGTCTCCTTTTTGTTACTCAGGGTTTTTGATAGTTCGAACACATGTTTTTCTCTTAAAAACGGAAATGGCTGGGAAAAAATGTTCAGTTTCTTTAAGTTTAAAAGAGAGAAAAAAAAGAAACGATAGAGTATCAGCCTTACTTCGCGTTGGCAGATGCTGTTTGTTCTATAAAGCGCAATCCGTCTCTGACTGCCTGTCCGGCCGTTACATCATTCATTCGAGTTCCGGAATTCGCTGACGGATTCGGTTTGGAAGGAGGGACATTCCATTAAGAGCGTGACTCTTCGCCAGAATTTCTTTTCCCTTAGCGGAATTTTTCCGCGTAGATGCGTCCTGTTTGTCTGCTGTGAGCGGTTTCTCTATCATTTTTAATGACACGCTTATAGGAGCTTATTATCTGAGGGAATCCTTATGGTTTTTCCATCATGAGTCTTTTTTATCGGCTTCTACGGCTGCTTTTCGATCATTCCGCTTACAGGTCATAGGTACTTTGGAATGCATTATTTTGTTTACTAATTATAAATGTTTCACCGGATTCATCGTAACTTAAAGATTGGATTGCACTTTTCGGAGTAGAAGGTATCGGGTTCGATACCCATCATTTATTGGTTATTAATTATGATTATATTTTATCGTGAATCCCTCGGTTGGAATGGAGGCGTAGGGACGCTTTAAGTGTTTCCCTCCCTCTCTCTTTCTCTCTGTATGTATAGCCGCTATAGCGTACAGGAAAAGCTTCGTCCTAGTGTTCAAAAGTAGCAGCTTCGACCTACAGAAGACTAGTGTTAAAAGGACCCATGCACTTTAACACATCGTGAATTCTAATGGCACTCCGCAGCTGTGGTGTAAAGTTGGAAAGGAAAGTCCCAGCATTTGAATACATTTTATCGATATTCAAAGCAGCTTGGATGTCTCTAGTGGCATTGCTACAAAAGAAATGAAAACCAATACGTAACAAAGCAACAGTACTTACAGCTGAAATTGATTTATATTGTTCTATACCTATAGTATTTTCTTATTCATTTTTGATGAGTATAGAGCACTAATCATTACTATTTGCATACTTATTTCATATATATTCATTTATTTCACTATTTGTATACTTATATTCAAAACAGCTTGGATGTCTTTAATGGCATTGTTACGAAAGAAATGAAAATGAATACGTAACAAAGCAACAGTACTTACAGCTGAAATTGATTTATATTGTTCTATACCTATAGTATTTTCTTATTCATTTTTGATGAGTATAGAGCACTAATCATTACTATTTGCATACTTATTTCATATATATTCATTTATTTCACTATTTGTATACTTATATTCAAAACAGCTTGGATGTCTTTAATGGCATTGTTACGAAAGAAATGAAAATGAATACGTAACAAAGCAACAGTACTTACAGCTGAAATTGATTTATATTGTTCTATATCTATAGTATTTTCTTATTCATTTTTGATGAGTATAGAGCACTAATCATTACTATTTGCATACTTATTTCATATATATTCATTTATTTCACTATTTGTATACTTATATTCAAAACAGCTTGGATGTCTCTAGTGGCATTGCTACAAAAAGAAATGAAAACCAATACGTAACAAAGCAACAGCACTTACAGCTGAAATTGATCTACAAAAACATTTTCTTATTCATTTTTGATGAGTATGGAGCACCTAATCATTACTATTTGTATACTTACTGTACAGTAAAATCTTAGTAAAAGTAATACTTAAATGCATTAGCTGATTCAGTAAAGACATACATTGTAAAACGTTACGTGCTATGCTTGTGAATGCCATTTGATAAATTAATGACACGAATAAATTTTATTTCTGGCGCAGAAAAATCGCGGATAATCGAAATTGCTTCATTCAAAACCATCCGGAGAACAAGGATTTGAGTGTCTCTTCGCTGCGTTTAGTTGTTTCACAGCGCCCATTGGCGACGCATAAAACTGTGGTTGGATTTACAGCCGCCAATAAAGAGCCGAGCGGCGACTGGTGCAGCGCTTTAGTGGTGAGGAATGCAGTTCTTGCTTGGCTTTTATGTTGCCTCCTAATGCATAATTTCCAGTAAACAAGCCAACTCGCCAAATGAATCTCCAACAGTTGGCATCGGAACGCAAACAGCGTTGCCTGTTGTTAATGCACAAAAACAATGTCATTTGGGGAATTGGGAGCGTTTTTTTACACTGATTATCTGCCTCAGTGCAGCCAGTATAGGACACAATTCGACCATGTTTGAATGTCACTAAGCTGTTGGAATTTGCAAAGAGAACATTACGCAAATCAGAACATCATTAAAAAAATTATTTCTTGGAAAATTCCATAAAATTCCTAAGAATATATTCTTTGAAAGCAGATGTTGGAAATGCTAAATATATTTTATGTACTGTATATATAAATAACATTAAATTAATATTACTGTAAAACATGTCTTACAAAACATAAATATAATTTTTTAATGATTTGTTAGAAATAATTTCAATTTTGAGGCTGTTAAGGAAAAAAACTACGAGAACATATAAATGGGATGAAAATCCGTACTTATTTACAGAAAATCACAAAAATTAAATTTTCGATGAAAAGTTTTGAAAAATCACCACTAGAATAAATGGCACTGTACCTAAAATTACTTGAAGAAATAGGTTTAAAATGTTAGCAATTATATTTTCGTACGCGTTATAAAGCATGTTGATTGTCGCCGTTTTAATAAGCAAAGTGAGTTACATGATCGCTTTCTTATCTATAGTTCCATATATGTCAGAAAAATGAGCATGATTCGCCTCTTTAAATCGTGGCAAAATGTTCACGTGCCAATCATATACATTGCTTGCAAGTTAACACCAGTTTAATCTAAATTGCTGACCGATTTCGCTTAACAATAAATACATTTTATTATGGCAAATGTTTGACAAGAATTAGATAATCTGAGGATATAATTTTAACATTTTTAAATCTTATAATTACTGCCAACCTTTTTAAAAAATTTCCTCATACTTCCTCCTTATTTCTTAAATTAATTATTTTTATTTTTTTAATGCATGAAAGCACCGATTTGGTATATACTCTGTGAAAATTTTGACATTTATACCCTTAGTTGTCGTGGTTTTTCTTCTGGTATATTATTTTGGTTTGCTAATTTCTTAGATTTAGTTGTTGTTTTTGTTAATAATGACACTTGGACAAGCCAAACTCGCTATGCCTTGGCTATGCGAATTTAGGTCAATTGGGAGCGTCTTTCGTTTTAATCAGAGAATCATGAAGGTGAAAGTACGACTTTGATCTACACACATGCCATAGGTACCCGTTTATAGGGTCGGCAACCATTCACGCCTCATTCATACAAGGAAAGGACAAAGACAGGATAGATAGAGAGAGAAAAAGTATATCCATGCTCGAACCGGGATTCGAACCCAGGACCTCCTTATCCGCAGTCAGGCACGCTGATCACTAGACAAGTTGGGCGGCAAAGATTTAGTTAAATGTGATATCTAAAGTGCAAGGTCTCAAGTTCGATTCTTAGGCACTACTGAAAAATAAAAATGGATGTTGCGTTTAGACATTTTGAAATTGCAAAGAACGTGTGATATCTATTTCTAAATTTTCCAGATTTCCTCCTTTGCAAGACAACCAAACATTTTTTTCAGAGCAAAAACGGTTCCTTGATTGATCCCAGCCATTGTTGACCAGTAGAAAGCCGATGCTCCTCTTCTGATTTCATATGCACGTAGGTCGGAGTGAGTGCTTGGGAGTTTTCCGGGTTTCCTCCTTTGCGATGCATGAATACGTATCTATCTATCTATGAAAAGCCAAATATCTAAAAGCAGCTTAGGTCATGTTTTCTCTGAAGCAATATGTTGTAGAAGCTGTTCTGCAACAGACCGATCATTATTCTCTGCAAATTTCTTACATATTTACCATTCGTATTTTTGAACAATCAACATGTATTCACCATTTATAAATGTTACTCTATAATGGAGAATTTTCAACTATGTAAATTTTTTAATGATTTAAGTTCCTTAATGTTTTCATCAAATACCATAATAAAAATTAATATTCAAAATTATTCTCTGTGTAAAGCATTGCGTGATTTATTAGATTTGATTGCCGCCCAACTTGTCTAGTGGTCAGCGTGTCTGACGGCGGATAGGGAGGTCCTGGGTTCGAATCCCGGTTCAGGCATGGATATACTTTCTCTCTCTATCTATCCTGTGTTTGTCCTTTCCTTGTATGAATGTGGAGTGAATGGTAGCCTACCCTATAAACGGGTCCCTATGGCATGTGTGTAATGAGGAAGTCGGACTCCACACCAAATAGGGTTCAGTTGGAAAAGTGGAGCAGCGCACCCCACATTGCCAGCCTGGCTGGCACACGACGACAACAACAACAACGTTAGATTTGATTAGTACTTTTTTAAATTAATTATTTCTGAGATTCAAAGATAATACGAATTCAGCGTACGAAAAATGCCTTCAAAACGTGAACTATCCATTGAGGCACGAACCTACTAAGTTTTAATTTAAGTATTCATAGTGAAAAAAGTAACAAAATCTCAAATGGATCAAAACACTTAATTATTTCAAATAAAAAAATTTCATACAGTGCAGAAAATGATACAATAAAGAAGCATATACAACAAAAAGTGATCTCATACATAGATATTAGGACATATTTATACATTCAAGGAAAAGGAACCTGGTAAAATTCCCAAGCACACACACTCCAATAAATAAACATTCAAAAAACTGAAAAGATGTGCTATTCCCGTCCCCCATTGTTCGAAGACGATAAAAGCAAGCACTCTTAACTGAAATATTCCACTTCAAGGGAAAGTGTTCCAGAACATCGGGCAGCGGCTCATTTTATAACTTTGAAAATTCTTTCCCCCTGTCTATTGCATAGAGAAGAACCTTTCATGTGTGGACCTTGGTTTGGTTTATTTGTCGCTCAACGGTCATTTTTTGCACACGAGGGCTAATTAGACCGGGTCCTACGGTTTTAAAGTGGATTCCGAACCACTACAAACATCCATGCCCAAGGTGGGATTCGAACCCACGAGCTGTTGAACCGAAGGTAAGAGCGCTAACCATTCAGCTGCCCGCTCAGCTTGAAAATTTTTTGAGGAATGAATGTTTGTGAGGGGCAATATGGGAATAGTTTATGCAAAATTAATATTTCACAGTGTAAATTATTGACTTCATTGTTTCAACGTGACCTTGTGCTAAGACCACAGTCTTTAGAGTACAAGGTTTTGGGTTCGACACCAGCAAGTATAAATGCGGTTGATTGGATGGGACTCTGTAGTTGTTGCATGCAAATCAAGTTCTTGGGGGTTTTGCAGATTTCTTTCCTTGTTGCTTATGACACTTGGACAAGCCAAGCTCATTATGCATTTGGCTGTGCGAATCAAGTCAATAGAGAGCGTCTTTTATTTGGATCAGAGCACCACGAAGGTGAAAGTACGACTTTGCTCTATTAAGGTGCCTCGTCATTTTGAACCACGGTCAGGTGACGAGGCCACACCTGAGCTGGCACCCTCCTCTCCACATCCACGCCACACCAGCGGAAGGACTTTGGACGTCACAGATGAACGTGGACACGTCCCCAACCCACGGAGTTCCAGCAACCCAGTGAAGGAGAGAGCACCGTGGTCACCCTCCCAACCACTGCCCGCGGCAAACGATGTTTCACTTTGCTGAGCTGACGGGAAGCGGCGTGAAGCTGCTGAGCCACTGGAGCTCTTCTTTCCTTGCGATATTTAAATGCGCTAAAGTGTTCACAAACTGTCTCACTAGAAAGCCAAAAATGTATTGACCTTCCACCAGCTGCAGTGTTAAAATGAATTAACAATGATTATAAGTTAAGAAAACAATTAGTTAAAAATGTGCCTGAATGGAGAATTTTTATGATTAGTTTATTTCATAGCGAACAATTATATCGTGACGAAGTGAGGTCTCTTCACGCACAGAAGTGAGATGACAAAGTGTTTCATAACTGCTCAAATCCTTCATTTTCAGTTGATTTTACGCTAAAAAGAGAGAAAAATGATGCGCTGAATTTTTGTGATTATCATTTTACGTGTACCTACAATCTATTGATGCATTCATATCTAGCACTGTATGAGATAATTAATTAATAGATTATACTAAATTTATGCTTAGTTAAATTTTGGACTGATTTTTTCAAATAATATTTTTTGCAAGAATTTTAATGAGTGTTGAAGGTATTTAGGAATCTCTAAATCAGATATATTTTGTATTTATATGTTGTTATTGTCGTGTGCCAGCTAGGCTGGCATCATGGGGTGCGCTGCTCCACTTTTTCAACTGAACCCTATTTTGGTGTGGAGTCCGACTTCCTCAATACACACATGCCATAGGGACCCGTTTATAGGGTAGGCAACCATTCATGCAAAGAAAGGACAAAGACAGGATAACTAGAGAGAGAAAGTACATCCATGCATGAAACGGGATTCGAACCCAGGACCTCCCTATCTGTAGTCAGGCACTCTGACCACTAGACACGGAGGGCGGCTTGTATTTATAATTATTATATATTGTTTATTAATATGTAATGTGTTTATAAATAAATACGAATGTTAGAACCATTAAAACATATAGTATCATTTGTAAAACAACAGTAAAACACAAATAGTACAAATGCTAAGGTTTTTATTAGAATATTTTAATATTATGGTAAAAAACATAGCATGCATCAATTACTTAGAAGTGTATCGTTTGACTCAATAATTTTTAAAATTTAAATTTGGAAATTAATGATTTGGTTTCCCTCTCATTTTTTTGTCAAAATAATTAATTTGAAAAATTCTGATGAATTATAAAAGACATTAAAATAAAAAAATTCGAATTCACAGGAATGAGTGGTTCAAGGTCACATCTAAGAGACTTTGTATAAGTGATTTTAAAGTTAAAAATTAATGAACCTTAAAATTCAAGAAATTTTAAAATTCATCGTTGAAATTAAGGATTCGAAATGCTTCTGTGAATCATGAGATTCAAGAATTCTGAAGATTTAGATTCGGAAATGAATGATTTGGTTTCCCAGCCACTGATTTTTTTAAATTTGAAAATTTCTGTGATAAGTTACGATATTTTAAAATACAAAATTCAGATTCATAAATTAATTATTCTAGTTCAGAGCAAAAGGACTCTGTATAAGTAATTTTAAAGTTAAAAATTCCTCTTTGAAAGCAAAGGTTTTGAAATGTTTCAATAAATCCTGTGATTCAAAAAGTTTTAAAATTTAGATTCGGAAAATAAATTATTCGAGTTCCTTTCTATTGATTTTTGTCAAAGTAATTTGATATATTCTGATGAATCATGATTATTTAAAATACAAAATAAAAATTCAGAAATTAATGATTCTAAGCAAAAGAGATTTATAAGTGATCTTAAAATTAAAAACAATTCTGAATCAAAACATTCAAGAATTTATAAAAATTTTTAAGTCACTGATCTCAGATGTTTTAGTGAATCATGTAACTCAAAAATTTTAAAACTTGGATTCGGAAATGGAGGATACCACTTTCATGACAATAATTATTATTTAAATGACTTAGAAAATTGAGTCTTAGAATTTCTAAAATTCAAGTTTGGAAGTGAAGGATTCGATTTCCCTTCTACACTGATTTTTGCATTTATTTGATTTTATTACCGCATTTAAGAATAATTTTTAAGATTTGCCTATCGAATATTTTAATTTCTAATTCAGACTTCTGTGACAGCAACGCCGAATTTTATATGAATAATTGTAAAAATTCTGTTGAATCATTTGATTCAGCACATTTTAAAATTTGGATATGTAAATTAATAACAGTGGTTCTTGTTATGATAATAAAATTCAATGATTTTAAAGGTTCTAGTGAATGCTTGGGATCGGAAACATTGAAATTTTGGATTAAATTTGGAAACAACTGCTTACAGCTTTTCTTTCGTTAATGAATCATTGTATTGAATTATGGAGTTCTATGAATATTAAAATTCAGATTCGAAAATTAATGATTCAACTTTCTTCTTTCTCGGTTAATGTGATTTGTGAAATTTAAGAGAATTATTTGTCTCGACATCTTTTAAAATACAGAACTGGAAATTAGTAATTTAAATTCTTCACAATGATTTTCACATAAATGATTCGGAAGAATCATTTAAATATGACGATTCAATGGAATCGGAAGATTCCATTGAATCTTCATATTTAAAAATTTACTTTCAGAAAATGCTTTTAAAATCAAGTTTGGAAATTGATTTAAGTATTCGGTACTTTTCTTTTCTGTAAACGATTCTGAAAAATTAAAAAATAAATAAATAAATAAATAAAATAAAAAAACAAAGATTTTAGAAAATCATCGGATTCATTTTTTTCTTTTCAAATTCAGATTTGGAAGCTAGTAATTCGAGCTCCTAACGATGATATATACGTGCACGTAATTCGAAAAATTTCATTGAATCTTTAAAAAATTAAGAATTTTCAAAACTTAATTCAGAAACTACTTTTAAAATTGAGTTAAAAATGTATTCGTTTTCTGCTACTTTTCGCGTTAAATGATTCTATAAAAAAATTCCAATAAAATAGATTTTCTAATATAGTTTGGAAAATTTTCTGAACTTTAAATATCAATCGTTAGGAAATTCCTCTTTCCTGATCTTTGCGTTAGTAATAAATATATTCGGATTCACACAAAATAATTTTTTCATTCTTACGCACAGATAAAGAAACCTAAATCTTCATATGGGTGTCATATATGTATATATATATATATATATATATATATATATATATATATATAATTGTAATTCTGCTAAACATCTTCAATCGCAACGTGATATATATATATATATATTATTGTTGAAGACATGTTCATATTTATTTAGAATAATATCACGTGGTCTCTCACATGTACCAATCAAATTTAGCCTCCTGCATTCCATCAGAGGACGTGCACCGTGAATTAATTCCAGTAGGTCGCTGTGAAGGTGTTTGAAGAAGATAGTCTCTCACGCACGCTTTATGGCCTTTTAATTTCCATATCCTGGCGTCATTTGGCGATAAGGAAAATTTGCTCAACGCTTTGGCGCATAAATTAAAGCGACAAGGAGAGGGATGTCGCCATGTCTGAACAAGCTTAATGCACGATTATTATGGTGTTATCTGTTAAAATTGCTGGAGATCTACCATCCACGTCTCTGATTTATAAAAAAATTTCTTTTCCTATTTGTAAATATATTCATCTTTTAAAATAATTTAGGATATTTATCGTAATTTTGGGAGAAATAAATATGTTTTCATGCCACAAAAAATATTAAATCGAATGTGTCTTTCGATTTAAAATTTTTTGTGAGGATAAAATATGTATATAAAAAAACGTATAACGAAATAATTAATTGTGATAACTGAACACAATGAATTATTTATAATGTATTGCAAAATGTTCGTGTTATTAGATAATAAGCTCTTACACAACACGAACTGTCATCTTTACATCACAAATTTTAATAAGCCAACATATATCACGAAATAATATAAAAGTGAAACTAATTGTTGCTATGTGAATTTTTTTTGCTTAACCCTTTCTTAAATATTTATACACTAAGTGGTAGACACTTAGTTGGCATCCTGTTTGCCAAAAGCTGCTGTAATACATTTTAATTCCCCCGCATATAAACGAACTCTCCATGAAACCGTTTCATGGCTCTTACCACAAGGGAGAAAACCCTGAATATATCTCCAAGCATCTACTCTGACAGCTATAAATGTAGAATATCCACCTCCCATTGCTCAACACTAGCTGGGATCGAACTGGAGACCTTTCGCTTACCTTTTGTATATAAAAGAAAATACTGGAAAAGTTAGGTTTTCAACATATTAGAATTCAGATTTTTCATTTTTATGCACGTATTATATTTTCCTTTTCATATAATATTTGCGAATGGAATCGATCATGCACGGCTGCTTTCATATCAGTTATGCAAATGATTTCACGGGATAAATGTAACAGCGAGTTTCCAAAGGAAGACGTTTATTCTGGTGAGGGTTATTGCATTTTGGAAAGACAAAAGGAAAAGTTATATTGAGGAAAATTACGATTAACCCCTTGCCAGTGTCACCCGAATTCAGTTCGGGCAATTACTGCGTGCAGTATTTGTGATGCCCGAAATGAGTTCGGGCAGAAGAAAACGTTTCATTTTGTGAAGTCCGAGCTGAGTTCATTTCTACTTTAGGATACTTAATTCCCTATTAATACATGACACAAGTGGTCTTAGCTTATTACCAATTCCAACTTTGGTTCTGAAGATAGTCCATGACTACAACAACACTATGGGAGGTGATGTTAAAGTCGATCAACATCTTACAGACTTCCCGGTTGTTAGAAAAGGAGGTAAAAAATATTACTAGAAAAAATTTTTCCATCTCCTACACCAGGCGTTATATAAATAACTCCTTTATTTTGCATACTTCAGCAGGAGGTGCGAAAAATATGAACTTCAGAAAATCAATTGTTGAACTAAATAAACCAAATGTTCAACTACCAGGACCAGGGCGTCCTAGAGTAAGCTTACTGTGCCTCACAGGTCGACACTTTCCAGAACACATCCCATCAATGGGGAAAAATCTACTCCAACCAGGCAGTGTTTTTTATGCTGTCGTAAAACCGATGAACAGGGGAAGAGAATAAGGCATGACACAAGAGTTTATTGTAAACAGTGCAATATATATAGGCTTTTGAACAGTACCTTGTTTTGGGATATACCATACTGTAAAAGATTTGTAAAATTTATGTATTGAAAATCATGTTGTTGTGTTTTTATATTATACTAGTTTATACTAGTTACATTTAGCTTCAAAATTTCGTATAATTTGCTCAATATGAATAACATGTATGTGTAATCAATGTTTTATGTGTATGTAAAAATTATAAATATAGTAGTTATTTTATTTAAAACTTTATTTTTGTAATAAAAAAGCATTTTCTAACTCTTATAATAATATAAAGAATAAAATTTAACAGTCAAAAAAATTTTCCATTTTTGGTCCATTTTTCAGAAAAATGTGTCACAGTTAAGGGGTTAAATTAGTGAAGCGTAGTGAAGAAGACGAAATATTTCTCAAATGAAGGCAGCGAATTTAGAGAAGTTTACAAAAGGAAAAAAAATTTCAAAAAGTAAAGTAAAAAATCGCGAAATTTGTTTATTTAATTTATTTAAAGTATTTTCGCCAAAAAAAAAAAAAAAAAAACGTGCATGCACATTTATTTAATTTCGCCAAAAGCTTAATAATCAAGATAGAGCAAAATCAACCTACGTTTTAAGTAGGTTATAGTGTTTATAGGTTATTGTGTGCGGGTGGCTTCACAGACACATAGTTCTTTGAATTGAAGCTGCTTAATATCTTCAATCGCAACGTGATTTCGAAATCCTATAAAGGTTTGGTTAGGTTTCTCGCTTAACTTTCATTTCTTTACACAATGGCTAATTCGACTACAGTTTAAAGGGAATTCTGAATTACTACATATGCTCAAGCCTAGTGGGAATCGAACCTACGAGCGGATCTAACCATTCACAAATTACATGTAGAATTCATCGATTCATATATATATATATATATATATATATATATATATATATATATATATATATATATATATATATATATATATATATATATATATATATATTATCCTACGCCCGACCTTGGTTTTTCAACCATCAGTCTCTGTCGGGCAGCCCAATATAATCTTGATATATATATATATATATATATATATATATATATATATATATATATATATATATGAAGCCCGGTGGCTTTGTGGCAGCATTTCACGCTCCCATGACACAGGTCCGAGGTTCTATCCTCGAACTGGGCAAGGTTGACTGAGCCTTTCATCCCTTCAATGGGTCGATTAACTGAGTACCAAGCATGCTTGGGAACAAAACACTGGGGGTCTTACGTTAGGCTGACCACCTAACTGGGACATATGCTTCTTACCCCAGGGCCCTCGGTCATGAAAACAGTTATGGGCACTGTAGGCCTTTGTCCACATGGGCTGTCGTGCCATTGAGTTTTACATATATACATATATATATATATATACATACATATATATATATATATATATATATATATATATATATATATATATATATATATATATATATATATATATATATATATATATATATATATATATATATATATATATATATATACTGCTGATCCCCATTATAGAAAAATCGTACACAACGAAACATTCTGAAATTGTAAATGAAGAAAATAATTCTGAAATGTATTTAACTCTCTAATTTTTAAAATTTTGAATATATTGCTTACGAATGAAAAACATTTGTACTCAGCAGACTCATACTGAACTTATGACTCAGAAGAACAGTTATCGAATTTTAATAAAGAATTCTGGAAGAAGGATTCAGCAGGCATGGGAATTTGGTGTACAGATTGAGCAGCTGTAATCAAAACAAAATTTTACCTTGAAAGATGGGAGGCCTAAGCAACTTTTCCACAATATTGCTTCCGAGGCCTTTCTCCCGACACAATGGATTAATAAATTACGCCTTCCCCACCTTGGAGCCTAGAAATAAGGCCAATAAATTTCCGAACGCGAGGGACAGGAAGGGCTCTTTGGCCATTTAATTGTTGATCCTGGCGATGCGGAGGACCGTAAATTGTTTTTCACCTGTTGACACAAGTGCTACGGCCTAGGCAGTGAAACCCGCTTTTATTGGCCGACTGTTGACTCGCGGGAAACTATACAACCGCCCTGTTCCGGCTAATTTGTCAATGAACTAATGGATGGAGCGCCAACGAAGAAAGATAGCGGTCCGAATTGGCGAGAAACTGCTGGCTGAATGTCGGCAAATCGGACTTAATTAAGAGTGAACGTCGCCAAGGGGCTTCGAGTGGATTTTATCATCCGGAAATAAATAGAACCTCAATGAAAGTGAATGTGTATTTTTTATGAACTAACAGGAATATTTTCAAAAGCATTAGTTTCACAAAATAAATGCTCAGTAAATAAGGAGCCACAATAGATATGAATAACCTTTTATACCGTTGTCTTTATGATGTTACATATTTTAAGAATAGGAAATTATACTCGTTAAACGCTCTTAAACTGCTGTTATTCCTTACAACTCAGGACTTGTAGGATTTGTTTTCCATTCAGATGCAACGGCTGCTCCTTATTCCATAGAAGGAAAAGTAAAGTTACATTGCTCAAAGGATTCGAAAGAAGCAAAAAACATTGAAATCATGTCATGTGTGCTTAACACACTTTACAATATATTTCACCTTTTCAATAGTTTGTTGTGACAACGTATGCCGTAGCGGCGAATATATACGTCATATCTATAATTCCTACTAAAAGTAAGTATTGTGATGTCGAAGATATCCATTCTTAGTCATAATTGTCGAATCCATGATATCGAAAATATCGATTCCTATTTATTATTCATGCTCCGTAAAATATATATTGGAACGCTGAATATCATAGTTCGTATACATAATTCATGCTCCGTAAAGTATATATTGGAACGCTGAATATCATAGTTCGTATACATAATTCATGCTCCGTATGGTATATATTGGAACGCTGAATATCATAGTTCGTATACATAATTCACGCTCCGTAAATACATATTGGAACGCTAAATATCATAGTTCGTATATATAATTCATGCTCCGTAAATATATATTGGAACCCTGAATACCAAAATTCGTATACATAATTCACGCTCAATAAATATATATTGGAACGCTGAATATCATAGTTCGTATACATAATTCATGCTCCATAAAGTATATTGGAACGCTGAATATCATAGTTCGTATACATGATTCATGCTCCGTAAATATATATTGGAACGCTGAATATCATAGCTGGTATAAATAATTCATGCTTCGTAAAGTATATAGTTTTTTTTTTTTTTTTTTTTTTTTTTAAATAATAACGGTGGGCACTTGGGTGACTAACCCTTCGCCACAACAAGGCCGGAAACTGCTACTCATTTGTCGTTACCCAGCGGGCACCTGTGAACCAAGTCACGGAGGCGAGTAGCATTACCCGCGTCATACCACCACAGACCCGTTTATAGGGTGGGCCACATTCATACATCAACACACAAGAAAGGACAGAGAGACACAGAGAGATAGTAACATCCATGCCCGAACCGGGATTCGAACCCGGGACCCACGGCTCAAGAGTCAGGAACGCTAACCACTCAGCCATTGGTCGGCGTAAAGTATATAGTGGAACGCTGAATATCATAGTTCGTGTACATAATTCATGCTTCGTAAAGTATATATTGGAACGCTGAATATCATAGCTGGTATAAATAATTCATGCTCCGTAAAGTATATATTGGAACGCTGAATATCATAGTTCGTATACATAATTCATGTTCCGTAAATTATATATTGGAACTCTGAATATCATAGTTCGTATACATAATTCATGCTCCGTAAAGTATATATTGTGGCGTCGAATATGGTTCGACGTCTGAGTCGAACAGCCTACTTGGGAAGCGAGTGTAAGGATTTCAAGAATGTTATATACCTGCTAAAAACATTTGGAGAAAAAGATGATTTCATTCATTTTTTTAAAGATTATCGTCTGTTTCATTTTTAAACTGTCTTCAATGAGAAACTCAGTCCACCCTTTTTAGAACCAATTTACATTTTCTCGAATGTGTTGACTCCTCGTAAACACGATGCTTTACTTAGAACTGGCAGGTACAGTGATTTCTCTGTTATTATCGAGCAATTTATCCGCTTTGTGGATTATCCGGGTTCTTTAAATTCCGAAAAAAAATTCTATCTCTAATACAAAAGAAATTTATCAGTGTAAACGACCAGAAGTATTAGAACTAAAGAAGCAACTTAATAAATTTGCTGTGAAAGTGATTTTATTATTCCTCAGGTAAATAAATATGCTTGTGCTTCCTAATGTCCATGTAAATTCTTCGAATCTGTTGATGTTTTATTTTGGATTATCGGAGAAACACAATCGCCGCGCTTCTGAAATTCGGGAATTATCATGAGTTTATGGTACAATAGTCCTATGAAATTTTGTAAATTTTTAAAACTGGAACCAACTTATAGAACCAATTTATTCTTGAATAAGCTCTAGTCTCAACCAATCAAATAGGTTTTTGGTTATAGTTTGGTTTATCGCTCTGCAATTTATTTTTATATAAGAAAAGAATCAGGAAATTCAACCTGGACAAAGGGTTTAAACAGGATACGGAAACATTATACATGTTCATGCCTGATATGGGCATTGAACTCACGACCTATTCAAATGAAGGCGAAAGTACTGACTCCTCGGATATTAACTCAAGTATAATCAGTATATATATTAAATTTTATATTTTGCGGTGCTTAACAAGATAAACTAATCATAGCTCTAGTTTTCGATTCACAGTTAGCAGGTCGATTCTCTTCTCGAACATGGCTGCTTTTAGCATTTTCGAATCCATTTTGGAACATGGTGCTAGTCAAATTATCTCTCATATTCATCGATACTACTCAAACCATTGCAGAGAAATAATTGACCAACCACAATGTTTGGTATTTTATTACTTTCTTTCTTCTTAAATGTTCTTTTAATGAACAATTTATTTTTCATCACCATTTTTTTCTCATATTTTGTTTCAAAGTTTTTTAATACGTATTTTTTTATGATTCTTCTTTAATGACCCAAGTGATTCGTGAGTATTTCATTAAAATTAAAATTCGAATACGAAAAATATTTGTGTGGATTCATTCCTTCCCTAAAGCTTAAGTATACATCTGTTCATAGTTTAAATTAAAATAAACTGAATCATATTTTTATTAAATAAATTTCTTTTTAAAATTTTTATTAAAAGTAATATTTAGAACAGCTCACAAACAAAGAAAAGCTTTTAACAAAACCACTTCATTCATTCATGGCTAGCGCAGACGATTCTTGGTGTGTTGCCAAAAATTCCCATCTAAAATTAATGAAGTAGTTATTCCCTCATTCTTCTGTTTCTTCTTTTTTCACGGAATCTTTTTAAGATCTTAATGAGATGGCGCTGTCGTAAGGTGTTTTAAATGATTTTTCTTTATTTTTTTTTTGTGAATGTGTGTATGCGTACTCCAAGAAACTCTTTGTCATAAATTATTAACCGGATCCTTACTTTAGAACAGAATTTGCAGTTTCGCGCCAAAGTAATTAAAACAAGGTCCATTCCAATAAAAGTTAACTGCTCAGATTCCATGGTTTTGTAACTTACTCTGAATGTGAAAAAAGTAGAATTTTGTTCCAAAAAAATAATCTGCTGATAATTAAAAGTAATATTTTATTGAATGATGACTTTATAATATATTTACAGAACATGAGAACGTAAATGATTACCGTTTATATGTGCATGAATTTCATTATTTTTAATATGAGCTTTTACTATATCACCCAATTTCCTAACGTTTCATCCGGAAATATTTGTAAAATACTCTTTCTGTGCGAACTAAAATTTATGACGTGGCATTTCACAAATAATTTGACAAGATCAAATTATTTGTGAAATGATTGTTTCAGACATGCACAGTTTTATTCGATAATGCATTTTCTTTCGCTGTTTAGTTTGCTTTATGTAGATTACTACTATTTTGATTTCTACGCTCCAACTTTTAAAACAATTGCTAATTTAAACATAACTTAAAGACAAGCGATTTTAAGGTCGAATATTTAAAAAATGAATTACCTTCATCCCAACATAAACATATTCATAAAGGCTCTCCCAGTAAAGTAATGAAAAAAAGTTTTTTTATTTATAGAAACCGTTTTTTTCCTTAATCTTTTTTTTTAACTTAAATAACTTAAGACCAACATCAGAAGCTAATCTCGATATTATCAATAAAATATTTTTCCTAAAGTCAATATTTCTGATACACAATTTGAAACTAAATGGGTTGGGTTTGATGTGGTCGTCTATACTGGGAATTGCGCTGTCAACTTTCCACGAACTTATTGCATCTTCGAGGTATCGAACCTGCTATCTTCGTGTAACCAAATTAAGTCACTACTACCTCATAAAATAAATCCAGAATTAGAACCCAAACAATTACGTTTCTAAAAAATCTTTTTTGATTTTTGTTTTTTGCAATATTGAATTTTTGTTGTTTGCAAATTCTTTACGGATTCTTATCTCTACCGTTTGAAATGCCTGTCGTCTTGTCATTTCATTCTGAACCATGGTCAAGTAACGAGGTCGACACTTCAGCTGGGATCCTTCTGCCCACGCACATGTCACTCCAGTGGAAAGACACAGCGAACACAACGAATTTTACGCACTCCAGTCGCCATGAGTCAATTCGATCGGAACTCATGGGAATGACAGGCAGGCCATGGAGACCTCAACAATTCAATTTTTAAGCAACGCATCGTTGTTGCCAATCTTCCGTTTAAAAAAGTAAAAATATAATAGAGTGATTTACAAAATCAAATGACCTCTATAGAGTTAGGATGGCTAACAATGCTACTTTTAGGGATACCATTCCTACCCACGAATGGTACGCATGCAAACATCCTGGTTCCACACAAGAGATGCAGCCAAACGGCTCTGACAAGACTACGAAGTGACCACCTGCTAACTCAGAGACACGTCTCTGACCCAAGGTCTACCCTCTCTGTCCCAAATATCGAGTGGTTCAGGCCTCCCCATCGAATATTTATCAGTGCATTGGGTGTGAGAGAGGGGACATGGATTTGAGACCGGAGGTGGTGCTTGAGAGACTGACTATTTTTGGTTTCATGGGGCTGGTGTGATGGTACTGACACGCCAGTCGGGGATAAGCAACGACAACATCAACAAAATCAAATGAAAGATAGTGAAAACCGTTAAAAAATACCACCAAAAACTATTATTATTTAATGATACTTAACTTATATGGAGAAGCAAAAAAGATCGTACTGGAAGAAGATTCATAAGACAACTAACAGTCTAATTAAGTAAGATTTAGATCGGATATATGCTGCACTTTTTTTCAGTTCTAATTGCGAGGGAACAAAACTCCATGTGAATTCAGTTGGTGTATTTATTACTTCAGAAAGAAGTAAATATATGTTTATTTCCTTCTATTTAATTCTTCGATAACGTGATATTCTTCATAACACAGTATTATGCATAGGAACAACTTTTACCGAGGGAGGATAAAAAAATTCCTGAAAGTAGGTAGCATTCTTTCCCTGATTGAGGGAGCCCGATTCATATATGGTAAACACCAGAAGAGGTCCCTCCACCTAACCCTGAAAGAGTTTTACCAGATTTCATGGACCCGCTGCAGAGAAAAGAAAACAACGCCGTTGAGGAACACAGTACATGCAAAACAATGCAATTATGCTTGCAACCATATGGAGACACTGGAAATTATTACTTTTACACAGTGAAGAGGGTTTGTAAAGTATACTATTTAACACACAAATTGGATTGCAATTGACAGTTAACATGTGGACACGTAAGAAGCATTCAAAATAGGGATCAGACAAAATACATGGCCGGAAATGGTAAGACAGGCATATGAAATACATACCAAATTGTAAGAATACAAGAAATAAAGATAATAAATGGAAATACAAAAGGGAATTAAAATGGTAAATCAGAGTTGAATACATATACCTGCAATTACTGCAAATTGTTGTTGTCTTGTGCCAGCCAGGCTGACAATATGGGTAGCGCTACTGCACTTTTCCAACTGAACCCTATTTTGGTGTGGAGTCCGACTTCCTCAGTACACACATGCCATAGGGACCCATTTATAGGGTAACTTCATACATTTCCCCATTCATACAAAGAAATTACAAAGACAGGATAGACATCCATGCCCGAACTGGGGTTTGAACCCAGGACCTCCCTATCCGCAGTCCCGCACTCTGACCACTACACGGGGTAGGCGGCTACTGCAAATTAATGAGGTAATAATGATTAATGTATGCACATTTAGTATGAATTTGATAGTTGGGTGCATCGACTCAAAGTAAGTTAGGACGTATGAAATTCTAAGCTATATATTCAAAAAGTTTATATAGGTTATACATAATGCATTAAAATAGGTCAATACAACATGATGACAATAATTTTGATTAAGTAATCAAGTAAGGTCACTGGAATAATGGTGAGAAAATAGCAAACAGATAATAATGAACTATATACAAGGGGATGAAAAACAGGCGAAATGTTACAGGTGTGATTCATATATAGTTGCATAACATGCACACATAACGGTGCAAGCAGACCCCGAACTGCACCTTACGATTAGCGGGCTTGGATTACTCCACACCCGTCACCATGCGCCTCGTCATTTTGAACCGCGGTTAGGTGACGAGCTGGGACACTTCTCTTTACTCGGACACCCCACGAGCGGAACGATCAGGGCAGCGGCGGTCTGGTTGATTAGGGAGCCGTTCTCACTATCGGAAGGTTGTGAGTTCAGATCTCAGCTTAACCGAAGATCCGTCGTGTTCACTAAAGGCTGCTGTGGCAGGTTAAAACCGCGCTTGGCTGCAATGTCCTCCAAGTGAAATGATACCTCTGCGGTTGGTAGTCCAAATATTGGGTGTCTTAAGCTTGGACCCTGCTTCAGAATCACGAACATTTCACCCGTCTGATTAGTCAAGCCCGACTCAGGGATAGGTACAAAGAACCACTCTAGTGCAACGCCAGCACGAGCGGAACAACTTTGGTCGCCATAGACAAAGGCAGGCCGCAAACTCGGTAGACAATCCAATCGAGACGCCGTCTTATAGTAGACAAATGCGATCTCCTCGATGTCTTAGTGTGACGTAGCTAAAACGTTGTATCTGACGTCATGGAATTTTAAGCCAATGAGAGCGCTGTCTGGTGGAAAGTTGCCAGATGTTTCGAACCTGCTTGAAATCAAGAATCCTCTCGCGCTCCACCCCTTTTTTGACGTAACTAAGACATCAGTGACGTCATTTGGTCTGATGCGTATTCTCGCTAGACAAGTCTCATGCGATCATCTACGAATTTGCGGACTGCCTAACGTACACACGTCCCCAATCCACGGAGTTTCAACAACCCAGTGAGGGAGTGTACGTGGTCACCCTCCCAATCACTGCCCGCGGCAAATAAGGATGCTTCATTTTGATGATATTACGGGAAGCGGTATGAAGCTACTCAGCCGCTGTTACCCGTGCACCCTCATTTCAACCCTTTTCACCTGACACTTCTGTTTCTATTTCCACCTACGAAATTTTTTTTTTCGATATGTCATTAGACATGGGCTAAAATTTCAATTAATTTATTTTCCTTTAGTAGGCTTTATACCAGAAACTAAGGTAATCTAAATGTAATATAGAAACCATCCGTTCTATTCTGGACAATGCCGAAGACCCAACAGGTTCACTCAGACCGCTGGATAATTGCAATGTCTCTTCTCTAGTGTAGCGAAGTGTGAAGAAGAGAGATTAGCTCAGGTGTCGATAGGGTCGTTTGACCGTGGTTCAAAATGACAAGGTGATTAGTAGCATTTTATGGCTTTTCAATCGGAGAAAATAGGCTGCTTGAAGCATATAATTATTTCGATGCTTAGGTTTTAAAGAGGATACTCAACAAGAAAAAGAATAATTAGTTGTTCCTAGCTAATTTGTGATTCAACGCTCTTTTATTGCCCCTTGAAGGTTCAACACACCATGATTTACCGATTAAAGTGAAGTACGAACCACTACAAACCACAACACTTAAAGTGGAATTCGAACCCACGAACTGTTGAATCGAACGTCCAATCGCTCATCTGGACTTTCCATTGAAATTAACCTTCAATTTTTTCACAATACAAGAGATTCAAAAATAATCGATAAAACGCTATTTATTTTTGCATTTTATTAGGAATGTGACAATAAATGTTTTATAGATTATTCCTTATCTAAAGAAATAATTTAAGAGAATATTTTGTTATACTATTTGTGGAACGCGCATAAATCCATGAATCTTAAGAGTCTTGAATAAGATTCGAAATTTATGATAAAGTTTCAGTTCCTGTTTCTGAACGGTAAAAAAGTCAACCCTTTTCATTTCACTGACTACAAAATGATGTAAAAAGTTTTATTATAAACTTCTTTACTAAACCGTAAGTCATATTTTTAATTGACGTTGGTTCTGTGAAGAACTCGAATTTTACTTAATTAAACTTAAAAAAACGTCCTTAAATTTCAACTAAACGAGATGTTTTCTTTCATTCAACTGACAATAATCATTTACGAAATAGGGAGATGTGATTCAACCTTTTATAACCATTCACCGATGCCTTTCTTGTCGCAGAAAATAAAAAATAATCTTGATATTCACATAAATAAAAATAATGAAAGTTGAATAAAAAAATTCAAGCAATCTTGACTACATTTAATAAGGTTCCTATGCGAAAACACTGACTTTTTCGCGTCTAAAAAGTAATCAATCGCGACCACAGGGTATCATTATAAATCGCCAAAACTAAAGAACCGGAAAACGTAACGGTGAAGAAACAATTAAATAAATGTCTTCATGTAGGGGCAGTGTCTTATAGTAGACAAATGCGATCTCCTCGATGTCTTAGTGTGACGTAGCTAAAACGTTGTATCTGACGTCATGGAATTTTAAACCAATGAGAGCGCTGTCTGGCGGAAAGTTGCCAGATATTTCGAACCTGCTTGAAATCAAGAATCCTCTCGCGCTCCACCCCTTTTTTGACGTAACTAAGACATCAGTGACGTCATTTGGTCTGATGCGATTCTCGCGAGACAAGTCTCACGCGATCATCTACGAATTTACGGACTGCCTAACGTACACACGTCCCCAATCCACGGAGTTTCAACAACCCAGTGAGAGAGAGTACGTGGTCACCCTCCCAATCACTGCCCGTGCCAAATAAGGATGCTTCATTTTGCTGATATTACGGGAAGTATTAACCATCCTACCAATCATGTTATATTGGTTTTTGTAAATTTTGAAATTTGCTCCGGGGTGTAAAAATCGCAATTTTTATTAATGATGTCATACATATACCATCTTTTTTGCTCTTTACCTTTTGTTTAATAAATAGACTTTATACAAATAAGTCACATTTGTTTTGCTTCTGTCTCTTTCTTTGCCTGAACTTGCATTATCCTTAATTTATGGACACGAGTGTAATATAGTTTATTCATTACTGGCGTACAGTTTTAAAAAAAACTTGTTTCTTAGCAAGTTTTTTGCATAGAGTAAGGATTTCAAAGCTTATTTCTAAAACCATGTTTAAATTTATAACTTTGAACATACTTTATTTTAATTTCTTATAAAATTATCACCACCATCAACTCTTGCTCAACAGACTTACAGCATATTACAATTGTTCAGCACTCTTTTTTTGCTTCGTTTTAACGGTGTGTTTTTCTTTTGAAGCTTGCAACTGCAACCGCCATGCCCGGCGTTGTCGCTTCAACATGGAGCTGTACAAGCTGTCCGGCCGCACCAGCGGGGGAGTGTGTCTCAAGTGCCGTCACAACACAGCCGGTCGACACTGCCACTACTGCAAGGAAGGATACTACAGGGACAACAGCAAACCCATCTCCGACAGGAAGGCTTGCAAAGGTAAGGGAGACTGTAGACAATACCCTGTACTGATACTGTACTCTTTTTTTTATTAGCGGTGTAGAAAAAAAATTGTGAGAAAAAGTAATTCTCTTGCCTCATTTTCTTCACAGTAGTTTGTGAGCGTAGAGTGATCGAAAAGTCAATGAATATATGAAAGCTCACAGTGACGTACGCAGACAAGCAAAAATGAAACAACATTTTAAAAATGGCATAAGGTATTTATTGGAGCATATTAAAATAATGTACGTAAATGATCAACAGATGATACTAGAAAACGAAACGTTGCATTAGAAGGCTTATGACAAATCAATTGTAGTAACAGTAGGAATCTTAATCATCCGGAAGGGAGGGTTCGATTCACAAAGACCCACCGAGTACATCGTTAAATCTCTGGAATCGAAAGGGCTGTGGTCGGTCGTTGAGCAGTTGCCATGGGTGTAATGGTCTGGAGCATGGGCTCGCAAACTTTTTTTTCTCGTGGACCACTTTCAAAGTTTTACTATTTTCGGTAGACCCCCTGCTGCTGCATTTCTACTGTTATTCTCAAAACTCATAAAAAATATCACCCTAAATTGGAGGTGTTAAGAAGAAAAAAAAAGTACCACATTTTCTTGTGTCCTATTTATTAAATTAATACTTAGGGTTATATAAAATTATAAACATTTATTATAACATACAATCAACAATTGACAAAAAATCAACAAAGAACTCTGAAATGTAAATCAACAATAAAAGATAGTCATACTTTTAATGAGACGGCACACGGGCGGCACTTTGCAAGTCTCGACATGTGGTGTACACTTGTACTATTATCTATTGCTCTACTCAATTCTGTGTTTGAACTGAATATCAAATATTTTTGAGTACCTACGTAGTGAATGATGCTACCTGCCTACGTTGATAAGTAAATCCAAGCCAAAATTTTTGCTCTTTATTATTGAAACCAGAAAATGTTTCGTGGACTCCCACTTACAACTTGTGAACCCCTGTTTTCTTTTCACATCTACGTGGACTCCCGTGTGGTCAACTATGGGTACCTGGGGGTCCACCTGGACTACTTTGGGAAACTATGGTCTAGAGAAAACTTCCTCCCCCTCCAGATCAATGTCAAAATTGAGGGAGTGGATCCTCCGGTTTGCGCCATCTACATAAGGAGTCTTAGACAAAGTCGGTGCTCTGATTCAATGAAAGACGTACTTTTCTGACTTAATTTCGTAACCGTCGGCTTACGAGATTGGCCTTTTGTCCAAGTGCCATAAATAACAACAAGAACCTTAGATTGAAAGATTGTGGAATGGAAGGTTCGGGTTCAATCCCAGAGATCTTCAGTGTTCTAGATTAAACTTTGCTATTCTATTCGACAATTTGTGGATTTCTGCTTCCGGCCGGGTTGTGGATGTTTTGAGGTATGTGAAAGTACACATTTAGGATCTAAGGAATGGGCCCCGTATGCCAAAATGTGCATAACGAATCAAAAACTGCCTCTATTTTTTTCAAAAGCTTGCTATCCCAGTGTACACACGCACTTACATTTTTTTCATCTTTTAAAAACAGCATCGTGATTCTGAATTTTTTTATTATAATTTTCTATTTTTTAAAAAAACTTTGAAAGCAAATTATTTTTACTAGGTAAAATTATAACTTTCATTTTTAACGTTGTCGATTTATTTTCTGTTTCGTTGCACTTTTCATATAAAATAATAAATTCTGATTCTAATTGTATCCATCGATATCTGAAGTGGCCAATTAAACTGAGAACCAATTTCTAAAAAGAATTTAAAAATAACCTTTACTCAGCTCTGCATCAATTTAAAAATATTCCAAAAACTGAAAGCCAACCTCTCTTATTCATTCTGCATCCATCACCTGGAGAGTTTGACGTCACTGTCTTGTAACTATATAAAAGAGTATTGTTCTTTATCTTCCATGACAGATGTTTCTGACGTCTAAGTGATTTTATATTCGACTCTCTCAACTCGAAAAAAATTTCTTAATATTCTATAGTAAAAATTTTTATTCTTAGTTTAGCATTTAATAATTATTTTTTCCTCAAAGTAATATTCCGAAGTAGAACCTATTTAAATACAAAGTATATTTTAAGGGTTATTTTTACAAATTATTTGCTTAAAAATATGAATGATTATTTGTAAAAAGTAAATCATGTAAATGCATATTTATTCATGAATAATTATTCATGCATATATATATATATATATATATATATATATATATATATATATATATATATATATATTATATACACTACTGGCCATTAAAATTGCTACACCAAGAAGGAATGCAAATAACAGAACGATATTTATTGGACACATACATTATAGTGGAAAGAACAAGTGATTAGATTTACAGGAAATTAGGATGTATAGATCTTGAGAAATCAGTACCCAGAGCAGCCACCTCTGGCTGCAATAACAGCATTTATCCGCCTAGGCATGGAGACAAAGAGAGATTGTATGGCATGTACGGGGATCTCAGTCCATGCAGCTTCAACACTATGCCACAGTTCATCGACAGTAGTGGATGGTGAGTGATGGCGTGCCAATCGCTCGGCAACCATTGACCACACGTTCTCAATGGGTGACAGATCAGGAGAACGTGCTGGCCAGGGTAACAGTCGAACCTGTTCAGTATCAAGGAAGTTCAGAACAATACGGGCAACATGCGGTAGTGCATTATCATGTTGAAACAAAGCATTAGAGAGCCCTCGAAGATAGGACAGAGCCACGGGCCTTAACACATCGGAAATGTAACGGTTGCTGTTCAAAGTGCCAGTAATGCGAACAAGAGGTGATCGAGACGTGTATCCAATGGCACCCCATACTGTCACTCCAGCAGATGGGCCAGTATGGCGATGTCCAATGCAAGCTGGCAATGCGCGTTCTCCACGATGCCTCCAAACACGGATGCGGCCATCATGATCCTGTATACAGAATCGAGATTCATCTGTAAAGATGACGTGATGCCATTCCCGCGTCCAGGTTCGTCGCTGATCACGCCATTGAAGGCGCTCCTGTCTGTGACGCAGCGTCAATAGTAGCCGATGCTATGGTCGCCATGCAGACAATCCATGCTGCTGCAAACGCCGTCAAACTGTTCGAGCAGAAACTTGTTGCCTTGCAAATGAGTCCATTTCTCGACTCAGGGTTCGTGACGTGGCTTTACGATCCCTTGTGACCATGCGGATAAGATGTCTGTCTTCTCTGCTGTTAGTGATGGGGGGTCGCTGAGATCCTGCATGACGTTCCTTGTGATTGTCCTGAACCCATCGATTCCATATTCTGCTAACAGTCATGGGGTCTCGACCGACGCGAGCATCAATATTGCGGTACGATAAACCGCAATCCCGGTAGGCTATAATCCTCCCTCGATCAAAGTCAGAACGTGCTGATAAGCATTTCTTCTTCTTACACGAGGCATTACAACAACTTTCTTTGCCGAAAACAACGTTAAAACGGAAATTGAGTATGAGAAAACTGCTGTCAAATCTCTGGTTTTATACACATTGTAGATGTCGCCTGCTTTGTATGAATGCGCTGAAAATCTAATCATTTGCATATCACAGCAAGTTCTGCCTGTCATGCAAATTTCACGTGTGTGGTGTGCCGCCTTCCTGGTGTAGCAATTTTAATGGCCAGTAGTGTATATCTATATATATATATATATGTGTGGTGTGTGTGTGTGTATATATATATATATATATATATATATATATATATATATATATATATATATATATATATATATATATATATATATATATATATATATATATTTAAATTTCTGTTTTTAATTGGAAATGAATTTAATCTATTAAAAATGGTAAAGCTAGAACTGTTAGTGCTAAATGAAACCTCTATTCCAGATGCTTTTATTATTTTAACCTGATGTTTTTTTAATCACCTAAGCCTATAATTTCGTGACCAACATCCTCAAAGCTGAAAGTTGGGATTCTTCTCCGGCCTCAGACTAATTAATTCCGCTCTGTCGTTTGGGGAGGCTTATCCAAGGAGCGATCCATGGAAACATCGCAGACTTTCTGTAAGCTTGTCGACGCCATCTTGGAGTAGAAGTCGCTGGCATCCTTTCGATAATCTCTCCTGTTCTTACTGATTAAGAAATGATTAGCCTTGCTATTTTATCTGGGATATAAAGAACTTTTTATCCCACTTGAGCTATCGGAATTTGTTCCATGAGGCCCATGCCTAATTGGTTGGGGGGACTCGAAGCTTTTCATTCAAGCTCCAATCTGCGCTGCGTCAATGCTCACAGCCCTGATGTATAACATAATAAGGTTTTTTTTTATTTTTTCTATTTTGCAGCGCTGTATTTATTGAGAATCTTACCTGATATTTAAGAAAATTACTCATAAATTTGGAAAAATAAAATAAAAGTGGAAACTTTATCGACTGCTATAAGCAAAATAATATTTTATTTTGCTTTCATATTGGATTTAAAATCTGAAAATTGAATAGTTACTCGTTATTCTTATGTTTTTTCAGAATATTTTTAAGTCTATTAAGCTAAGTCGAGGCCGATTGGTTAGTGATAACGTGGTTTATGGTTCACCAGTTCGTAAATATAGATACCAACCTCGGGATATGGTGTTCACAATGGTTCGGGATCCACTTTGACCTACAGATCTCAGTATGCCTACGCAAGGAAGGAATGTTGAGAGACAAACAAACCATTATATGCTAAGTAGCATTTTGGCATATCCAAATTCTTTATCACTTGCTAAATATTTGCTGTTTAGAAACTGTTAAGTAAAAAAAAAAGGCAATTGTTGTTATTGTCGTGTGCCAGCTAGATTGGCATTATAGGGTGCGCTGCTCCACTTTTCTAACTGAACCATATTTAGGTGTAGTCTCCGACTTCCTCAGTACCCACATGCCATAGGGACCCGTTTATAGGGTAGGCAACCATTCACTCCACATTCATACAAGGAAAGGACAAAGACAGGATAGATAGAGAGAGAAAGTACATCCATACCCGAACCGGGATTCGTTCCCAGGACCTCCCTATCCGCAGTCAGGCACGCTGACCACTAGACAAGTTGGGCGACAAAAGGCAATTAATGTTGTTTTTGTTACTAATGACACACTTGGACAAGCCAAACTCGCTATGCCTTGGCTATGCGAATTTAAGTCAATTGGGAGCATCTTTCGTTTTTATCAGAGCACCATGAAAGGTGAATGTACGACTTTGCTCTACACACATACTATAGGTACCCTTTTATAGGGTAGGCAACCAGTCACACCTCATTCCCACAAGAAAAGGACAAAGACAGGATAGATAGACGGAGAAAATGTACATCCATGCCCGAACTGGGATTCGAACCCAGGACCTCCTTATCCGCAGTCAGGCACACTGACCACTAGACAAGTTGGGCGGCAGGCAATTAATTGCAGCAATATGAAAGCGAGTAGAAATCGCGTAAAACCTAATTATTTCTAAAGCCTAGTCATTTTGGCACCATTCTCACCACCTATTTTCTAGTTTCACATTAATGGTTTGCCTTGATAACAGTGCTTTCCCCCATGGAATGCTGCGACTTTTGTGGCAATGAACATGTGGCTGAAATGTGTGACATCATAGCTCGTGATTAAATACGTCATATGCTAAATTAGTTGTATTATATGATAAAGTAGAAAGATGAAGAAAGCTTCAAGTAAGCAACAAAATTATTTAGTGTTCAAAAAATATTCTACTCTTTATTTTTTAGAACTCTTATATAAAAACAGCTTCTAGAAATAATAGGTAAAATTATTAGTCACGTTATTTATAAATACTACATCAGACGAAACGAATGTACTTCTAAACTTTTAAAAGTCGAAACATTCTGTTGTGTTTAAGCTAACTTAAGTGAATAATTTTAAATGTAGTGCATATTTCCCTATAAAGATCTTCAAATTGTATTCATCCGCTAGAGCAGTTTGGAATAAAAATACATTAATGATCTCTTTATTTACTTAAACTCTGTTGCAGACATTACATTCTTCATAAGCCTGTATTCGATAAAAACTAAACTCCATGGCACGACAGCCCATGCGGGCCAAGGCCTACAGTGCCCATATCTGTTTACATGACCGAGAACCCTGGGGTGCGAAGCATATGTCCCAGTTAGGTGGTCAGCCTAACGTAAGACCCCCAGTGTTTAGTTCCCAAGCATGCTTGGTACTCAGTGAATCGACCCACTGAAGGGATGAAAGGCTGAGTCAACCTCGCCCAACCCGAGGATCGAACCTTGGACCTGTGTCATGGGAGCGTGAAACGCTGCCACTAAGCCACCGGGATATCCCTGTATTCGATAGCAGCGCATTTTTTTTTCATTTTTTCATTTCCAAGCAATTGTATTTTGCAAGCACATTTTTCTGAATCAATTGTTTCAAATCGATTTAGATTAAATGGAATATCTAATGTATTGTGAAAATTCGATGTAGATGGCACTTGTGCATTCCTTTCCCAATCAATCTCGTTTTATATTTATTTAGGATAACTAGAAATAAATGTAGATTTGGCTAAGGTTTTATTCGAGCCTGTTTTTTCCCCAGGTCAATTATTGTAAATTTATTTATATTAGTTGGAAATATTTTAAGTACTACGAGGATTTGACCAATTTCTATATTTCCAAGACAATTCTTACAAACACATTTAATTAACCGGAAAATCTCATGTACTTCTAACATTTCGTCAAGATGATATTTATGCATGTTTCCATCCTTCCAAAAAATCTTTCGACTCTATTTAAATTAGCTGGAATAATTAACTTAAAAGGTTTAGCCAAAAAGGTATTGTCACAAGTTTCTATTGAGTCAATTCTTTCAATTTCGTTTAAGATTACTTGAAAGTTTCTGTGGATTGTGAGGGTTTGACATGAATATTACTCGCTTATTTTCTCTTTCATAGTTTCAATGTTTTCAAATACAGGGTGATCCTTTTTAAAGTGACAGTGTTTGGAGCGCCCTGTAGCGCGATCTAATAGCCAAAATGGCGCCACACTCTTAGTATATAGACTAACCAAAACACGGGAAAAAAAAGATTCCGTGAAAAATATTTTAGTTCCAAAAATCGCCACTAGGGCATTTTGTGGTGTTTTTCAATGTATAAAATGTGAGAAAAGAAAAATACTAACACATACAATCGTACAGTTAAATTATTAATGTTTATTTACTACATTAACTTCCCCGATGAGGAATTGGACAACATTTTATGTGAGCACCGTTCTCAGAAATAACACCGTGCATTCTGTGCACAACGTACTCCACAGCCGTACATAACATATCACGAGGTGTATTCCACACTGTCTTTGTTGTCCTTTAGAATAGGCAAATTTGATACTCCACCAACATAAACCCACGGTCCGGTAACGTGAGAGGCATGGCCACTGGAGCTCATTTACTTCAGCTGAGATTATTTGTCGGAGTTGTCTACTATTTGCTTTTATACCCGCTATTGCTGGCACTGTCATTTCACAACATTTTCTTTGAAACCCGTTTTTTAAGCTAATTTTGGTTATTGTAAGCTAAAGCAGTGCCAAAAAATACCCTAGACGCAAGTTTTGGAACTAATTTTTTTTACGGAATCCTTTTCCCCATGTCTTGATTAGTCTAAATACCAAGTTTGGTGTCATTTCAGCAATTAGATCGCGCTACAGGACGCTCCAAACACTCTCACTTTTAAAAGGATCACCCTGTATAAGCTGAAAATATATCGTGTATTGTGTGAATACATTGGTGAAGTAATACTTTCTAAATTTTTTATGGATATATTTGTTGGGAAAATAAATCTTTAGGTACGGCTACGTCTTTAAGGAATTTCATAAGAAATTGTTGCTTGTTTAAAATTTTTTTATTTCTTAAGTATCTTCTGAGGCGAGCAGTTGGTCGTAAAAGAATTTTGGCTGTTTTTCTGTCTGAATAGAGGAGATTTCCTTGTAGAGGAGGTCTCATACTTGATTATAGTGACGTGTTCTCACGAAGTCAGACCCAATTTCACATTAAAAAAATTATTAAGAATAAATTTACTTTATCTGTGGATGAAACACAGTGTAAAATCATAACTACGTGTTAATTAAAAAATTTACCTGTATTCACGATCTCTCTGTTTTCTTGTTCTAACAACCATTTTATAATGTATTATGGTTTTATATACTTTATTAAAAGGACTATTTGCAAACTGGTGAAGCTAAATTGTTGTAACTTTTAACTGTGGTATTCTTACTTTGACGACCATTTTATTCAACTACCAATTCTGCTATGAAATGCTGTTACTAGTTTTGAAATCTAGAATGAAATTGTCAGAGTTAATGTCTGTTAAATAGTTGTTGAACCAGCAAACTTCTTTCCAGGTTTGAATTGATCTATGGTTGAGTGGTTAGCGTTCCTCATTTCTAGGCTGAAGGTACCGGGTTCGAATCACGGTTCCGGCATGGATGTTTCTTTTTCTCTGTCCTTTCCTTTGACATGATGTGTGAATGTGGCCCACCCTAGAGACGGGTATGTGGTGGGGTATGGCGTTGGTAACGCTACTCGCCTCCGTGACTTGGTTCACAGGTGCTCACCGGGTAACAGTAATGAGTAGCATTTCCCGGCCTTGTAGTGTAGAAGTATTAGTCACCCAGTTCTCGCCGTTGTTAAAAAAAATTTATGTCTACCAATTAGGTGGATGCAGCGTTTCACGCTCCCATGACACAGGTTCGATCCTCAGGCTGGGCAAGGTTGACTGAGCCTTTCATCCCTTCAGTGGGTCGATTAACTGAGTACCAAGCATGCTTGGGAATTAAACACTGGGGGTCTTACGTTAGGCTGACCACCTAACTGGGACATATGCTTCGCACCCCAGGGCCCTCGGTCATGAAAACAGTTATGGGCACTGTAGGCCTTGGCCCGCATGGGCTGTCGTGCCATGGATTTTAGTTTTAATTAGGTGGATGCAACCAAGTGGAAATCTTCGTCATTTAGAAGTAGAGATCAAGCAGAAGACCCCCAAATTCTTGACCTTCCACCCCCTCTGATTTCATTTGGGAATTATTGCGACCGCGACCTATTTAACGTGTTCCAACCGCCAACAAGATGGATCTTTGGTTAAGTCGCGGTTCGAACTTACATCTGTTTCTTTTCTTTAACTGTGTCTCCAGAAAATTGCTTATGCAAGTCCTGATTATTTTATGTTTAATTTCATATGCAAACTAAAAAAATATATACGACATTAATTATTAAAAATCTACAACTGAATATAGTTACTATTTTTCTTTTACATTTGGAAATAAAAATATCTAAAATTGATAACATTTCATGACATAATTTTTTGGCGAAAATAGTCGATAAAATTAAGCGTAAGTACCGAATTTCTTAAAGAAAATGTGATGGTGTTAAATTATAATAAATCAGAATATCAGTTATCATATTTTATCATTATTTAATGAACTTACTTAATCATTTAATTTTGGTCTATGATGGTACAAATTTGATTGATACTATATAAAGGACTTAAAAGTGTTCGACAAATGAAATATATAACTGATATATTTGTCATTCATTGTACTCAATCAAATACTTAAAAACTACAGTAAGATGTTTTTATTTATTTATTTATTTTTTATTTTATTTGACATCCATCATTTTTTACATATTGGAGAATCTTTTTTATTTTTATTTATTTATTTTTTGAATCGTGCGATTTATTCATTTGTGGAAAGGGAAGACATTCGAAAAATTCTTAACAGCCACGTCAGCATCACATCATTAACGCAAACTAAGCAGATATTTTGTTCTGGTGACATGTTCTATATTGCTCCAACAACTTCGTTAGAAGTTTCAAAACTTTGAAATCTTAACTTTCATCAAATCACCGTTCCCTAGAGGTGAGACAATGATCTTCCGACTGGAAGGTCACGAGTTTGATCCTAACTACTCTAGAATAATTTTTATGTATGCTTTCTGCATGCTCTGGTTTGTGTTAGGAAGTTTTCCCGGTTTTTTCACTTGTGACTATCGATAAAAAAAATTTTTAATCGAAAAACAAGATACATTGAACGTGCTTTTCGCATTTCAGGGCAAACGCCTTAACCTCTACGACAAAACGCGTTAAATATTTTTTAATGAAAGTTTTTCTTCTGACAACGGAGGCTGCACGATATTAAACAATCAGTTACGCAAATTTAATTAAATGAAAAAGCATAACATTGTCAAACTTTTGCGGAAATGCGTATAAAAAATAGATTTTATTTAAAATATCTATTCTTTTCCCCTGTATAACCATATTGATGTTACTGTTAACTTGAAAGCAATCCTAATTAAAAGTTCTTGAAGAAAATCGTAATATTTATATTTATCCCTTATCACAATCGTATTTGATTACGTTTCAATAAATTCAATGTTCAATGGATGAATCATTGTTTCAATGAGCTGCAATGTAAATGTTTCAATGTATTTGATTTCAATTCAATGTAAAATAAACGTAGTCCAATAACTATACTGTGACATAAGACCAAGTCTCGTGTTAGATTGCATTGAAATGTAATCAAACACGAGATCTGATTTTGTGTCACAGTACATTTATGCATTGATTATAAATACGAGGGTTACTCTGAAATTTTTGAGATACGCGCAGACGAGAATTTACAAAATAAAATTAACGGTTTAATTTTAAAGTAAAAAGTATTTTAACACAGAAGACGATTTTTTACTGACTTACTTCAACTTGTTTAGCGTGGAATAAATTTTAAACAGAAGAGAAAATGGAGTTGATGTGAGAACATTTTAGCGCTATGATTTTCTACGATTTCAAAGCAGGATTCAATCAAGAAGAATGCATTCAACGGTTGCAATTAGCATTGGGTGATGAATCTTCAGCTCGTGCTACTGTATTCAGATGGTTTAGAGAATTTAGAAGAGGTCGCAATTTTCTTCAGGATGAAGAACACACAGGAAGGCCGCCGTCGGCAGTCATCCCGGATAATGTGTCTGCCATACGAAAAATGTTAATGGATGATAATCGCTGTACCTATCAAATGATACAGAAGGAACTTAACATTGGATCCGCAGTCATACACAAAATCATTCATGAAGAATTACATAGGAAAAAAGTAGTTTGCCGTTGGGTTCCCCATTATCTAACTGAGCATCAAAAAGAGGAGCACGTCAGAATCAGTAAAGAAACTCTTAATATGCTGAATGATGGTGGCCACCGCATCATTTCTAAATTGTAACAGGTGATGAAAAGTACATAATGTTTTTTGACCTTTCAAAACGTCAAGAAAGCAAAGTATGGGTCTTTGAAGATGATCCCACGCCGACAATGGTGAAAAAACAACGCGCTCTGAAAAAGTGATGTATGCCATTTTCTTCAGAAGTACGGGATGGGTCAAAGCCATCAAGTTGGAAGGACAGAAGACAGTAACAGCAAACTGATATACCACTTAATGTCTTCCAGAAATTCTACAAGAACTGAATGTTAGGGGACTCATGCTTCACCATGATAATGTATCTTCACATACAGCCAGATTAACAGTTGAGTATCTTAAACAAAAACAAATTAAAGTGATCGAACATCCGCCGTCTTCATCTGATCTAGCTATGTGCAACTTTTGGTTATTCTTTAATCTAGAAAAGAACTTACGTGGACGTCGTTTTCATTCAGAGGAAGAGATTGATGTGGATATAAATGCATTTTTTTCATCTATTCGAAGAAATGAATGGCTTGATGCATTTAATCTGTGGAAAATTCGTCTACAAAAGTGCATTGATGCTGGAGGAAACTACTTTGAACACATCTAAAATTTTGTAAGTATAACTTTAAAAACTTAGATGTATCTCAAAAATTTCAGAGTGACCCTCGTACTATTGGCTATGTGAGTGCTTATTTTAGTACTAAAAAGGCCCACACTATAAGTTCAGTTAGAAGAAAACAGTGAACTACCTGCTTCTGGAACGAGTGAGATCGAGCGTATCGAATTAAAAATTAGCCAAATCCACAGAAGGCGATCCACCCCATCTTTCTCTCTGTAGAGATTAGTATCCACTTTTTGTCTAAGAAACAAGTGGTCCCCACCCCGGTGGACTTTATTTACAGCTTAGTTGCCCAACCCTGAAGTGGTTTAACATACATACATGCACTCTTCTAAAGGAGGTTGCTTAAGACAAAGGCTTGGGAGGACAAAAAAATCATTACTCTTCCTGAAAAAAGAATTATCTTCGGTCGTCAAAGTTAACCCTAAATAAAAAAAATAATAATAATAAATCTGAATTGCCCTTGCGTGAAATGAACGAAAGAGGTTTTCTGGTTCACGCGGGTAGTTTGCGACGCTTCTCACAATTTACCAAACGATATACGCGGTGGGAGGTCTGAAGAAGCTGGAGGGGGGTGGAATTCATTACCCGTTGTGTCCAGCCCATTACAAGAATGTTTAAACTAAGCCAGGGTGAACGAATTGTAAAAAAAATAAGGAGTTAAGAACTCTGGTCATCACCATAAACGCACTCTCAATTGAATTCGGTTAACAGTTAAGACAGGATGCTAATAAATTGCTTATTCTCAACATAGTACTCAATGTTTTACACTTAAAGAAGCTCGGTTGCGATTGATATGGATTTTTTTCCACTTATTTAGAATATATTTTTATTTTTTGCACCTAACGTCATTCTTTCTCGAATTATGATTTATTTGTCAATAGC
The DNA here is from genome assembly GCA_037975125.1 of Latrodectus hesperus. Lineage (NCBI taxonomy): Eukaryota > Metazoa > Arthropoda > Arachnida > Araneae > Theridiidae > Latrodectus > Latrodectus hesperus. The sequence continues at coordinate 43,065,283 of CM075856.1, read as the reverse complement.
AGCTCTAAAAAAGGAAGTTTAAAATGTTTTAAATTTTCTTTTATGTGTGAGATTTCATCGGATTTTCTCATAATTATGAAAATCCAGTGAATTGTGATAAAATGACTAGTATTAAAAATGCTAGTGACCATTTATTTAATTTGTATGACTTTTTCGAAATAGATTTTGTTACGAAAAGAAAAAAAAAACATTTGAGTTTGTCTTTAAACTCACTCAGCATTGGTTTTTTTTTTTTAAAGTAAGTGTAAAAAAGAAATTTTTAAACTTAACTAATTGCTTTAGATAAAATAACTTTTTTTTAAAAAAAATACCGTATCTTTTATATATTCCCAATCTTTTTTTCTTTTAATAAATTTAACGGCTGTGAATCTTATTTTTAATTCATTGTTTTAATATATTCTTATAAGCCGGCCAACTTGTCTAGTGGTCAGCGTGCCTGACTGCGTATAAGGAGGTCCTTTGTTCGAATCCCGGTTTGGACATGGATGTACTTTTTCTCTCTCTATCTATCCTGTCTTTGTCCTTTCCTTGTATTGTGGAGTGTGAATGGTTGCCTACTCTATAAACGGGTCCCTATGGCATGTGTGTACTGAGGAAGTCCACACCAAAATAGGGTTCAGTTAGAAAAGTAGAGCAGCGCACCCCATGTTGCCAGCCTAGCTGGCACACGACAACAACAACTATATATTCTTATATTAGTGCACAACCATATACTAAAACAATGACTTAATTTTTTTAATGTTTATAGGACATGAAAGAAGAATATGTTCAATATTTTTTGTTCATATGAATAAACATAGGTTCCCCCTAAAATCACTTATTTATGTAAAATAGTTATTAAATTTGTATTATTTTCAATGAATGATTAGTGATAAATATTCGCGCTCCCCAGAAGCATTCGAGGTTCGGTCCTCGGGTTGGGCAATGTCCACTCAGCCTTTCATTCCTTCAGTGGGTCGATAAAGCTGAGTACCAAGCATGCTTGAGAACTAAACGCTCAGGATTTTGTGTTAGGCTGGCCACCTAAGTGGGACATAGGCTTCATCTTGGCCACATCAATGGGCTGTTTTGTATCTGGGTTTAATTTAATTCAGTGCAAGATCATAACAGAAAAAGTGTTAATTCATAAATCATTTTTTTTAAATATCACATAAAGTAAATTAGTATTATTTTCAGAGATCAGTAATATTACGATGAATTTATTGTTAACGTCTACATTAAAGTCCTTTAAAAATTTCTAAAAACGTTTGCATCATAAGAAACGTTAATTTAACCTGCATTAAAAAAAAAAAAAAAAAAAAAAACTTAAGCACAATCAATAGAAAACAAAAAAAAATTTTTTTTGGCTATCCGTTTTTGATTGATTCTTATAGAATAAATCAACCCTGTCTTACTCTATACAAGGAATACCGCTGATGTAAACTCAATGAATAGGCTCCTGTGTCAAAATGTGACGTGGCCATTCTGACAGAAGTCGATTCTTCTACGAAATTCTGTCGAAGGTTACGCTCTCAAATTATTCGTGTGGAAAGGAATAATTTGATGGACAAAAGCAGAGATCGAGAGAGTATCAGAACCATTTCCAAATAAGTAAAGAATGTGCTACCTAAATGGCCCCGCCATTTTTCCTTCTTACATGACGTCACTAGAATGCAACAGTCTTGAGTGAGAGAAAAGTGAGGAAATATAAATCGCCCGAAATGACAAGTCGAGGGGCTTCCTGTTGCGTCACTCTCGAATTAGGTCTCCATCACCTCCTGTATTCTTGCGCGCTGAGCAATATGCGTAAAACAAATAGCGCCCTCAAAGGCTGTGGTTGTGCCTCAATTCCTCGGCAAACACATCCTTCTATTTCCCCGGAGGGCCAAAGCTGTTTTTTTCATGGGCGAGCACGATTCAGATGGGTCTTTTCTGGCGAAGAGATTTGGCGAGGAGATCTGTTGGCGCAGATGGGCGCGATTAACTAAGCCATTATGATCTTCGGGAAATGAAACAATTCGAGTAGAATATATCCCTATTTAATTAATTTTTCCTTGCCATAAACCTTACGCCAATCCCAGTTCCACAAGTAAAAGCTCCAAATAAAAGCTTAAGAAGTTTTTATAAAAAAAAATAATAATAAATAGAACTGTTGTAAAAAGAGATGTTTTGTAGATCAAAGCGAAAAGTATTATCGTCTGTGAGATTACTGTTGCCTATTTGTGAGAAATCAATTTTCTTCACAGAAAAAGACATTTTCATTATTTATTTATTTATTTCATCTTTTATTTATTTATTTATTTTACTAAATCTTTAATTGTCTGATTTTCTATCTGTAATAGTTTTGTTTATTAATATTGGCTCGCGCGATAGGTGAAATCTATTTATTTTATTTATTTATTACATTACATATATTCAGACTTGTATGCTTGATTCTTGAGATCCGCTTGTAAGTCTACGTCGATTATAGGACAAATAGCACAATGACAGACGTACAACCACAGAAGATAACGAAGAAAACACCCAGGGCCACGGTGGGAATCGAACCCACACTCCTACGCTCTCAAGCGATTAGCGGAGTGTGAAATCTAAAAATATACGAAAGGAACATTTTTTATAATTTTTAATAGAAAAAAATTTAAATAGAAATTTTATGTTGAGAGTTGCCGCCTTACCTGTGTAGTGGACAGAGTGCTTGACTGTGGATAAGGGAGGTCCTGGGTTCGAATCCTGATTCGGGCATGGATGCACTTTCTCTATCTATCCTGTCTTTGTCCTTTCCTTCTATGAATGAGGTGTGAATGGTTGCTTACCCTATAAACGGGTTCCTATGGCATGTATGTACTGAGGAAGTCGGACTCCACGCCAAAATAGGGTTCGTTATTTCGTAGGTCAAAATAGGGGGAAAAGTGGAGTAACGCACCCCATATTGCCAGCCTAGCTGGCACAAGACTACAACAACATGCTGAGAGTTGTACATATAATATTACGATCCTAAACATAAAATTTTTATTTGATTTATTCAAAAATAATATAGCTAAAAGGTTAGATAACATTTGATCAATAATGTTTTAGATAAAATATAATTAAATTTTTAGGTAAAATATGAAAACTTTCAAATGCGATATAAAAATATTTAAAAAATAGGCAGTTTTATTTTTTTCCCCTAAAATATTCCATGATTTCATTAAAAAGATAAGTTAGTTTTAGAATGAAACACATTTAATTAAGCATATATATCATTCTTAATAATTAAATTAATGCTTATTTCTGAGACAGATGATATTGTTAAATATGATGGACTCTCAATTTTCTCTTTAGGGATATGTCTCCACATATCACATATCTCCACATTTAACAAACTGTTTTAATTATTATAGACATTGGTATTGTTTTTGATAAAGAAACAAATAGTGCTTGTCAGTCAGCGTATAGCATGGACATCGGTGCAGGCGAGCCGCGCACTGTTTCTTTAGGTTAACAGGTTTGGAATACTCACCCATTACCAAGTGCTCTTCATTTTGAGCCACGGTCAGGTGACGAGGTCACACCTGAGCTGATCACATCCACGCCACACCAGCGGAAGGAATTTGGACTTCACATATTAACGTGGACACGGCCACAATCCACAGAGTTCCTTGGAGAATACCTGGCCCCCCTCGCAAATTAGGCTTCACTTTGCTGATCTTTAGGGGAAGCAGCGTGGAGACAGCGTACACAGACAGACAATGAGAGCCCTGGTCTGTACCTACAGGTTATCAGATTTAGACAGTGTATCCCAGAAGGAATCGCGAAAAAATCCCTTTTAATTCGATTCAAATAAGGAAATAGATGTCGTTAATAATTGGAAATAGAGGGATCAAAGAGCTGAAGACTCTTATAAAGCATACACAAACATTCACCGCGTTTTTTTTTTATACATACATAAACAATGGATCATTCCACCATTAAAAAACTCTTAAAAATCTCCAAGCATTCACCCCAACTGATGTGCATACTGAAAGCAGAAACGCATCATTCATTTCCTAGTATTCAAGGATACTGGTATCGAAAATGCCACCTTCTGATCGGAACAATTCTATTCTACCCCTAGATCACAGTGAGTTCATACACAGTGAGGTATATAGAAATATTTCTTTTTGGAATACTTTTAGCACCTTTTTTGCCATTGATCTATTGAGGCTGGATTCGAATCTGGAGCTTTCAAAGCAAATCCTATAGTATGCGCCACAGTGACTTCGTACGTGAAGGATTTACTGCAAAAACTAAGCACTTATTTTTAAGTAAACTATTGAATACATGCACATCTGTAACCATGTGAAAATAACCATATGAAAATGTGTGTAACCATATGAAAATGTTAAAGAGAGAGTATTTTGTTGTAGTATCCTGGTGTACTAGGCATGTGTTACATGAGTGAGAAATGGTCCCGCGCGTTGCAGTGTTTCCGAGTGTGTGGTTGGTTGGCTGGTGTCGTGTGTCCATGGGAAGAGCTACAGGTGGCCATGAGTGTGCAGAACATAGCTGTCTGCAGGGCTAGGGAAGCCCTGAGCTGTCTGTATCCTTGATGTTTCCGGAGTATAGGCTCTTTTTGATGTCGAAGGGAGGAGGAGAGATTCCCCCTGCTGAGCCAGAGTTCTTAAAATGGTAAGGCAGTCATAAATATGTTTTGGTTTTAGTAGAATATCATCGCAATGAATGCAGCGATGGTATTTTTTGCTGCCATCTCTATGGATCTTCACATCTAGATAACGACCGAATAGGAGATTGATAGTTATAATGAGGTCTCTATTTGCGTTTATTTCACGAAACGTTCTCCCATGGAAAAAGGGTTGGAAAAAGTGCTTATTATTCAAAATAAGCACAGTTGAGCACACATTCACTATCATCAAACCTCTCGTCGAATATCATTTATGTAGTATAAGTTTTTCAAAATATATTAATCTTACTATATTTTAAAAAAATATAATAATATCCATTAATCAAATAATATATTTAATAATGCTTTTATTCGGAAATTTTTGATCCACAATTTCCTGGAATATACTTATATTAACTATCATCTTATAATCATGCAACGGCTTTCGTTAAATCGTTTATGGGTTCAATTCCCGCGTGACCATTAGATATTTTTATTCCACTTTCGGAATCCATTTTAAAATGGTATTGTTTGTCGCTCAACGGTCATTTTTTTTTAAAACAGGGGATAATGAAACCGGGACCAACGGTTTGAAGTAAACTCCGAACAACTACAAACATCTAAACCCAAAGTGGGATTCAAACCCACCAATTATCGAACCAAAGCAAAAAAGCGGTGCCCAATTCGGCTACTAACACCCAATCTAAAATATTTTAGAGCAACTTATATACAGCATACACTAAAACTATTATTGGTAAAATTATTCGGAATTAAACTGCTATGGTTTCCTTATCTAAATATTAAAAACAACTAAATAAGAAATTCAGTATTAATGTTTGAAAACAGTGGTATATTGTATCCTTTTCCTGTTTTGTGCAAGAAATATGCGATGTAGGTGACATAAAGATGCGGGTGTACTTTTGTGTGTGTACTATGTATTTTGGTACTATGCGGGTGTACTATGTATTTTGATTTTACTCATACAAGATGGATGCGGTGTAATCAATCATGCACTAGTATTTAGAAACGCAATTCTGTGCTGACCGGAAATTAGATGAATGGAGGAGGGATGACTCACATCAGGACACCCCTCAAAGGTACGTCGCCCCCTCTGCCATGGTAGTCAACAACCCATTGTTGCACGGACAACAAGAGGGGGCGTGAAGCGATGAGCATTCTTCTCTGGACATTGGAATGCCCGTCACGTCTCGACTGGTCACTTCTGTCAACACTTAGGACTTTGATTTTGGAGACGGTCACAGTGAGGTTCTCCTGACACAGGAATGGACATGGGAGAGGGGCAGCTATTCCTCTGGGGGAGTGGGGGAAATTCTTGGGCTTCCCTCCCCCTCCTGCGAGGTCCTCGAGTTGATATCAGAGACGCGGAGGTCCTCGAGCAGGACAATCAGCTGTTGATTGGTACTTGATTGGCCCCATGAGGGGAAAGGGCTGGTATCCGTGGCGATTCACTTTCTCCCCCGACAACCCCCTTTTCAAACTGTATACTGAACGAGACAAACAAGACTGATTTGTTCGTGGATTTTGTGCTTCTGACACATGAAAGAAAAATGTGCGCCCGAAGCAAAGAGGTCATCAAATTTTCAAAAAATTGTTAAATTTTGAAAAGTGAGTTCTCAAATTTCCTCCCTTATTATTATTTTCTTTTCTTTCTACGTTCTTTCTTCGCCTTTTTTTTTTTTTTTCCAAAAATGTTAAGACTCAGTTAATTGTTATTATATTTATACTCCGCCAAATAGCAAGTATTCTTAATAGCATGACAATTTCACGTTCGAGAAATACAAGTTAACAAAAATTATTTATATTTATGTTTCGAAAATACATATTATGTGTTTCGAATAGCATAAGAAATCGAATGATGCCTCATGTTATTATACTTAAGATATTCAAAGCTAGATTACTGGAATCTAGTATACATATCTTTGAGCGTATGAACAATTGTCAAAATACAATAAAAAGGTTTCTATAGAGCAAAATTTCATTTTATTTTGCTAGGTTCGTTGCCGAGCTGACAGATGAATGATTGGTTCTCTTCAACATGGATTCGATTCCTTCTAACAAAATGATAGGAATCGAATCGCGAGTTTTAGGCTGGCATTCATTTCACATCATTCGATTGTGGCATGAAACATGTAATCTTAACTTTTGAGCAATAATTAATTTAACCACACTCAAACTTCGCGCGCGACGATTTCCACAGCTGAAGAACTCAAACACTTTATTTCTGTTGAGTTCTTAAAAGTTTGCGCGAGACTTATTTTTAACCATCATTTTATTTAAAAATATACTGATGTTTTTCCTAAACGATAGCTTTTTTTAAAAAAAATCCATATTTTCAATTATCTTATGAAAATAATTTATCTTTTGAAAACATTCAGACGCTCTAATTCTCTGATCAGATAAATGAAATACAGATGGTGTTACCTCTGTCTATTTTATTTAAATGTACTTAGATGGTCTTTGGTCTACTTTAGATTTTATTCGATATGGAATGATTGTCTATCCTTTTTCATACAAGGAAGGAGGATTATTAAAAGTAAACTATTTAAAAACATTAAAGGATTTATGGAAAGTTATCAAATGAAACACACACATAACAGTTTTCTATGCAATCATTAATTTGGCACTGTAGACAATAGGCATGTTCGCTATTAAAATTTTATCGCTTATACATACTTATAGTTAAATATGTATCATTTATAATAATTGAGTTTACAAAAATTGCAGTAGAAATTATATGCAATTAAAAAGTAAATTTATTTCTTAATTGCATTAATTTACGTATCAACTGTTGTAGAGTATTTGCACTTTGTATGTGACTTTAAAATGTTGCTTTTACTAGGCTACAGTTTTAATTATTTTTAAATAGATGTTTATAATTCTAAGAAAGTCTGCGGCTATACGACATTTTGTGCTTTTCTCAAAAGCACTTTTTTATTTAATTTGTTGCAGATCCCTTATTCTTGATAAAAAAAATCGCTTTTCAAAATATAAGATCCATTATATGCTTTTTACTTTCCAGAAACTACAAAACAAATTGTCAAATATTTCTTTTGATGTTAAACTTATCTGAAAATTCGAAATGTCAAAGAATTGTTTTAAAAAGAAAAATAACTTCTTTTCCAGTTTTTAGCAAGATAAATACATCGTTTGATCAAATACCGTTGATCAATTGGTAAAATCATCTAGGATGGCAATTTTTGATAAAAAAAGCAGTTATTATTATTTTTTTTAAAAAAAGAGCTCTGAATTATTTTGTAAACACGTGTGTTAAACAATATTGTCAATAGTGTTTAGATGGATATCACTTTCCCAGTCATTCGTGTCATTTATTAATCAGAGTTCACTCCACATAACTTATTAGTTAATTATTTTTCATGCACCTTAACGATGCCATTTTTTATTTGTTTATAAAAAATAGAGTCAGAAAAATTTGTTTCATAATTTTTTTTCCTTCACATTTCCTAGTCTCGTTATTGCCATCAATCGCTTGCAATTAAATTTACAATTAAATGAATCACTGTTCTTAATTTTTATTACTACTTAGAATTTACCATTTATTTTATTTATTTATTATTATTATTATTATTTTATTGCTATTTCATTTTTATGAATAATTTGTGACATTTCTTTCAACGGAAAAAATACGCTAAATAACTATATTTTTTTGTTTCATTAGTTTACAAAGCTTTTGATACAAACACAAAAGAGCCCAAAGAGACTCTTTTTCCATCTCTATTATTATGAACACCTGCCGCCCACGCATTCATTCGCAATTTGGTTGTTTGTTACAAATATGTTCGATTACTTTTCCTATAAGCGGTTGCTTTCGAGGAAACAATGCCGGGCATTGAATTCTTCTACAGATGAAGGGTGACCTTTAAAATTGGTTCAAGTGACGAAACAATCATTTCTCTTTCAGAGGTCAAGCTTTTATCCCTTTCAATCCACATAAAAAGAAACTGTTTTATCATTTGTAACTTCATAATTGAATAGTTTATATCAGAAAACAGCTATTAAAACTATTCCAAGTTAAATATATGCAAGAAGAAATTTATGTATTGTAATATCAATTATGATAAAAATGTAAATTTTTGTTACATAATTTTAATTTACCTTAATTCCTTTACTTGTTCCATTTTTAATGAAACCAGTTCATTGTGAAGCCAGTTTTATTCTAATCGAATGAAACTAACTTATTTCTATCGTATTGGCTTTGCATACTGATATTACATATAAGTATTGCCGACCAACGTGTCTAGTGGTCAGTGTGCCTGACTACGGATAAAAAAGTCCTAGGTTCGAATCCCGGTTCGGGCATGGATTTACTTTCTCTCTCTATCTATCCTGTCTTTGTCCTTTCCTTGTATGAATGATGTGTGAATGGTTGCCTACCCTATAAACGGGTCCCAATGGCATGTGTGTAGAGTAAAGTCGTACTTTCACCTTCATTAGCTCTGATTAAACGAAAGACGCTCCCAATCGACTTAATTCGCATAGCATAGCGAGCTTGGCTTGCCCAAGTGTCATTAGTAAACAACAACATTTAAATATTAGCATCATAGAGAGATCCAATATTATTGGAATAATATGTAACACCAGTACAATTGCTTATGAATTTGATCTTTGTTTTATTGCAGCATGCGACTGCCACCCAGTTGGAGCTTCAGGCCGGACCTGCAATCAGACCACTGGACAGTGTCCATGCAAAGATGGCGTGACCGGGATAACATGCAACAGGTGTGCGAAAGGTTATCAACAGAGCAGATCGCCTATAGCACCTTGCATCAGTAAGTTTCAGATTATGTTTATATATATATATATATATATATATATATATATATATATATATATATATATATATATATATATATATATATATATATATATATATATATATATATATATATATATATATATATATATATATATTATATATTTTTTGCTATCATTATATTTTGCAATATTTGTTTGTAGAAATACCAAGAATGGTTGATGTACCGAAACGAGTTTCTGGTCGACAAGGTATGAAGTATTTACATTATAATGCATTAAGTACCTTTCTACAAAAAAATGATTTGTTTCTTTTATGCTGGCATTATTTGCGTTTTATTAGGTTTAAGTTATTTAGCAAGTTTTTTCGAGAGGATATGTTCAAATTAAATTTTAGCTGTAGCAAATGTTTTCAGTCTTTTACAGTAATTTTCAAAATAAAGTGTTATTAAAATTTTTGTGTGTATAAACTATGTTATTTTTTTTTTCATTTCAAAACAACTTATTTGCTATCAATTCTTCTGACTGAAGAAATTAAAAAATAGGATTGTTCATTTCAAACTATATGAATGAGGAATGATAACTTTCATTTCCAGATAAATGCGGTGTTTGCCCCTCAGCGAAGAAGAAAGTAAACCTCAATAAATTCTGCAAAAGAGATTTTGGTAAGTTTTCATTTATGTTTGTTATATATTCCGCATTTCTTATTTTTTTATATGTCTAAAACTCTGGTTCATTTTATAAAGTAATAGATGAACTTAGCATTGAAGTAATACAAAAACATAAAACAAGAAAAGAATACGTTATGGAATATAGGTAATTCAATCAAGAATTCTTATGTATATTAAATAATAAATTCTAAACACATATGTAATACAAAATAATCACATTTAATACATCAAAAAAGTAAAATAAGTGGTAAAAAATATCGTAAATAAATTTGCTGTAGGAAATTATTAAATTGAGTTGACAATAAAAAATTTTATCGAATGAGCATTTGATTTTTCTTAATCAAATGAACTAAAATGAAAATATAAAGTATTATAGAAAAATCTGTTATCACAAAAATTATAGATACATAAAAAATACATACAAAATAATTTGTTAAGAACCAATAATATATATTGCAGGACGGTTATAAATACAGATTAACACTTTTCAAACATGAATTGTAAATACAATTTTATCAATCAAATAATAGCTATAAATGTAGTTTCCTGACAATTGCTTGAGATTTTTATCTTAAATTACGTCTCTTATTTCTGCTAAAGTGTTTGTTGTTGCATAATACCCGGGTACTAGGATTTCTGCCTTTCAGCATTACAAGGGGGGGCAGTGAAAACACCACATATACAATTATGTATACAGTGGGTGTGCCATCGTATCCCCGAAAGTAGGCCCTCGTAATTTAGAAGCAGCAAAAGACCCTAAGACTTGGCTTGCAGAACACAGAGATATCATTTCACATGGACGACATTGTGACCACGGCGTACTTCACGTAACCAGCGTTCATGAAGGATCTTCGATTGAGTCTGGATTCGATATCACTACCTTGTGGTTGTAGGAACCTCCTAGCCAAACCTGCCGACACTTCTTAGCTTTCAAAGTAGTAGTAAAATTTCCCATTTAACTATATATATATATATATATATATATATATATATATATATATATATATATATATATATATATATATATATATATATATATATATATATATATATATATATATATATATATATATATATATATATATATATATATATATTAAAATTACTACACTTAGAAAGAATGCAAATAGCAGAACGATATTTATTGGACACATACATTATAGTGGATTAGATTTACAGGAAATTAGGATGTATAGATCTTGAGAAATCAGTACCCAGAGCAGCCACCTCTGGCTGCAATAACAGCATTTATCCGCTTAAGCATGGAGTCAAACAGAGATTGTATGGCATGTACGGGGATCTCAGTCCATGCAGCTTCAACACTATGCCACAGTTCATTGACAGGAGTGGATGGTGAGTGATGGCGTACCAATCGCTCGGCAACCATCGACCACACTTTCTCAATTGCTGACAGATCAGGAGAACGTGCTGGCCAGGGTAATAGTCGAATCTGTTCTGTATCAAGGAAGTTCAGAACAGTACGTTTAACATGCGATCGTGCATTATCCTGTTGAAACAAAGCATTAGGTAGGCCTCGAAGATAGGGCAGAGACACGGGCCTTGACACATCGGAAATGTAACGGTTGGTGTTCAAAGTACCGGTAATGCGAACAAGAGGTGATCGAGACGTGTATCCAATGGCAACCCATAACATTTATTCAGAAGATGGGCCAGTATGGCGATGTCCAATGCAAGCTGGCAATGCGCGTTCTCCACGATACCTCCAAACACGGATGCAAACATCATGGTCCTGTATACAGAACTGAGATTCATCTGTAAAGATGACGTGATGCCATTCCCGCGTCCAGGTTCATCGCTGATCACACCATTGAAGGCGCTTCTGTCTGTGACGCAGCAGCGTCAATGGTAGCCGAAGCCATGGTCGCCGTGCAGACAATCCATACTGCTGCAAACGTCGTCGAACTATTCGAACAGAAACTTGTTGCCTTGCAAATGACTCCATTTCTTGACTCAGGGTTCGTGACGTGGCTTTACGATCCCTTGTGACCATGCGGATAAGATGTCTGTCTTCTCTGCTGTTAGTGATGGGGGGTCGCTGAGATCCTGCATGACGTTCCGTATGATTGTCCTGAACCCATCGATTCCATATTCTGCTAACAGTCATGAGGTCTCAACCGACGCGAGCAGCAGTATTGCGGTACGATAAACCGCAATCCCGGTAGGCTATAATCCTTCCTCGATCTAAGTCAGACACGTGCTGATATAGGCGCTTCTTCTTACATGAGGCATTACAACAACTTTCTTTGCCGAAAACAGCGTTGAAACGGAAATTGAGTATGAGAAAACTGCTGTCAAATCTCTGGTTTTAAACACATTGTACATGGCGCTACTGTCGCCGGCTTTGTATGAATGCGCTGAAAATCTAAACATTTGCATATCACAGCAAGTTCTACCTGTCATGTAAATTTCACGTGTGTGGTGTGCTGCTTTCTTGGTGTAGAAATTTTAATGGCCAGTAGTGTATATATATATATATATATATATATATATATATATATATATATATATATATATATATATATATATATATATATATATATATATATATATGATAGATAGATAGATAGATAGATAGATAGATAGATAGATAGATAGATAGATAGATAGCAGGTCATACATTTAGGTGATAAAGATATACGTTATTACGTGGTTAGATTAATGATTGACTAACAAGATTTTTATTGTTTAAAATGTAAATTTTGTTTGTATATAATGTTTAATGTATTTAAATATAGTGTATTTATAATTTAAAAATAAATATAGGAATAAAAATATTGATTAACCTTTGAATTAACAATGGTGTCTTCTTAAGCACCCAGTGTAGAAGTCACCTCTAATAATTGTCTGAAATAATATATTCTCTTCCTTTAACATTTCTTATTCGTGTTTGATCATTAACTGACTTTTCTTACATCACAATTTACATAGGTTATTAGATTAGCTTAATTTATTGAGAAATATGTTCTCCTGTCTGTACTAAGCACAAGATAGCGAAGCCCTCTGTCTGCTTTCTCACATTGAGCCAAGTGTCGCGGGGCAGCTTCCTCCCCCCCCATGACACACTTGGCGTTGGACCTCACTGGACATTTAAGGACATCTCAAGCTCAGGACAGAGTTATAAACATAAAAAATGTTTCCTTTCAGTTGAACTCTCAAGATGCAGTTAAGCATTCTGTTAAGACTCTGCATTTAGTAGTCTGGCACTATTTTCATGTCATTATGTTATGGTACTTGCATATTCGCACGAAAGATTGATTCGGATTTACTTGAGCCCAAGTATGGTTTTTAATGATACTTTCCCTTAATCTACTTTTCAGGTATGAACATCTTTGTGCTCTAAGCTGATTTGTTTTGGACTCATCGGTGAATATGCTTTAAAATGAAATAAATAATTCAATCTTGGCACCTCTGACACCATTTCTGACAATTTTTTTTTCATTTCTTTAGAAAGCATTGGGTTTTTTTGCATAAAATAAGAGACTATTTTGTTCCATTGACTGGGGCTCACTATAGTATGGTAGAACACCTCTCTCTCTTTCTCTCTCTTCAGAGTTAAAGGTACATGGCTCGATCCCACAGCAGTGTTGTATAATAGGACATGTAGAGTCTGCCTTCTCCATGCGCATGCATTGGTGTGGAAACACGACCGTCTCCTCTCTTGTGAGGGTGGCCACTATCTATGAACAGTTCTCCCAGATGTCAGTTTACGTAGGGAGTGTTAGAATGCCTTTCAGTGTATTTGACCCCGTAAGCTGTCCACCATGTGGGTCAAAGTTTTTAATAATTCGAAAAACGCTTCAAGCCATTTTCCACATTGCCATCTTTATTTCAAGGGAGAATACATGACCTTTACACTCGGAACCCAAACTTCTGAGAACTTAAATTATACATAATTAAACTACTGACTGTATGTGACATTTAATCTTACTTGCAATTTGAATGTTTAGCCATTTTTCCTGTTTATAAATCTAGACTTGGTTTTAAACTCTACTCATTACTAGTTATTCTTTTTACCATCAAGTTAAACTGTATTTCTAAGCTCAAGCCTAACCTTTTTTTTAACTTTCAACTATAGTCATCATAATTAGTCAATATATTATGGGTGTATTGAGCTAAAAAATGTTGCATATCTAAAAATATTTTCTGTAAAAACAAAGTACTTTAAATATGACTATTTTTTTTAAAAATATGATCTCTGTATTCGTACGTCGAATTGTATGTAAGGTGTCTAGACTTTAATAGCATGGCTTATATTTTCTTGAGAAAAGATCAGCACCTTCCGCTTACGAAAAATAAAAACTCGATAATTGTTTAATCTAATTTTAAATAAGAATGAAAATATTAATGTTTGTGTATACAAAACCTTGAGTATAAACCAACCCTCTTAATGGCTTGTACTCAACATCCTTTCAGTCATTCAAGCGAGTGTGTTGTCGAGGGAGGCCACTGGCAACTGGATCAAGTTCACCATTCACGTCATGCAGGTGTTCAAGCAGGGCTCCACGAAGGTGCACCGGGGCACTCAGGCGCTGTGGGTGAGCGTCAATGACCTGGCCTGCAAATGTCCCAAAATAAAAGTGAAGCAGACGTACCTCTTACTGGGTAAGCATTTGTTATTAATATAGGTACATAGATCACCAACACAATTTCTTCGCCAATTATTCTCGCCTAAGCATTTGTTGATTACTAAGCAATTTTCCAAATGGAACGACTTAGTTGTCAGTAAATTTCCAGATGGTAAGAATTGAAGAAGAAATAACCACAAATTATCCTGGTATGTAACTGTTGATGCATTTAGGTAGTGTTTCTCACGTATTGATTTATTCATTTAATTTTGATGTTTCCTCATGTGTTATATTAAGCCTGTTTTTGGCAACAGTACTCTAATGCTTCTAGTGAATACAAAAATAAAATGTCTAAGTATGTAAGTGATCTTTGTATAATTTATGCAATCAAATTTTAATATTAATAAATACTGAAATTTGGTATTATTAATTATTGGTTCAAATATTTCAACTCTTTTCTTTATGCATTGATATTTTACTCTTAAAATCATTGTTGCCATGCATTCTCATCTGCACGTAGTTAATATTTTATGTATGCCGCAAATAAGTGACGGTTTAAATTTTTTTTTCTTACACTATACAAGTATTATATACAAGTTTCTTACAGTAATACTAGTTTTCATGATAAAATAATTGTTAAATACAAATAAAATCATTGTTGCCCAGTATCCAACTATTACTTTCTATTTTCGTGACTTAAAATTTAATCACGGATGATAATTTATTTTTTTAAAATGCTTCTGCAACAATGTAGACTGTAGAGAATGGAGTTTCATTCCGCATCCTTAATTTTTTTGGTTTGGACACTGGTTTATCAATATATTCACCATAAATCCATTCCAGTGGGTCAGGCCATTGTTCTGAGGAAATAAAAAGAGTGGACGTTGTTGAAGAATCTTCGTTTTGATACCGAATCTTGTTGAAATATCAATGGCTCATTTTTAAATAATTTTTTAGCTTGTTGAATGATGTGGCGCTATTATGGACTTCGACATCCTCATAAGCTGTTGGGCCACTGAGTTTAATTTAAATGATGTGCGAGATTTCTCTAAATACTTCTTTTCTCTAAATAATAGCTTTTATCAATAACAATTTTTTCAATAAAAAAGAAGACACTGTTTTCCTCTCTTGCTTATAGCACCGCAAACCATTCTTGAAAGAAGTTCTGTAACCTCTCTAAACAATTATTTTTGTTAAATGGATATTCTGCATTGAATTTTTGTAAATCCTGTTTGTTATTTTGCTTATTATGGGATGATTGTTTCAAAAATAATTTCTCATTCGGAAATATGATTTCTTTTGCAGTATGTCTTTATATCCGTGCGCTTTCTAAATCTTTCAACTTTATTTTTCTCGGCTTCTAAATTTTTGATTTTAAAATCCTGTTTAATGTTGATTCCAGTCATATTATTTGACAAAGATAAGTCTAGTGGAATTTTTGTTGGCATATAATACAGCATTTTTTCGAATTCTTTCGTGGACTTATTTTATTTGTTTGTACACTGTAATTTCTTCCCCCATTAGGCTGTATTTCTACATTACCGGTTTCTGCACACCGTTTTAACCTTTTTTCAATTAATCTTTTTGACACATTTAAATGTTTCAAATTTTTTTTAACTTTCAAAATGTTGCTTACTTTTAAAAGGATGCGACTATTAAACATCGTTTAGTATTCATGCTGATAATGCCAAGAATGAAACGGATGTTAATTAAAAGCATCGTCTGCACTGATGTTCATAAAATTAAATAAAAACTGTTAAGTGTTGCGAACGCAAAAGAAATTTTTGATGTGTATTTTCAGAGACCAGCGGTCTTCTATTCTATCTGGATCAGAAGTTTCCCACTACATAGATGTAGGCTGATTTAGGATAAGATCTTTGTAAAATTAGGGCTATAATATTTTGACCCTTCAGTGCAAATTAATAATGAAAGTATTAAATAGTCCGTTACAACTTAACAGCAGCTACAGATATGTTACTGTTGTTATGTGTCTGTAGTTACAATCTTACAAAAATCAGTTGCTTTAAGAATAGGATTTGATTGTATGCTTAGTTCTTAAAATTTCATGAATTTAATGTTAAATTGAATTTTAAGTAGATGAATCGTGTTCACCATTCTGAAATATGGAATAAGGCTAACTTCTATGCCATCCTAATTCAGTCTGTTCTTGAGTTAGAACTTTAAGAGTTTCGTCGTTCAGACGGACATTTTCTCAAGAAGAACCTCGAGTTTCTTCCTCTTTTCATAACTTTAGATCATAGGTTCCCAAAGTGGTCCAAGTGGACCCCTAGGGGTCCATAGGAGACCACACGGGGGTCCACGTAGATGTGAAAAGAAAACAAGGGTTCACAAGTTGTAAGTGGGAGTCCACGAAAAATTTCCTGGTTTTCAGATAAAGAACAAAAATTTTGGCTTAGATTTACCTATCAATGTAGGCAGGTAGCTTCATTCACTAGGCAGGCACTCAAAAATATTCGAGATTCAGTTCAAACACAGAATTGAATAGAACAATAGATAATAGTACAAAAGTGTACATCACATGTCCAGACTTGCAAAGTGCGTAGTCTCATTAAAAGTATGACTATCTTTTATTATTGATTTACATTGCAGAGTTCATTGTTGATTTTTTGTCGATTGCTTGTAATAATAAATGTTTATAATTTTGTGTAACCACGAGTATTATTTTAATAAATAGGACTGAAGAAAATGTGCTACGTTTTTTTTTCTTCTTAACACCCCCACTTTAGGGTGATATTTTTTAGGAGTTTTGGGAATACACAGTAGAAACGCAGCAGCAGGGGGTCTACCGAAAATAGTAAAACTTTGAAAGTGGTCCACGAGAAAAAAAAAGTTTGGGAACCCATGTTTTAGATAAAGCATCACCTGTATAGCTAGAAATCCTAAAAATGAAAATTCATGCCTTTTAAAGTTTTATTTCAGCTTATTCTGTTAGTTAAAATTATGCGAATTGAAAAATATTTTAAAATCATATCCAAAAATTATAAAATAGTATGAATAGTCAATCATGTTATTATAAAATCATTCTATCATTTAATAAACGGATTACGTTTAAGCTTCATAGGCTCCTTTTGTATTATATATGGTTCCACCATTCTATGCAAGTCCACAGGTTAAGAAACACTATAACGTAACTGATACGTAGTTTTATTCGTTAATGCAAGTAACTACACCTAAACATATATTTACTAACCCCAGACACTAATCTTGATTATAAAATACGTAATAAACACAATCATGATCATACAAGGGAGGAGACTTCTATCAAGCTGCCATTCAGGATTCTATTTGTGTATAAATTAATTCAATTCAGAAGTAAAATAGTTGTATCTACTCAAAAATTATATGTTATTACTGGCATTGGAGGAATTAACAATAATGTACCTCCATGACATTATTGTTTCATTATTATTAGTTTTATTTGACGTAATTAGTTAAAACTTATTAAAAGAGCCGCTGAATATAGAATTTGAACACTTCTTAAAGATTTTCTTTAAGCTAATGTACTATACCTAAATGCATATTTTACTGTTGGTCGCTAACAAAAAATATAGGTACTTTTCCATTTCGCCAGCGCAGGCGATAAAGTCGCCAAAAATGATACAACCGGTGCTATAAGGAATATCTCCACTGGTAACCTTTTACTGCTACGTTTCCAAAACATGTGATGGCCGTTTACTGTCAATGACTTTATTTCGATTCTTTTTTTTCCTATTTTATAATTTTATGCTATGTTGCTATATATTTATATATTCAAATTTAATAATTTCATAAAATCTTTCTAGAAAAAATTGAATTTTAAAAATGTATCTTAAAAAATAATAATCGTAAAAAATTCACATCAAAAATATTTTAAAAAAATAAGATTTTGAAATATGCATCACCCTATAAATTGTAATCTAATATAATAAGTAAATAAATTGAGGCTCTGGCACCCATCATTCCACGCATAGCGTGAACACGAGAACAACAATTAAATAAATAATTTAAAAAATTTTATGTAAAACAAATTATTTAAAAAATTTTTATGGATATACTGTATGTTGTCGCCAATTGGCTACTTCATTTTCGCTTAGCGAGATTTGTGCCGGCGAAATGGAAAAGTACCAAAATATCAAAATATATATTATATTTATGCAATGTATCAAAAAAATGTGACAAATTTATTATCTTCTTAAATCATTTATGGTATGTTTCAAAGATGTGATATATTTAACATGTATGTAAGACCCTTATTACATGCTTTAACACCATATAATTAATATTATTGTCAGAAACTTTTGATATAATTTAAAAACATGATATATTTTACATGGGCTTAAGACAGCTATGATGTGTTTTAAATATATAAGATGTTTAACATATGTTTATGATATGTGTGCAGTATCATGAAGGCATAATATATTTAACTTGTTCTTAAAATTTTCATGCGGGTTTCATAGATAGGATGTATTTGGCATGTTTTTTGAGTAAGACGTGATACATTTAATGCATTTTAAATGTCTCTTTTTATTGTGACAACACAATGTCTTTAATGCTATGTCTCTAACAGGGAAGGACGTTCGACATCCGGATCAGCCCGGCCTCACTGTCGACAGCAGGAGTATCGTCATAGAATGGAAAGACGACTGGGCAAGGCGCATGCGCAGATATCAACGCAGACAGCGCAAAGGAAAGTGCTAGAAGTCCCCACCAGGAGACGTTGAACAATCTCACATTTGTAACAGAACTTGATGCTCCCACGAGATTGCGTGATGACAGTTGCAAATGTCACCAATTGTTATGAACAGTACTTAGGCGACGTCATTGAAATAGTGTCAAATTCAGAGTACTTTTTAATGTGGTTCCATCGACCGATACATGTTTTTTGTGAGAATTTTTAATATATCAAAATAGTCTTTTGTTGGAGTTTACACCGAAATCGTAGACGATTCTGATGCTTTTTTCTCTGCTTCGAGCTGTCGTTGAGTCGCATGTGTGTCGTTTCATTTGTTTTTAGGGGGAGATACGGCTTCATTATCAGAAGTGATTACTTTACAGTTGCATTGTTACAGCGGAATGTCTAATTGTCTTCTTCACATTTTTGCATTGTGGGCTCTTTTGATAAAAGTTTGTTCTAGAATTTGCGTTTCATAAAATGTGGAGCTATCTTGAAATTAATATAACTGTGTTACAGTAAAGACAAGCGTTGTTTGAAGTTTTAATGTTGCTTAGACAAAGTTTTTGTTCGGATGTTCAAAATGAGATCAAGCCCAACTTCTAAGGCGATTCTAAGATAAAAAGACTTATTGGGTCTATAAGTGTTCTCAAAATATTTTATTTTTATTAATTATTTACGGATTTTTTTGGTGCTATTATTCTAAAGGAATTCTATTAATAAATCTCCTTTTGTACACTAACTTGCAAGAGAATACTATGAGCAGAATGGGATTAAGTAACATAGCGGACTTCAATAAAAAAGCAAAGCAGTTTACATTGATTTGCCAAAAAAATAGTTGTCTAAAATTCTTAAGCAATTTACTAATTTTAAACTAAACTTTATTTTTGAATTGATACTGCATTTAAATTTTATTTAAATTACAAAGACAGCGATAATTTTTTTATATTTTACTGAGACGAAAATAAAATGTAAAGAAAATGCATTAATATTAAAACTATAAAATATTAAAACTTTGTAATTTTAATACGAATACCAAGACGATTCGACGACGTATTTAAAGCAGTAAATCGATCAGTCTTTAATCACAAAATCAAAACGCTTTGAAGAATAATATCTGTTCCACCAAAAGTAAAAATTTCAAAATAATCCAGGCTTTGCATACTAAAACTGTATAAATGAAATGTTTTAGAGTTTAAAAACTTTTCAAAACTTGTTTTGGACTAACACGATTCAAGTTCTATAAAATTTGACTGATTGGCGCGTTTTTCAGTTCGATGCTCCTTATGACATTTTTACCAAAATAACAATGCAATAATGTATGTTTTACATATAATTGTATTTTCAAATAATTCATTCACTACTTCTTCTGAAAATGAGTCATTTATAAAAATTTCTTGGTTTTGATTTTGTGTTGCCTCCTTAAAATAATTGTTTTATTATTTATCTTTTTCTGGGTTATTTGAGTTTATTTTTTTAATAAGTTAAGTAAAATTATTATATATATAATAAATGAAACGATTATATGAAGATTATTGCAGAGAAAGCAATATCGGATGAATTGAGATTCTTTTTTTTATGTAGAATGTAGGACAGTTCCCATCATAAATATATAAGTGTTCATAATTTTTATTAAATGTATGAAAATTATATGTACATATATTTGTGTTTATCTTGATGTTAATGATGTTAAGATGTTAATGTGTTAATTTTTTTGCTTAGAGTATCGAATTCTTCTTAAAATATCTGAGTGTTAACTCTAGAGTAGTAAAGGTAGATACTGCAGTTGACATTATGTTCTTAATGCTAGCAGTGTATAAAAACCTATTTTTTTCTTTTCTTAGAATACACTACTAAGAAATGGTATGATATTTTCTGAAATACACACTAAATTTACTTGATATTTTGAAGTGAATTGAATTCACGAGAGTAAAAATTGGTATTGCTATGTCTTGAAATAACTTATTAACAACTTAATTATCACAAAATACTGATAAATTTTACTTCTGAAAATGTTTATTTCATCAGAGAAAAATAATATAATACTAAAAACTTTAACGGTTTTTTTAAAATTATTATATCGTTTACTTGAGCTATCGAGAATTCAGAAAATAAAAAACTAGCTTTAATTGAACACTAAAATTTTATAAATTTAATGCATAATTTTGTGCTTTAATACAATTTTCTCTTAAAATAAATGTTAAAGTTCAATCCGAAATTGATATTTATTCATAAAATATCAAGTTAATGTGCTGCTTTTAAGTATTATTATCAATGAAAAAAAAAGATAAAAAAAAGATACACACAATATTTATTTTCTTATTACCACTATTTTATTTCACAAATCTTTTGTAAGTACATAATACTACTTTTTAAAGTGTTTCCAAGCAATTAATGATAAATGAAGCAAAGCTATTTTTTAGCTGGCACTCCGATTTCCACAAGTTTCAGAATTTACTATTAAAAAAATAATAACGTCTGCATTTAGCGATGTGTCTGTCGTAAAGATTTAATGACTTCCAAGTCAATTTTTCTCTGCTGTAAAGATACTCAGGGTAGAATGCTGTATATTAGGTATTTCTCTCGCTTTGCGAGAGAAATACCTAATTCTCTCGTGAAACTAACTACCTAAAATTTTCATGTATGTTTTATAGCTATAATATTGTTGTCAAATGTTTTTAAAATCCAACTCTGCTGCTTAAAAACCTCTTTCTTTGCATGCTGCTCAGTCATCAGGACCATTTTTGCTAATTTCTCGTATCATATCGACGGCACTATCTTTCCTGAAAATCTAAATTATATTAAGCAAATAAAATTTTTAATTTTTCGAACAAAACTCATAATCTGTTCTGATAAAGTTCTAAATTAGAAAATTTTAATCATGAAATGTGAAAGGTTTTTATGTAATTTACTACTAACAATTAATATTTCAACAAATAGGTTTAAACAAGTTTCAAGGCATCTCTTAAATTATCAAGTATATTTAAGATAATGAAATTTCAAGCAGTGCACAGTTACTTTTCGCTAAAATCGTCTCATCTCTAATGTTGCATAGGTGCTAAAACTATTTTGAGATAATTTATAATGTAGAACTTTATTCCGCTGAGATAAGATTTCATTGTGAAAAGTTTCGAATTTTAGAAGTCAATGGGAACCCTGTAATGAGTTGAAATTCTTCATGATGGAATTTGACAAAAACAATCATTAGTGAGAAATTTTCCATAAATATAATGTTATATAATTTTGTTTTCATTTATGGTTCATGAAAAATGATTTCAAAAAGAAGGAGATTATTTTCTTAGTATAACAGATCTGCATACCAATGTTGATTTTGAATAAGTTAGTAGAGCGCACAAACAAAACTCAGTTCACTGGTAGGGACAGAAGGGGATCGAGTCTGCGAGGCTTAGTGCAAGAAGTTGAGGCTTCTGTAACTAATTTTGATACCTTGCAACTCGAAGATGGTAAACTCAAATCTACCATCCAACAGCCGCCACCTGCTTTGGTAGATGAGCTATAGAATCATACCTTGATGAGGCGAGAAGTATCGCCAGCACCCATTCTCTTATGTTGGCAAACAGTATACCTCGTGAAAGATTTGTACGTCACCTTACCGTCAATTCCTATATATTTCATTATTTACCGTCGATTCTTATACATTTCTTTATTTACCGTCAATTCCTATACATTTCTTTATTTACCGTCAATTCCTATACTATTCCTCAATCTCCCAGTTCTCAACCGGACCATCATAGGTGGCACGCTGGTATTCCATCATAAAATCTCCACGTTGAGAGCACAGCGTTCAGCAACCATTAGCTGTTATAGTGTTGTAATACTGTCCATCCACCATGCTCTCGCCAATTTGTTTGTGCCTTTTTATTGACGTGTAAACAAGACACCTTACATTTTTGATAGTAAGATCCAGAAGAAAAAGCACTAAGTTTGGCCTTTTGAATGCCGTGAGAAATAACATGAACTGCTGTCCTAAATATTTCAAGTTATTCTCATACATGAAGTACTGAGTAATTACTAGTATCTCGTGCTATTTAGAACAACATGAAGCATGAAATTCTAAGTATTTATAGTATCCTAAGGCTAAGTTAATATATATCCTAAATAATCAATGCAGAACACTCTTAACCCTAATTAATTTGGAGATTTCTAACTATACTACTAACCAGACTGTTTTGCAGGAGCTATTCTTGTGGTAAAAAGACAGTAAAGAAATGAAGAATTAAAAATTCTCCGTGGTTTCAAGTTATTATTTAGCTTATAGACATTAAAGTCTTAAGGATGATTGCCTGATGATTAGACATTTTGAACCAGGCAAGTGTTTGCAATAAAGGGAAAGTGATAGAAGGCTTTTGTTTGAGAGACGAAATCAGGAAAAGCAAAAAATTGGACGTTGTCATGAAGAGGAAAATTCTCGTACAAGCGTCATGGTATAATCCCACATTCTTTTGCTGTTTTATTTCCTGCATGCTGGCACTCTAATGTATCTACCCTAGATTACTGAGAATAATAGTACTAGAAATTCATTCCTGCAGATTGCTGTTAGACCTGTTTTCGAAACATCTAACTTTAGTAGAAATTTGTTTATACAGATAAGAAATGATCTAGAGATTGAAAAAAATCTTATTTTTTCACCTTTAAATAATCTGTTTGTACCAGGAATTTGTTCAATTCAGAGGCTATTATGTTCTTTACTACACAGATATCTTTTTTAATTTTATTTGTGAAATTTTAGAAATCTGTACGTGTTTGTGAAAATTATACGCCCGATATGTATGAAAATTATTCATTTAAACTGATGTGTAACTTTATAAATAAAACCATAATTCTATATAATAATTAGTTTTCCAATTAGACAGTTGAAATTAATCCTATACAAACTTAATTTTTTGGAGTGATGTGCTAGTCCATGAAAATGCACGGTGCCATAAATGTGATGTATCATTTCCGAAGATTTAATGTAATATGCTAATGAGTTACTTTATTTTTTCTGGAGTTTTTCACGCAGCACATTAAGGAGTTTAAATACTACAAGATCCCTTGCAATGAATTCTCTATTTCATGCTTCTAAAATAATTTAAAAGAATATTCATTCAAAATTTTTAAATTGCTAAGTCTATCAAGAAATTGGCATTGTCTATTTCTCATAGTTTTACTGTTTTATTTAAAAGAAAATTTTGATGAAATGAAATAAAGAGAGAGAGAGAGACATGATATTAATACCAATCTTTTATTTCCTGACATGCTTTAATTATGTAAAATTTTTAACCTCTTGTTCAAAACGTTGCTGTAATGTTTCCTGCGTTTACATTAAAAATATTCGATTA
Organism: Latrodectus hesperus; assembly: GCA_037975125.1. Classification (NCBI taxonomy): domain Eukaryota; kingdom Metazoa; phylum Arthropoda; class Arachnida; order Araneae; family Theridiidae; genus Latrodectus; species Latrodectus hesperus. Next base: position 43,040,600 of record CM075856.1, on the reverse strand, counting down.
GCTCAAATCTTTCTAAATGTCGAACACAACATATTCTTAAAATTATCAATTGTGAATGTGGCAACACCTGCGAGACCACATTGTTTCAATCTGAAATCGTCAGCTTGGTGAACCTAATGTTCCCTGTAGTGTAGATTGATTGACTTGAGACTGTGCAAATGCTTATGTTTATCATTTTATTCCAAACATTTAGAAAGTTGATTGTCTTTAGATAGACGTTTACATATCATAATATCATGGTTTAATGACGGAAATATTTGAATTCTGTGCCATATATAAAATTTAGTTGATTGAATTCGAGTAAATGTTATGTATATGTTGTCTCTATAATGTAATGTACTTAATGATGGATCTTTTTGGAGACGTCTTGCCAATTAAAAATGTTACATGTATTGATTGTCTTTGTCTTTATTATCAGCTTAGAAAACAATGCTTTTATATCTATATAATAGTTTTGTCAACTTTGATAAATTATTTTCTGACAAATAGACATTTTTAATTAATGATTTGTATGCTTGAAAATATATCTGTTATGTTATTCTCTTCGTGATTCAGCATCACAGCATCAAGATATATCACAAAGTTCTTTATTTAAAAAAATACTATTATTGAATTTTTTTTATTCACAGTAAATGGAATTTGTGCAATATTTCGGATACATAAAAATTATATCTAGTCAGAATATAGCAAATTCCTTATTTCGGATCGCTTTTATTTTAAATTCCTTAAAAGTGTGCGCAAGAAATCTTGCCATTAATTACTAGCTTGTACAACAATTGGGCAGAGGCTGTATTGCTGTCAAAGTCTCTGTCAAATGGTTGTATACAGATATGAAGTGGAATGATATCTTGCGATCCATCAAACGTATCAATACCGCATGACATTAGTCACTCAATGGTCACTTTTTGCATTCGGTCATTAATTTGATCTCAGATTAACTGTTCAACGTAGATTCTGCACCATCACAAACACCCACGCATAAAGTTCACACACACATAAAACATACACATAAAGTTCAGACGAAGAATTGCACAGCTAGGGACTAGCAATTCAGTTGCCAACGAAGTATTTGAGACGAGTTGAAGTCTAGATTAAGGACCAAAACATCAACTGTAGAAATGTTTTGGAGAAGATATTGATAAGGATGAGTACACATATGCATCCGAGGTTCTTGCATAAATACCCTGAATGAGTATGTTATAATGTAAATACTGAGAATTCATTCCACTATTAAAAACACCCTGCTTTTTTCTCATAAATGTTTACTATCAGGTTCAATTGTATGTTAAATACCCACTTGTAAACAAATACAATGTCTAGATTTCACAAATAATAAATTATATCTTACGCAATATTTTGTCAATCACATTTCCATACATTAGTAATAATATCATGTTTGCCAAATTATGTACAACTTAAATGATATTGAAATCCAGATATTTTCAGACAATCAAAATCTTTATTGTACAATTTCAGTATTATAATCTGCATCATTACTGAAATAATTTCTAAAATTAAATAACTTTATTAATATTAAAAATTATTTAAATCATTTTTCGAAATTTATTGTCTAAGCCGTTGACGGCATAATTTAATGCAAGTACCCAAGGAAGCAAGTATGAAAATTTCATTGGCACAAACAAATTCATAAAAAATATATGCCTTCTATTCGGTTACTTTTATACTAAGGAGAAATTATTCTCATCATCGATTATTTTATACTGATGGAAAATGCCTTAATAATAATCGAATATCTTGTCGAATATCGCAACCATTCACACCTCATTCATACAAGGAAAGACAATGACAGGATAGATAGGGAGAGAAAAAGTACACCCATGCCTGAACCGGGATTCGAACCCAGGACCTCCTTATCCGTAATCAGGCACGCTGACCACTAGAAATCAAAAGCATATTTTACCTTTGCTTTTTAATTATTAATACAAGCCTGATAGCTATATAATTCTAAATCGAAAAGTAAATGACAAGAAATCAGAGGAATAAGAAATTTAGAAAACGATATGGAATTCGGAAAAACCAATGTTAATAGATCCAAATTAATATTCCAATAAAAAAAATTATATTATTATTACTGAGGTGGGATATTTATTCCTGTTTGTAACATTTGAAAAATTATTATGTGTGATCATGTTATAAAATTCATACTTAAATTGATATAGAGAATAAATTATAATGGGTTCAGAAGAGATGATGAAATAGATATGATAAAATGTTATTGTGTAAAGAGTTTATTTTAATGAAATTTGATCAGATTTAAATTTATAGATACCTAATTCTCTTGCCATTCAATTATTAGTTAATTTCAGAAATTTTCACTTTCACATAAAAAATGTACTTAATTTATTTCTTTTAAGTAATGTCTAAATTAGCGTAGGGGTTATATATAATTCTGGTGATATTAGTATTTTCAATTAATGTCAATCAATTGTTATAATCAGTAATTTAATTTACTTAATTATTACTTATTTGATTGCGAACAACTTGATGTTGAAATGGATTTAAATGTATCAATCCATTATTTGCATCTGCCGATAATTGCTATTCCTGCTCAGATAGCAATCGAAAATTAAGCTCATGTTTGATAACTTTATATTAAGAGGCCAATGCAGTGGAAAATGTTTTTCACTATTTTGTCCATGATCCTAATCCATCAAATCATGATTACTTTTTTATTTTGAATTTCCGTTTACTATAAAAATTAGAAAATTGCAGGTTTATTAGAGAGTTAATGATCAATAGTTTGCAGTGTAACACAATCATTGATTTAGTTACTCTTGATTGATGATTGATTTAGTGAAACTGAGTATTACGGTCACAGATTGGGGAAAATTTTTTCGCCAAGTAGAAAAGACTAGAATTTGATTAGCAACCAAGAATTAGTGTCAATCGGCAAAGAAATCAGGGTTTTTCCTGACTTCGAATTGCTAGGCCTAACACTAAATAAGAAAATTGTAATAACAACCCTATAAATAGAGAGGAATTTTCCCCGATTTCAAATTGCTGAGACTAATGGTATATAAGTAAATAGTAACAGTCATAAGAATTGATTAAAGTTTCTATTTAAAAACATTTCAGAATTAAAATTAAAGGAAATTAAGTAGCAAAAATAAATTATTACATTTAATAACATCTAGTTAAAAATAAATAAAGTAAAAAATTAGTCAGTGAATTTTTTAATATTTTTAATAAAATAATTTTGATAAATGCAATGATTTAAGATAGAAAGTTACAAATCCTTAATACATAAAAGTAGACATTTTCTACTTAAATTTAACAATTTTATACACTATGTCGAAAATTTACACACTAAAAATAACAGAAGAATTCTGTAGTTTCGTTTATTATTGAAAATTTAAATACTTAACATACAATTGTTCGAATTCTATGCCTGCAGAAAATTATTAGAATAAAATTCTTACCTTAATTTTTCGTCCGGCGCTCTACATGCAAAGCAAAATCCAAAATGAATATAAAAGTCACAATTTAATTTCTGGAACGATATCCATGGTGAAATACAAAACGAATATAAAAGGCAGGATTGAAATTCCGGAATTATATCCACAGTGAAATAAAAAATAAATATAAAAGACAGAATTGAAATTCCGGCACTATATCCACAGTGATATAAAAAATGAGTATAAAAGACAGAATTGAAATTCCGGCACTATATCCACAGTGAAATAAAAAATGAATATAAAAGGCAGAATTGAAATTCCGTCACTATATCCACAGTGAAATAAAAAATTAATTTAAAAGGCAGAATTGAAATTCCGGCACTATATTCACAGTAAAATAAAAAAATGAATATTAAATACAGAATTGAAATTCCGGCACTATATCCACAGTGAAATAAAAAATGAATATAAAACACACAATTGAAATTCCAGCATTATATCCACAGTAAAATAAAAATAATTAATATAAAATACAGAATTGAAATTCCGGCACTATATATCCACAGTGAAATAAAAAATGAATATAAAAGACAGAATTGAAATTCCGGCACTATATCTACAGTGATATAAAAAATGAATATAAAAGACAGAATTGAAATTCCGGCACTATATCCACAGTGAAATAACAAATGAATATAAAAGACAGAATTGAAATTCCGGCACTATATCCACATTGAAATAAAAAGTCAATATAAAAGACAGAATTGAAATTCGGCACTATATCCACAGTGAAATAAAAAAATCAATATAAAAGACAGTTTTTATATTCCACGCTACAACCGAAGTGAAATATAAAATGAATATGTGGAAACAGGATTAAAATTACCGCGCTTTACATTCGAAAAAAAAAATCAAAAAAGGAAAATAGCGAAAAATTCGAATTGTGTCCAAACGTTTTTCTGATGTGCAGGGAGCAAGATATTCTATCTCGGTATTGGGTGACACATTTGGCAACTAATCGCTTTTGTTGATTTTTTTGGTGAATTAATTTGGAGAGGAAAAAAATTACCAAATTTTACCAGATTTGGCGATTTTTTGCGCTAGGCGAGCTGTGACTGTAATACTGAGTTTAGCCTAGACAACACATAATTGTGTTACATGGTCATCCTGTGTTGTTCACCACCATATTTCAATGTAACTTGCCCTGAGAGGGCTCTACGAGTTGGGGTAATACAGTCAGTCATCGCAGTTTAGAAGTGGGAACTAAACAGAAGATCCTCCAACACTTAATCTGCCCCTTTCCTAGAGATACCATTTCTCTTAGAGGACATTGCTATCATGAACTATGTAACTGCTCCGGCCGCCTTTTATGAACACAAAGGGTTTTAATCGGGATTCGAAAGTCATTACATTTCGATAATGAAATGCCCTAATTAGAGCCAGTCTAATCGTCATGAGTTTAGTGTCATATCAGACAATTATTTGGTAGAGAACCATTCAACAGCAGCAACACTTTGCGAGATTGAGAAGAAAGAATCTAAATTCTGCAAGTAAGTTTTAACTGTAAGTTTTGTAATATTATAATGAAAGATACATAGACAATGCAAGTTTTGTGTGTCATTGTTAGAGGCTTCTAGACTCCCGAAAAGTTATCTTGAATTTTGTTCGGATTTCGTACATTATATAACTGTACCCTCATTTCAAGGCTAAATACTGTTTTCCATTGATAGATCACCTTTCTAAAAAGCCAAAATAATTTTAATTTGATATTAGAAAAAAAATCCTGTTGTTGTTTAAAGTATCTGCCAATGTTTATTGAATCTGTAGCAATGAACTAGAATTAAATGCACATCAAACAATGTTGCAATGTTGGGACTTCCAAAAGATGTTTGGTAATCCCACAAAATTATCGACACATTGATTTTATTAATAATAACACTCGCACTATGTGTATCCCCAGCATCAAGGAATGTAGTGATTCTTAATGTACGTTTGTAGTACAATTATTAGCGTCAGTCAACATATGTATCCAAAAACAAATATTGTCACTGTTAAAGTATATTGCCTACGTCCAAATCACTATTATCAACAGCCATCTTATTAGTCATAACACTCTCACTATATGCATCCCCAAAACAAGGAAATGAGATGCTCAAGGTATGTTTGCTGCTTCCAAGCATATGTTATTAATAGGATCTTAATAATACTCACTATATGCATACCAAAATATCAAGAAATTTGATGATTCCCAAGGTCAAATTGTCTCTCAATTGTTATTCCCAAGCACTCAGTCAAATATATCAATATCACAAATTTATTACTAACACTTTCACTATATGCATCTCAAACATCAAGAAATATTAAAATTTTCTAGGTATATGTCCTGCTTCTTTAATGGCACTATTATAACCATCGACCTCTCTAATTAATATATAATACTCATACTATATATGTATTCCGAGCTCCAGGTAATTTTGTGATTTTATATTTTTAAGAAAAAATATTATCTTTTTCCTGACGACTTCAAAACCAAATAAACAAATATTATATATTTTGTATTTAAAATGTATTTAAAAAATATTAATATTTAAAAAAACAAACATTTTTACTGTAGCCCAAAGTACATTAGAAAAATGCTGTTATATTATCGACATTATTAAACAACGAAATTTCCCGTTTCAACATAATATCTGCGTCAGATATTTTTCACATTACATTTTGGATACAGCTCCGTGATTGAAATTCATCAAATAAAAATTATCTTTAATACTCCCACTCATAAGACTAGCGGAATTGTAATACAGTTAATTCTTGTAACCCTATTCATGAAAAAAATAATGATCGAAAAGTTGGAAATCTGAAAAAAACATGTCATCAATTACCAGATAATTTTAGATTTTTATTAAAGTCACACAAATGACATGCTTCCAGATAGCATCAACAATTTGATCAAGAAAAGCAACAAACGTAGGCAATTCTATCAAAGACACAGTACCATAATAAAATCTTATGAGAGTTTTCAATAATAAGTATTTAAAACATAAATTGAAAATTAAATAAGTATTATGTTTAACTTTTTTCTAGTTTTTTAAACTCCATCGATAACTTTATCTGTGCAGTGATTAATAAATTTGAAAAAGAATGCAGTCCTAAATGAATTCGATTTCATTGTATAACACAGATCAGGTCTACATTGACAGCTGAAAGCTTAAAAGGGACATTTCAGGCATCTATATTGGAAAGAATCATATGCTTACACAAGAATACAAAATAGGGTGCAAAAATAATAAAATGTAAATCTAATTAACAAGTTTCTTTTGTGTTCCTTTTATTGCATTTTCTTCTTCTTCATTGGCCTTTGCCCTCTTCAGAAGTGCATACCAGGACCCCCTGTTTTTGGATAAGGTCATCCAGTTTGTCACTTTTAGTGTTTTTAGGTCGTTTTCAAGGCAGTCACGCCATCGGAGTTTCGGTCGTCCTCTTCTTCTGGTGCCAATGGGGTGACCCAAGAAAATTTGTCAAAAACTACAAGAAAATTTGTTTCGTCACCCGATTGTCGATAATCTGGCTCAAATGTCCTGCCCATTTTAATCTCTGTATTGAGATAAATTTAACAATATCTGATTCTTTATATAGTTATTGTATTTTAGTCACACAGTTAATTTTTAATGATGTCCATGTAATTAATTCTGTTAATAAGTATGCTGTACCTCATATATCATATACCTCATATATCATAAAAATATTTTAAGGAATCTATGGTGGAGAGACATTATTCATTTAAAATAATGGCCTATGTATGCATGAATAATTTAAGAAAATCCCTGATACGCATAAAAGAGGAAAAACCATAAAATTATATCACCTTTCCGAAAACAATTTAAAAACAATATTCATAATTTAGAAATTGATGTTGTTTAAGATATATATATATATATATATATATATATATATATATATATATATATATATATATATATATATATATATATATATATATATATATATATATATATATATATATATATATATATATATATATATATATATATATATATATATATATATATATATATATAATTAATATATTTTCTAACTTATTACCTTGCTATTTGTCTACATATGGTAAATTAGTCATTTTACAATTTGAATAAAATCTCTAAGTAATTCAAAAAATACTCTCATCATATTTGTCTTTCTTGTAACATTAGTAGTCAATAATAATATGTAACAATAACATCAACTGGTAATTTTCCAAAAATTTTGAAGTCTACAATTACAGTATTCTGTTACAGTCTATCTCATTTTTACGAACTTGTAGGGAATTGTAAAACAGTTCGTGAAAAAGAAAGTTCGTAAAATAGAAAAATAATATTATTAAGATCTGTGATTTCTCTATATAAACAAAAGACTATTAGAAGAAAATTATTTAAAATGCAATATTGGAAACGCATGGAAAATAGGATTCTTTCTTAAAAACAACACTTAATATTATTTTATTTTGATTGAACTTCATCAAATAATTTCCTTAAGATCAAACCACGTCTGGCCTTAAATTTTTGGTGCTAACCGTCTAATGTTTTGTTGTTGTACCAGATAGGCTGGTAAGTGGGGTGTGCTGCTCTACTTTTCCTACTGAACTTTAATTTGGTGTGGAGTCCGACATTTTCAGTACTCACGTACTATATGTACCTATTTATAGGGTGGGCAATCATTCACAGCCCATTCATACGAAGTAAGGACAAAGATAGAGAGAGAGAAAGTACATCCATGCCCAAACCGGGATCCGAACCCAGGACGTCCCTATCCGCAGTCTGGCACGCTGACCAATAGACAGGGTGGGCAGTTTCTGATGCTTTCAAATTTTTTACGTTCAGCTTCATTGTAAATTAGTCCTTTTCCTCAGCCAACCCAGCACAGCTTTTTACAGTTTAGGATAGTTTTGCTATTCTACAATATTTTTTCGGGAGGAGGGAATATTTTCACTGGGACTGTATCCTTTCTCAAATTTTTTTTCGAGCTTTTAAAACTGTCGAGAGGTTGTTCTTTGGAATTCCATATTTTTTGGCAACTTTTGTTTTATTTAATATTTTTTCTTTCTACTTTAATTCTACTTTTCTTTCTAATTCTACTTTTTTTTTTTTACGTCAAGATATAAACAAGTTTATTTCTACAACTGCAACAAATCCTCAACGGCATTGGTTCAATCTCTGTCTTTCAACAAACAAAACTACACAAATTGAGTTCTTCAAATGAAATAAAACCAGCTACAGAACAAGAAAGCATAAACTTTTTTCCCCTCGCTAATTTTTTTCCTATGAGGCCATCTCAAGGAACTGGTGTATCAAGATGTAGTGCAAACACCAACGGACTTAGTTTCTCTGCTGCACGCTTTTTATACTTCGGTGGATCCCGCGATGTTGCAACTTATGGTGACAACCATTCCACGGTGTGCTCAAGCCTGCCTCGACATTCAATAAGGACACTTTGAACACATCTGTTTTATATTGTGCAAATACTGTTGTTGATATATCCAAAAAATTGTTTTTTCTTGCTCCGGAAGTGACGTCATACTTTGTTTCTCGTATTTTTCTCGTAAACTATGGATCCTACAGGAACGCTTCTTTAGGCAGTTTTTATGTACTCTCGACGAGGAATCTAGCTGCGCAGAGTTTATGCGGTTGATTTGGGACACCCTGTATTGAAATTGCATACAGCACTTATACTGACTGGCTGATGCATATGAAATTTGCTATTAGAATGATATAGTGTTCGATAACATTGAGCATTTCAATTCCCTCATAATTGAAGAATATATTTATTATACATCTAATTTTATGAAAAAGATATTTATGTTTATTAATTACATTAATTTTTAATTCCGATTCTCTAAGCTAGTTGCCCACACAATGTAGGTTTTAAATATAACCTATATAATAGGGACATACTTAGTTGAAATAATACAACTTTCATAAATATCTCCATTTATACATAATTTTTTACAATAAGTTAAGGGATTTAATCTTATTATTCATATTTCGAGTGTTCGTGTGAGTGCTTCATTGATTTCCAGAGAAATTGAAAAATTCATTCATATTTATGTGGTTATCTTCTATTTGTGTTTTATTTAATTAAATTCTTAAACTTTATAACTTTATTTGCAAAAATTTGGCTTTCTCTCTCTCTCTCTCTCTCTCTCTCTGTATATATATATATATATATATATATATATATATATATATATATATATATATATATATATATATATATATATATATAAATGACAAAATTTTATTACTTCTCCAAGGTTTTGGATTACAGAGAAGTTTTGGATGTTGGGTAAATTTTGTGTGTTGTTATTTTCTCTAGTGCTAGAGAGGTAGTGGGGGAAATTGTTCAATTTAATTGTTTCCTGCTGTTACTTATGTCCAGCTATTGTCGTTTTTTCTGGTGTTTTGGAATGTGTTTCTATTTATTTTAGGTGCTTTTCGGCAATTTCTCCGTTTGTGACATCCATCCATCATTTGATGTCATGGTCTGTCTTTTCGTAGACCCGGCATGTTTGTTGAACCAGCATGAAGTTCCTTAGGAACAAACTGCAAAAACACCTGCGGCTACCTCAGGAGTGGCTAAATAAATGGAGGATTGAATTAAACTTTTCAAAAATTGTTGCAGTCATCTTCTCGAATATCAATTTTTGCAGATTCCCTAGAAACTTGTTATTAAGGGAGAACTCATTGATTGGGAACATCAAACGAAGTATCTTGATGTCATATTGACAGTGAGCAGACATTCAAACCACATAAAAACAAAATTGTTAAAGACTACAAAGCAGTTATGCCCATTCTGCATCCACTACTCAATAAATGATCAAAACTGACATAAAAAAATAAAATCCTCATCTACAAGCAATTAATTAGACCAAGAATCACTTATACTTGACTAATCTGAGATGAATCGGTGAATTACCATATTTCCGAAATTCAAACACTGCAGAATAGTGTCATATGGCAAATTACCAGTATCCGTGGTTTGTTTCTCATCTGATGCTTCATAGGGACTTTGATATCATCACACTGAGAAAGCAAGGTGAACAGTTATCCAAAATAATTTTTATCAGTTAATTACACGTAAAACTCTCACTAACTAGTTGCTAAATTACTCTTGATAGCGGGAAATATTACATTCCAGGCTCAAATTAAACTTTCACTCAAAATTGTCTAATCACCACCCATAGAAAATAAGCCACGCGTCTAAGGAATTCAAATATTCGTTTATTCACTAACTTATCTGTACATATTCATCTTTGCAACTATGAATTCAAATAGAAAAATCTGTTTTCTTAATCGGTGCCTGAAATTTTTTCATAAATCAATAAATACTTGTAAATAATTAATTGCTTTCATCACTTAGAAGTCCATTCTTCACTCAGACTGAGTTCAGGACAAAGTACAGTTAGCCACACCTTGGCTTATCACTTCTTAACATCCCAAACAACACAATTTCGTCCAGTAGACGTAGATATGACATCCTGAACGGGATGAACTCTAATCCAGTAGACGTCTCTTTTTGGTCCAGTTTAGATCCATGGCACGTCAAATATCCACCTATTTTACGTCCACTATACGTCTACGAGACGTTGCCAGTGGATGGCTCATGGACGAAATTTGGATGTATTCATACGCACTGCTCTATACTAGGTAGTTTTATGGATGTATTCTAGATGTGTGTAGATTTTGAAATAATCCCTCATCTATCTTAGTGGCTCATATATTTTTGTCCACTAGACAAAGAGAAAATTATTTTTAATTAGCTTGTTACTTATGAAATTGCTTTAGCATCACATTTTTCTTAATTTTCAGTCAAATATCCTAGATTTCTGACAGATTTACTGTTCAAGTTTAGTTAATGTAATAAAATTCTCACAATTGATAAATTAGTATTATTTTTATGCTCATTATTTTATGGTTAACCTTTTGAAAATTTAGTTTCTTATTGTTTAAAATAAAACGATTCTTTTTTCTTTGGAAAAGTTAAAAATTACTTCTAAGAAGTTTCCAGTGAATGCATAAATTAATGAATTACTATTATAACTAGAGAGTAATAATATAGTCAAGGATATTTTTATTTGTGGAGTGTAATTTTTTTTATTTTAATGTCAGCAAAATTATTGTTCATACTTTATTTTTTTAATTAATTTTGTAGTAAGAGAAACTTATAAGAATTATTTCTCAGCCATATATTTTAACTAATTAGATATTATTTCAACAATGTCTTTTTTTGTAAAAGATAAAAGAGAAACTTTTATTTAATTAAAGTTTTCCACTCAATTGAATATTCCAAATTATTATGACAAAAATTCTGAAAATTACTTATTTCATTGTTTAAAAGCTGAATTATTTTCCTTGGTAAATGTTAAAATTTGTTTAAGAAAACATTCCAGCAAGAGAGTGTAAATCTTAATTAATTCAAGAAAAATATAACAAACTAATAGATTTTATTTTTAATGTACACAATTATTATTCTGATTATTTACATTATACATAAATATTAATAAATATAATTTCACCATCTGTTGTCTTTGAATACTGTGGAATTCACCATGCAGCATCTGAAAATAAAGTACATTTAAAATAATTAGCAATAACAATTAACATTTTCAGATGAATAACCTCAGACAAAATAGTAAAAATCCTGAAGACAATTTTCATCAATATTTAATTTATTTCTTATCAATCTGATTAATACATTAAACTGATTGGATGTAAATCTCATTATTAAAAAACAGCGTAAATTAATCAGAAAAATATCAAAAATTTCCTTCACTAATTTAAGACATTAAGTAACTTTATAAAAACATAGTTAGAAATATTTTTATTTTAATTCAGTAAATGTTTTAAATATATATTTAGTAATTCAATTTCTGAGAAATATCAGCTTTGTAAATATGGTAACCTTTGTGTTTGATTAAATAATTAAAATTACAAAATGTTTAAAGTATGTTACAAACACCTTGAAATTATCAGATAGAATTGAACATTACTTTTATAATGAAATGGTTCCCCTCACACCCTTTCAACACCATTCACCTCTAAATACTCATTCTTATTAATAGTTCCTCTTGTAAATAGTTTGAAATTATGAATCTGCACTGAAGGTTTATTCTATATTCTTGTTTTTTTCTATTTGTTGAATTATACTTATCCGGAATCTGTGCTATGTACTGGAATTTTTTTCTTCATATATAACTAACAAGGAAGCCCGGTGGCTTATTGGCAGCGTTTCACGCTCCCATGACACAGGTCCGAGGTTTGGTCCTCAGGCTGGGCAAGGTTGACTCAGCCTTTCATCCCTTCAGTGGGTCGATTAACTGAGTACCAAGCATGCTTGGGAACTCAACACTGGGGGTCTTACGTTAGGCTGACCACCTAACTGGGACATATGCTTCCCACCCCAGGGCCCTCGGTCATGAAAACAGTTATGGGCACTCTAGGTCCACATGGGCTGTCGTGCCAGAGTTTAGTTTAGTATATAATTTACAAGACTGCTTTTTATGATTTTAATTTCCCACGAGTTCTGACTCGCAATTTGTATTTTAATTGCATCTGATTTAACGTAGACACTGATGTCGAGATAGCTTTTCTAGATGAAATGCCATTTGTAGTTTTTTTTTCATCAACTAGCCACAAAGTAAAAGTCTTCGGACTGTAACTTTATCATGGGTAAATAGTAGCAGAGCCTCATTCTCATTATCCGAAGGTAGTAAGTTTGGATTCCAATTAACCAAAGATCCATCATGATGTGTAAGCAAGTTTAAGGTGACATGAGCAGGTTAAATAGATCATGGTCACATTTTGACCATGTCCTATGAGTAAAATGATAGTTATGAGCTATGGAAGGTCAACTATTAGGTATACCTTCTGTTTGGTCTTTACTTTTAAATTAGGAAACCTCTCACCCAGCAGCCTATGTCTAACTGGTACATAATAATTTCATAAATTCCTTAAAAAATCTTGAATAATTTCCTTTCGATGGTATTTATAAAAATGCTAAACTGACCATAAAAATGATGTATTCAGAAAATTAATTTTGATTAATAATCTAACATGAGATGCTTATAATTTTTGAAAACAAATGTAAGAGGTCATTATTAATTTGTTACAAACCGGTTGACTACACGATTCCTTAGAAAGTATGGCAAATCTCTTCTAGGGATTGTTGAAAATGACAATATTCATTGGTATTGCTTTTGGACTTAAATAACATACATTTTTAACCAAAACTAGGAATGCTGTTGAAAGTAATATCCATGCTGGTTTCTTTTTTTGGATGGGGATGGGTGACGAAGGATGAAGTAAAATAAAGACGTGTGCGTGGGGAGTAACAATTTAATCTGATGTGATGGAATAAAAAGAAATTGATGATGGAGGAAATAAAGTGACGCACAGTAAGAGAATATTCCTAAACTCTTTAAATTTTACAAATTAATAGAACAATCACCCGAAAAAGGCATTGATACACAGGCGTGCCATTTTATGCGTACATTACAGTGATTAAATAAATATTATTCTCTCATTTCAGTGCAAGCTCAATTCACGGTTTAGAAAAATCGGTTTGTAATAATCTGTGAGCATCGGTTTTACTCAAAAATGTTTTATTATGCAAATAATTCTTTTAATTGATGTCAATAATTATTTAAACGCTAACATTTAGGAAAATCTTATTAAAGTAATTTTAAAAAACTACTGAAAAATTTCTTTTGATTTTGTCAAAGAAAAAAAATTGCTTTTGAATTGTTTACGGTTTAATTCTTCTCTTAAACTGTTTCTCTTTTCACAATAACGTTGGCAATGTTATAGAGTTTTAATTATCACAATAAAAATATTCATACATTCATTTTTTTATTTCTGCAAATTTCGTTTTGACATTTAGAATTACAGTTTTCCCAAATTTTTTATACTTGAACTTATAAAGAAATTCAGGCTTTAAATGACGTTAAAAAAAATTTAACCACGACTCTGATAAAACCAACAATTAAAGAAAAAAAATGATTCTAATATGAAATTAAGGATTCATAGCTGAATGATTGCTTACATGCAGTTTTCTGATTTAGAATGAGAATGACGAAGGGATCCATTTAAACCAGACTTGCATTTTAGCCAGGCAAGAACAACTTAGAAAGTATGGAAAAAGTGCTTAAGGTTATGAATTGCAGATAAAAAAAAGCAAGAACACTCAAATTTTATATTTTATTTCGCTAATATTGGAGAACAGTGAAACTACGAGTGCCAGATTACCAGTGAAACTACGAGTAGAGGCAGGGCAAGAATGGATCCACAAAATTTATTAAAGGTGATCAAAATAGAGACATTATAACAAAACAAGGAAAATTTTACAGGAAAAATAACAGAAATCTGTCCACACTTAGTGAAGAAAAATTTTCTTGAAACTTTTCCAGCTAAATCAATATCATTTTGAGATAGTTGAAAATCCTCTTTCTGAAATAAAGCGATATTAATGATGTACTTGCATGGAAGAGTACAAACCCGTTTAGTACAAATGTAAAGAATCTGGAAAACTGTAATTCTGAATATCATAATAGTTTAATGCGTCTAAATTAGTAATCTTTCACGTAAATATTTTTTTAAAATATAGGTTTAGTTTGTTTTGTCATGGAATTATATATTTTTTTAGTAATATAAATTGTTTTTTCTTTATACACTTTTAGTTAATAAGACATGAAAATCATCTGTAAGTACTAGTATAAGTAATCGGTCCTTCACAGCCAACAGTCATTTCTCTTCCACACCAGAACCAGAAAAAATGAAATGGTAAATGTAAGCTTTAACTCTCGAAAATCTATAGATGACGAACCTGAGACCCATGGGTTAGACACTGACCCACGACTGCTACGCATCCATTTGTTTGTTTAGACTGGTTTATTTAAATTTTCTAATTAGTGTGGATAATTTATTTTCGATTTGTTGTTTTTTAAGCACTGAACAAACCAATTTAAATGCTATCTGTAGTTTTCTGTTCGATCATTATAGTTCTAAAGTTACACAAACGACGACAAAAGTGTTTTTAGTATTTGAAATAAAGCAAAAGTATTAGCACAATGTTAAATAGTTCAGCAAAAGAAATCAAGAAGATACAATGTGAAGACGAATTTTTAAAAGCTGAAGAATACAAAGATAGATTTTCAGTATAGTCTTGGCGAAACTTGAAATAAAAAAAATTAGAAAGGTTTCTGCTGTATCAAAAGCTGGCTCATTGGGAGAAAAACTTAGTTATAAGCTATCCTGTCTGGAAATGAAGAGATTTTCATGTGAACCAAATGATTACTGATTTTCTGATGATTTTCTGAAATCCATCATGCCAGAAATATTCCTGATGAAGACAAATTTCATTATTTACTTCCAAGTGTCGTACCGCAATCCAAAACAGCTAGACTAGTAGAGATTTATCCACCAACTCGGAAAAATTATCCCAAAATTAAAAGAAAATGAAAGACAGATTTGGCCGTGAAGATCTACTTATTCAAATTTATGTTCGAGACAGTCTAAACCTAAAAATGAAAAACTTGGCCTGTGAAAGAAAACTTGGTTTATTTGAACTGTATGGTTTATTCGAAAGCAAGTTGATGGTACTGGAGAGCTTGGGAAGAATGATGGGAAAATTCTACGTTTTCTTGGAACTGTTAGTAGAATTCTGTCGGCCTAAACAAGTATTGAGAGCTTGGGAAAGTAACCACAATATAGACGAGTCATCCCATTGTGAGGAAGCAGGATTGGAAAACTGCAAAAGAAAATATCAGATTTTAATATTGATGCATCATCTTTGGCAACAAATGGTTTGGTTAATGTAGGTAAAGAAATGCAGTCAAAGTTAAATGCACATTTTGTTCAAAAATTCATGATAGTTCTAAATATTTTTTAGCTCATAAGAAACAACAAACCGAGCCGTTTTTAAATATTTTAAAGAAAGGCATTCAGCTCAATTTTGTTGTAATAATATAATAAAGTGTGGTTTTTTGTTGTGATAAATTGTATTACATTTTGTTTTACCTTAAAAAGAATGGAAGTGATATAAAAAATAAGGAAGCTGAGATAATAATTTCCGCTATATACTTGGTAATGCGTCAATTTTTTCTCTGTAATAAGTTAATTGTATTATTCTTTGCAATCAGTCAGAAGAATCAAATATATATTAGCAAACAGTTGTACTTAAAATTTGTAATATAGATAAAGAGCTGATTTTGTTCTGCCTTCTGAATAAGAGTAGTGAAAATTCAAATATCGTTAACAGAGCAGTTATAAAAAAGCATCGCTTGCGGTTTGCTTGGGGGAGAGGGTGACAGTTCCCAAGTAACATTCTCTCTATCAAATACAAATAAGTAGTTTTTAACGAGATTTTTCTCGGAATATGTAAGTTCTTTCGGCAAACTTATGTTCTCTATTTAGCCTAAAGTTAAAAACAAACCAGTAATAGTACAACAACTGAAAGAAAAATGTATTGAAGTGCCTGATATATGCTCATATCATTTACGATATTGATCTTTAAAAGGGAATAAATGCTTTGGGGCTAATCTAAATAGATGTAAAAATTTCACATAAATGCGGTCTAATGGCTGTTGAAACAAAGCTAGGATATTCTCCAATGGCTAAAATTAAAGGCAGGTTTAAGGGAAAATATAGCCATGTCTGCTATAAATGGAAGATTATTATCGAAAACAGTAGGTAATATGTTATCCACGCAACTGTCTACTTTTAATATAAAAGAACTGTGGAACTTTTCTGACGCAAATTCAATTCCAGTAGTTAATGTATTTAGGAGTGATTAGGGAATACAAGGCATTAAGACTAGAATTACTGAGCAAAAGATTGTTTTATCACTTATTCCTCTTCCAGAAAACTAATATAACTTTTAGGTTAATTGTATATTTTATAAAAAAAAAATGTCATGATAGTACTCAGATAATTCTTTCAATTCCAAGAAGTTTTGGATTCCTAAAAACAGAAAAACTTAGAAACATTATTCCGTGTGATACCGAAGATACAGTACAAAACCAGCAGTTACTGAACCAGTGGCTATCTTCAGACCGGGTGGGGGATATTAACGTATTCTATCTATTAAGGTGCTGATTTGGCCGGACCCTTTTCTTTGGAATGGTGAAAAGGTTTGGACTGGGGATCAAAGTGGATTACCTACGAAAACATAGTAATAAAAAAAGGTATATTGTGGAGAAAATATAGATCTTCCAAATGTAAAATAAATTTGGCTCTAAATAACAGAGTTTTGTGCATATAGTGATACATTTGAAGACTAATACATTATGAGTATTAAAAGTTTAACGAGAAGCTGAATTCGGAAAAGTATTGTCAAAATAATGATAATTTAAAGGGAGCAGTCCAAGTGAAGAAGAGGTCGGTGATGTTCCATGAAAGTTTAAGAAAGAGGCCAAGAAAAGAGTTAAGTCAAAACATTGCAGAACTATGCTGTGAAATTCCATGCTATACATCATATTCTCCGGACTTACAACTAACCAAGTAACACTTGTTTCTGTCCTTGCAAAATATTTGGCAGGGCAAAAAATTCAAGAATGAAGAAGATATCAGACAAGTACTAGTTCAATTTTTGGCCTCTAGAGATAATACATATAATGATGGCAGTTATATTATTCAATAAAGTTTATTCAATATATGAAAAATTTATTCCTGTTTTTTTTTATTCTGAAAACGGACAGAACTTTCCGGTAGACCTAATATAGATCTGTGCAGTGTTTCGAGCAGTGTACTTGGAAACTTGTAACTCCATTGTCATGAGAGAACTTTTTTCTTTCACTTAGATACTTCACTGCACGAAGAGGAAGACCTGAAATATTGTAAACAATGTCATTAAGGATGCAGTCACTAAATTTAAAAATCTGGTTTGGGAGAAAGTAGTACGGGAAACTGAAATTCAGAGTCTAAAATGGCAGTTCATCCTACTTACAGGGGCATAGTAGGAGAGGCTTATCAGAGTAATTAAAGGCCTGAAAATGCACATTAAGAATTGCGGTTTTGTCATATTAAAGCCCCTATTACACTAGAGTTGCCCAGATTTCAGTTTGAGCAACTCCCGTAGACTTAACATTACGTGACGTCACAGCTAAAAATTTGAGCAACTCGTTCTATCCGTCCAATAATATTACAGATTTTTTTCACAGCTGCGCAGTTGAAATTTGTAAATCATTTTGTTTTCGCCAAGTTTCATGCCAAATGAAAGTTATTGGCGTTATAAGTTGCCGAGAATGAGCAACTTTTTTGTGCATGCAGCAGCAACTCGAGCAATTCATATCGCCAATGATTTTAAACACGGATCATGTTTTGTCTTTTTTTCGCCAAGTGGAAGTAATAACATGGAAATAAGTGATTGGTTTTAATTATTGTATTTCATTTCAATCTTGCAGAATTGCCGGTATTAAAAACAAACAAAAAGGAAATGCTCTTCAGTTAGAAATAATCAACTTAATAAACTCATTTGATGAAGAATAAAAAATTTTTTGTCTTCATTGTATACTTTTTCAATATTATAGATGAAACACTTAATAAATTTAATAGATAGTTTAAAACTCAGGTAATTAAAATTGTTTTTAATTTCTTCAGCAAAGTAGATAAGAAGTGTTACAATTTCAATATTTATTAAATTTACTGAGTTTTCAAACATTAATTTCATTTACAGTTTTGTCAGTTATTCAATACATGAGACTATTTTGTCATTTTACAATGTTTACAGTTTGTGTTGAACTTACATTTTCATATTTAAACTGAAACTTCAGTCGAAATAAGTATGCCATATAAAAATATTTAGTGTTAATTTTACTTTTATTTTTTCATTACATTAATTTCCTATTTTTCTTTTTAGCAAGTAAATGCATTATAATTAAATGTTGAAAGCACAAGTATTTTGGTTTATTATTTACAAATACAATATTATAAGATTCCATTATTATTCTTCATATAATTAAATTCTTTTATACATTTTTTTCCTGGAACACACTTACATAATGTTCATTTACTCATCCAAAATATATTGCTATCTTACAACTAACTCCATTTACTTTTGACAGTATGTAAATTAGACTTAAAAATAAATTCCTATAATGATGAAAATACTGGAGTGTACAAATAAAATAGTAAAATGATTTTAATGTAAGCAAAAATTTCTATTTAAATAAACATTAAAATATTATTCCTGTATATATTGTGTATTAAACTGATATAAATCAATATAAAATTTTAATAATTTAAAGCCTTTTTCAATTGTTTTTATGATGAAGCATTTTTAACAAATTATAGGTTATAGTGAAACTAGTTAAAAATCAAATTTAAAAAAGGGCTGTGTTACAACTTTATGTGTTAAAAAATTACAATTTTAATAATGAAATTAAATACAATATTTGATTAAAATAGAAATCTTGTATTTGTTCCTATTTACGATGTAAATACAAATAATGTGAAAGTAAGTATAAAAAATATAGATGATTGCAATATTTGCAAAATAATTTAACTCACATCATGGTCAATATAGAGAGTATTTTGACTTCCAATGTAAAGCAATTAACTAATCATTGAAATGAACAATAAAGACTAATTGCAGTCACTACTGAACAATTAGAGATGAGTGTCATGTAGATGAGCTTTCTCCATACACGGCTATCATCGAGTGCTTGAGAGTTTTAGAATGAGCAATAACAAGTGCAATAAATGAATATGACCCACAACTTATGTGAACTCTTCCTAAAAGAAAATTCACTGCAGATATTCAAATGCCTCACCATGAGACCTTCAATTACAAGATTATCAGCTATGAGGCTAAATAGCACTTCATTCTTTTAGTTTCATACAAATTTCATAACATTTTTTTCAATTTGAAAATGTAATATGAAATAAACTATTCAAATAATGTCATCACAAAATGCTATCAATTATTTCTTTTCTTCATTTTCAAGTTTATTACTTCAACAGATGTAATCATATTTTCTAAAGGTAAAAAAAAAACTTTAGTTTGTTAAACTCAATGTGATATTTTAGTTAAAAAAAAAAAAAACCTAGACATTTGATGGTTTTACACACGCAAATTTTGTTTATCTTTTGCCGATGTAACAGCGACGGCGAAGATTTCAACAGGTCTCTTCTTGATGACTCATAATTCTTGCGCTCAGGCCTTGTATTCTAGGGGTTGTTGTTTCATCCGTCTTAGTGTGACGTAGCTAAAACGTTGTATCTGACGTCATGGAAATCTTAAACCAATAAGATCTTGTTTACATTCCGATTCCATTATTCCGCAAATTCGAAGTTTTCACTGTATATTTGTTTTCTCGCGTTTCGATTTTTTTAATTTTTACATATAAAATGGATAATATAATAATAGCTGCAACCACTATTATGTGTGCTGCAAACTTTTGCTTCACACAAACGAAAGCAAAAATTTACTAAAAAATACAAATAGAAACAAACGGACGAGAGGTCCAAATAGACAATGGAACAGAAGGGGAAAAAAAGGTGTAATGAGAAATTTGGTACAAGATATTCATTCGTATCGGTATGTTTTATATATAAATTAAAATTAACGTATTAATAATACCTAACAATGTTATAAATAAGAACAATACGTTTTTCTTATTTTAAAGTCATCATTGTTTGTTGTATGCAAATGTATTTCCTTAAATTATATCTACGCTTGTTTTACTTAAGTAATGTACTAATTGATGTAATCTATACAAATATAGATGACATATTTCAGTGTTACTAAACATACATTTTTATATGATTTTAACAATTGGATGAGGACTGTTTTAATGACATTCTGGTTCTTATTCAGGATGACATCTTTAAACAGAACACCAAATTAAGGGAAGCGATAAAGCCGAATGAAAGACTGCCATAACTTTGAAGTTTTACGCCACAGGAATGACATTCAGAGAATTGGCTTATATATTTCGTGTTGGAGAAAGGACAGTTTCAGATATTGTGAAACAAGTCACAATAGCACTGATTAACAGGTTAAGATATACATTACAGTTTCCAAAAAGTGAAAGATAGCAAAAATAAATAGGGGTAGAGCAAAAGCTGCCCTCACCAGAATTTCAAATTTATTAATGATGGACAATTATTCAAAAATATCATTTGTTGAATGAAGCTCAAAAAATTGAAAGCATTTAATTGTAATTTTGACATGACAGACGCAGAACTTCCACCGGAAGGTTCTGTAATATAAGAATTTGAGAAAAGTATAATGAAACCAAAGCCAAACTACAACTGTTAATATGCAAGCTACTGAACATCAAAAACCAGTTTTTGGTACTACAATATAATTTTAAATTTTATTATATTTATTAGAGTATTACTAATAATTTTAAATTACAGGGCATAAATATAAATCTTTATGAGATATTGCATAAGCTGGATGTCCTTCAAGGACTTATGAACTGATGATGTATATTACAATGCAAATTTAAGCTGTATTCTGCATTTATATAAAGAAAATAACATGTATAATGTTTATATATAGGTACTTGCATTTATTATATGTACATATAAATAGGTATTTACACATTTTACATATCTTCATTTATTTACATAAAATAAAAAAAATTTTTTACATCTACTTAAGCACAATATGAAAATAAATTCAAATTTGATGGATAATTCAAAATATAAAATTATGCACTTTTTACAAATAATGAATAATTTAAAAACTTTTTTCAAAAGCTTTACCAAATAGGTATTCTACTTTTAGAATGGAGGAATCACAAGAACTTTTTTCCCCCACAAATTATAGATGCTAAATTCAGGATAGACATTGCAATTTATTCAGTTGAAATCATACCTAAATCTATTCATTCTTTGTGAATCATCAGATCAGCTACAGGCCATGTTTCTGACAATTAGAGATCATAAATGTCTCTAATTAGAGATCATGTTTACATAATTTCACATGTTTTGCACACTAGACAGCAGATTTCATGTTCCAACAATCAAAATTCACCTACAAAGTGACATCTTGAATTTACAATAAATAAGCAAATCACTTTATGATAATTGATTCCATAAGCGACCACAACAGCAGCAACAACTTCATACATATATGCAGCAAATTACCAGGTGTACTGATTGACAACAATGCAGTTTAATTTTACACTTCCATTTAAAAAAATATTGAACACAAGACTCTTCCCAGAGAATTAATAGAGGCGGGCACAATATTTGAAATTAAGACACAAAATTCAATGTTTGTAAATATATACAGAATACAAAGTGACATATTGAGTTTACAATAAATAAGCAAAGCACTTTATGATAATTGATTCCATAAGCGACCACAGCAGCAGCAACAACAATTTCATACATATATGCAGCAAATTACCAGGTGTAGTGATTGACAACAATGCAGTTTAATTTTACACTTCCATTTAAAAAAATACTGAACACAAGACTCTTCCCAGAGAATTAATAGAGGCGGGCACAATATTTGAAATTAAGACACAAAATTCAATGTTTGTAAATATATACAGAATACAAAGTGACATATTGAGTTTACAATAAATAAGCAAAGCACTTTATGATAATTGATTCCATAAGCGACCACAGCAGCAGCAACAACAATTTCATACATATATGCAGCAAATTACCAGGTGTAGTGATTGACAACAATGCAGTTTAATTTTACACTTACATTTTAAAAAAATACTGAACACAAGACTCTTCCTAGAGAATTAACAATAGAGGCAGGCACAATATTTGAAATTAATACACAAAATTCAATGTTTGTAAATATATACAGAATACAAATTTAATACAAAGTGACATCTTGAATTTACAATAAATAAGCAAATCACTTTATGATAATTGATTCCATAAGCGACCACAGCAGCAGCACAAATTTCATACATATATGCAGCAAATTACCAGCTGTAGTGATTGAGAACAATGCAGTTTAATTTTGCACTTACATTTTAAAAAAATACTGAACACAAGACTCTTCCCAGAGAATTAACAATAGAGGCAGGCACAATATTTGAAATTAAGACACAAAATTCAATCTTTGTAAATATATACAGAATATAAATTTAATACAAAGTGACATACTGAATTTACAATAAATAAGCAAAGTACTTTAAAATTGATTCCACAAGCGACCACAGCAGCAGCAACAACAATTTCATACATATATGCAGCAAATTACCAGGTGTAATGATTGACAACAATGCAGTTTAATTTTGCACTTACATTTTAAAAAAAATACTGAACACAAGACTCTTCCCAGAGAATTAACAATAGAGGCAGGCACAATATTTGAAATTAAGACACAAAATTCAATGTTTGTAAATATATACAGAATACAAATTTAATACAAAGTGACATATTGAATTTACAATAAATAAGCAAAGCACTTTATGATAATTGATTCCATAAGCAACCACAGCAGCAACAACAATTTCATACATATATGCAGCAAATTACCAGGTGTAGTGATTGACAACAATGCAGTTTAATTTTGCACTCACATTTTAAAAAAATACTGAACACAAGACTCTTCCCAGAGAATTAACAATAGAGGCAGGCACAATATTTGAAATTAAGACACAAAATTCAATGTTTGTAAATATATACAGAATACAAAGTGACATATTGAATTTACAATAAATAAGCAAAGCACTTTATGATAATTGATTCCATAAGCAACCACAGCAGCAACAACAATTTCATACATATATGCAGCAAATTACCAGGTGTAGTGATTGACAACAATGCAGTTTAATTTTACACTGCAAATAAATTTTAATATATAAAATATTTAATACATAAGGCTGTCAATATTTAAATAAAAATGGAATAGTTATCAGCCCGGAGGCATCTTTGGGAAATGTCATGTCTTAGTTTTTAAAGTACATTCTAAAAAAGAAGTCTTTACTATAACAAGATACTGCATATTAATTACATCATACAAATAGTAAAGGTACCTATTTTAATTTCATAATTAATTATTGATTTTCTATGGTGCATTACAAATCACATTTTCTAAGGTTAAATTCCTTTCCACTCCTCTGATCTAAAGAAATAATTCTTTAGATAATTACACATCTTTAGAATTACGAAGTTTATGGTCATTAATAAAACTATCAAATTGATAGTTAATATGAAATTATCATTTTATTCGTTAGAAAAATTAACACATTAGTATGTGGATCAATGTATAATTTTTTAAACAAATTCCTAAAATTATATTAAAATTTTAACGAACATTAGATTACTGTTTAATCTTTTGACAACCATAAAAAAATGTACACATACACTTTATATATCAATTATTGCTAGCTATATTATTCAAGGATGTATAATATTCATAAATATTAATTAAAATATATACTTGGTAAAACATACTGAAATGGAGCTAGATAAATTCTTCTCCAATGCTGATCTGTTGGTATATTCAACGAGTTGTTTCATAACAGAAATTTCCTAGAGCTAACAAAGATATTCCTATCAAGTAAATTTCGGTTTGATTTTTTCCTTAGCAATTATCTTTTGCACAAGAAGTAAAATCAGTCGACAGAAATTTCCAAGCATTATCAAGATAAATATTATTATCAAGTGAGCTTTGGTTGGATTTTTTCTTAATGATTAATTTTTGCACAAGCAGGCAAATTAGTCATAGGAAAACAGTTTAAATGGGGATTCGGAAAATCAACTAACATGAAAAACAGTTATGAAAATCAAACTCACTTATTGTTGAAATGTGTGTGTGTGTGTGTGTGAAGGATAGTATAAGTTAATTGTTTGACAGCCACAACTAAGCATTTTCCTGCTAAGTAATCTTATAGTTTCCTGGAAAGTATTTAAGGATTTAAATGATTTTTTTATTACACAAAATAACATTTTCTCCCGTTATTACTGACATGCTTGATATTTTTCTATTACTCTCACCACCTATAGGAATCAAGGTATCTTGAAATATATAAAATAATTACAGCACACATAATGAAATTATTTTTATTAGGGTTTTCCATCTTAGGGACACAAAATTACTCTCTTAATACTTCAGAAAATGAGAAACACTGCTTTTAGAAACTCTTTAAGCACTGTCGAGTAAATATTGTAACTAAATATTCTAAGTTATTTAAATAATAAAATGAACACTGCTCAATTTTGAAACTGCGTATAATGGCCATCATCAGTCCTAAGTCCTTGATCTACAGTCTTAAAAATGGACAATGAACCACTACAAACATCCAAAACCAATGGTGGAATACAAATTCACCAATTACTGAACAAAAGGCAAATGTGCTTGCTATTTAGCTGCCACCTAGGCATATTCACTGTATAACTTATCTTAAAATGTTGGGTATGGATTTGTAATGCAAGGTTTAAGGAGGGAAATGGTGCATCAAAATGCTGATTTTTACTGAAATAATGTTTTCTTTTTCACAACCCCAGCAAAGTTAAAAATATGAAGGAAATATGATATATATGTGTGTGTGCTATTAAAGCCTTTTAATTATATAAACTATAGAAATTAATAAAATAAACTGCTCTTAAAAAAGAAAGGTCCTTATGAGTTGGTCCTAGGCTAATTTGAAATAATGTTACAGGAACATAAAAGTAAAAACCTTTATGTACATTTATGATTTAAAGAGTATACAAGTTCAAACATTTCAAAGGATAGGTTTAATCATTTAAAAAAAGATGCCAGTGAAACATGCATATTATACCTTCTAGAGAGTATTTATAAAAATAGTGATCTATATACTTTCTTGTTGCAAGCAGAAAATTCAAAAATTACAAATGGCTTAAATATTACCATTCGGAAAATTTGAATAAATTAATATAGATAAAAAATATAAAAATAATTTGTGATTGCAAATATGACTTCAAAAACAACACTATGGCCCCATTGGAGTGTTTGCATTTAAAAAAATAATTTTAAAACTTACAAGTAAAGCACATTTTGTGCAACATATGACTTAGGACTGCTATCAATTGATGGAGAAGTTTTCTCATCACAGATTAATACATATGTACGGTATATTGACAAAGAAGAATGGAGACATTACACTGAATGATAAAAATTTTGTAAACTATAAAAAATTTGAATCTTCACGTGGCATCACTGTTGCTAATGAAAAAATCCTTTCAGCTCTGGGAAAAGGAACACTAAACATTGTAACTGAAGTGAATGGTCAAAAGCAGTACAATTAATTAATAGACGTTTGGTATGTTCAAGATATAAGTTAAAAATTTATTTTCTGCATAGGCTGCTCATGACAAACACCCAAATAGCTACTTTGAATAAATCGCAACAGAATGATGGTTGAAAATTGGCAATGTTTGAGTTCTCCATGGAAAACACAATCATGAAAAAAGACTGTATAAGGTATCTGTGAAAGTTCTTACTGTAAAAGAATCTGCAGCTATAAATGTAGCTATCCCTCTTATAATCCTATTCTGAAACCGCAAAGTGGTGTGAGGGTGTACATAAGTAGTACAGGTGATGTACTTCTGGAACCTAAACTTGGTTAGGCTATGCAGGTGGTGACATTATATTTCCTCCCAGTTCCCAGGTCACTCTATGGGTGACAAAAATAAAAAAAATACATGCTAAAAAAGGATTGGATGCACCTCCTGGTGTTATTCAATCAGCCGGTGAAATGGTTACAAAGGAGCAGAATCCCAGCACAAATGAGAACACTGGTAATTTTGCTGCTGGGGGAAGTGGAGTTGCCACAAGGCAAAAAAGTAGAGAGCCAGGAGTTCTCACATACGCGCAATCTAAAGTGTCATAATAAGGCAAGGGAGCAGGTGGAAACTGCACAGAAGGTGGGTGGCACCAAAAGACTTAGGTCTGAGATATCAACCCCTTCTCCCAGTAGCCAGTAGCACTGCTACCAAGAAGCCCAGGGAGGATCATCACCTAAGACTTTAGCTCAGGCTATTATATGCCATAAAACAACCATTGTAAATGATTAATTCCCAACCATCAAACCCAACAAGGAGAATGTTGATTCCATACAGCTGGAGATCCTTACCAGGACAGATGATGTCTCAATAGAAATCATCTGCATATGGTTCATGGCTTCAGTTTAAGGTCTGGGACACTGGTTCTCCTTAATGACCTTGTACATGTGGAATGGATTAAAAAATCCTTCCATGATAAAAAAGAGTCTATTTGGTGGTGAGGGACTCAAGAATTCTGGATCCCTGTGATCATCCTAAGCCACTAAAGGTGCCTTCAAGATGAAGGACACTCATATCAAGGATCTTGCCGTCCTTCTGAAACAACTTAATAGACTCGATCCAGAGTTGAAGTCTTTTGAATGGTACGCTCTGCAAAAATCTGTAGAGACATTATTAGATGATCTTCGAGGTTGATATTGAAGCCTTAGAAACCATTAAAATGGCAAATTATATTGCCTAGACTGGGATCTTTAAAATTTTCTGGGATCCAAACCAGAAGGATGCTCAGAGCATTGAAGAGATGGAAGTAGTGCAAGAAAGTGCAACTTCCTCTCACGTAAGTAAATCTTCTCCTAGTAAAGAAAGTGAATTACCTAACACTGAAGAAGGCTTTGCAGGAAATTCAAGTAGGTCTCCTACATATGGACATATGGGAAGAAGTGCTTTTTAGCTGCTTTGGATGCCACAATTGGTACATATTATCAAAGTAGCAAACATCAACCTTCATCATAATTGCTCAGCTTCAGCTATTCTTAGCAAGAAGATGACAAGATGGGAGGTTGACATTGTTTTAATTCAAGAGCCATGGACTTGCAATGGTTCTATTTTCTGGCCTATGTTCAGGGTTTAAACATATTTTATGATAAATGTTGTGAGACCAAGGGCATGTATTGCTATTAGCAACAAATTAAATGCTCTCATTCTGGTCAATTACCCAAATAGGGATAATGTTGCTATAAAAGTATCCTGTTTACTGCAAGGAATCAAAGATGAAATTTTTGTCTTCATTTCTTCCCTTTGAAGACACATTCAATGTGCATTGTCAATATGCTTGGACAGAAACTATTCTCGTAAAAATATAATTCTGTTCTGACAATCAAAGCTGCATTACAAGTTTTACAGAAGTCTACTGTAACTTCTGCTTTTGTATGGGAATGCTATCTCACTCTGTGCAGATTGGCTAATAATAACTCCATAATTTTAATTGGGTGCCTGGACACTCTGGTGTTCCTGGCGATGAATTTAGCTGATGAGTTTGGCAAGGGCTGGACCAACAACCAATTTTTTTGGTCCTGAACCAGTGCTAGGTATTTCAAAAGAATTGATTAGAAAGTGTTTTTGATCCCTTCAGAAAACAACAGTTTGTGAACTGGCACAACGCCAGTGATCAAAGACAAGCAAGGCTACTAAATAGCACATGCCCGAGTAAAAGGCAAAAAGAATAATTAAAGCTCAATAGAATTAGCCTAATAAGGAAAGCACAGTGAGACTTTTTACAGGACACTGCCATCTTAAAAGACATCTCACCATAATGAGAGTATTGGATGATCCCACTTGTTGCTTATCCTCCTTTTGTCCGACTTCGTCAGACAAGATCCATGTGGAGGTGAGATGCAGCTTCTGTTGATCAGAAGGATCTGAGCACTGTGAAGGTAGAAGTCTGTCTTGGCTCGTAATGGGGTTCCTTTCCGTCTGGCACCTATCCTTCAGCCTGTCCAGCTTAGGTGACCCTACCAGTAGCAAGCTACCGCCGGCATAGCCCTCCGGGTCATTGGTGTACGCAAGCCTCACCGCCCCGTCAAGGCAGGAACGCTGTCGAGAGGATCCCAGTAGTAGAGGTTGTATATTGAGGTTTCTTCCATATGACATCTTATGCTTTTTCTGCTCATATAGTTGAAAAATTGGGTCAGTACTTGATTGAACCCTGGATGTTGCAGGAAATTCCTTTAATGTCTGATTAATTTTCCTTCAGTCACTGGTCTCTTCAAATAGGGCTTTCTGAGGTGTTTAGTACAATAGACCTATGGTCGCAGTGCTAGGTTCGTTTGGAGCCACCCTATTTTAAATATAATTTAAATGTAAATATGCCAGATAATCCTCTTTTATAACTGTATCATGAATGGTGGGGTCACAAAGATAAACGCCATGTGAAGTCGTTATTTAATGAGGAAATGGGACTGAAAGTAAATATTCAAACGTTCAAAGCCAGAACTAATTTCTACAGATGTGTATAAGTCATTTGATAATTCATTCAGAAATATTCAGCATCATGTAGTCTTTACAGATCATTTTTCTAAATTTTATGTTTTCTTTCTTTAATAAAAATCTGTTGTTACCAAAGCTCTTAAAAAAACTTAGGACATAACATCAAAACAATTTTAAGTGATAATGATTTGATAAGAAAGTCAGATTGCTGTTAGAGAAGAATGGTATAGTTCAATGGTTGACAGCACCTTATACACCTGAGCAAAATGGAAGTGATCTAGAAAAATTGAACAATAGTAGAAATGGCAAGAGCTCTATAATGATTTAAAATATTTAACTTAGTTTTCAACCCACATTATGAGCTGAACTAATAAGCACTTCAGTATATATTCTCAACAGAACTGGAAAATCTTCCATTATTAAATATTCATTGGTAAGAAACCAAGAATTAAATACATGTGCATAATTGGATTAACTTGCTATGCTGACATCCCCAGTTACAAGAGAAAATAAGTAGATAATAAAGCTCGGAAAGCTTACTTAATTGGATATGATTCAGATGAATGGTATCGCCTTTGGATTCAAGAAACTAATTTCTTATTTGATCTCATGATGTCACATTCAGTGAAAAACTTATAAACTGTGAAGATAAAATACAGTTAACTTTTCAGAATAAACCAGGACAAGTTTGTTAAGATAATGAATCAAGAAATGATCCTATAAGTAAAGAAAAACATGAAGATGTTAAAAAAGATAATGTTGAACAAAGAAATTTAAGAAATAGAAGTGAATTGAAACAGCCAAATCATTTTGATGAATACATTATGTTAGCTCAGGCTTTTATTGCTGACTTTAAAGAGAGTGAAACTTATGAAGAAGCTATGAATCGTGAACAAGGTGCTCATTGAGAAGACGTTATGAATTCAGAAATGGCATCATTTACTGAGAATGAAACATGGTCTTTAGTTATTCAGTTGTTTCTCAGTTCCTCCTCATTCTGTGTTTAATTTCTCTCGTTTTCTTCCTGTATTTTCTTTATTGTATGGTGTTGAATGTATTAGTTTTATAAATAAATTTTAGTTTCGTTACTTATTTAATCTGCCTTATGTAAAATTTTCTAGAGTTAACTAGTAAATTGAAGTAAATTCAACAAATCAAAGCAGAAAAAATTAACTGAACAGATAAGGGCGAAATATGAAATGAAACAAGATCATAAATTAATTCAATCATTGTTCCAAAAAATATATTCTCACTCGTTAAATATTTCAAATGATAGAAAGCATTTGCACTTAAAATGAAAAACTTGATTCGGTTTATATTATATATTAAAACACAAGAGATATACCAACTGGTCAGCCATTTTACAACAAAATTAAGTCAATACACAGCATAGTATTGCAAGTGAAACGGCTTACTCTGGGCTAAGATGTTTAGCAAGCAATGCCTTTCATTTATATAACTGTACAGCACTTGTATGTACCTTAACATGTAAAAGTGTGTGGCCTTTTCATTAAATTCTCATTGTTTGAAAAAATGTAGCTTTTTTCACCCTTTCCAACATACAATCATTAATTAAAATAAACCCTTTTACAAAATATCCAATTAAGCGAATTTCTATTATCTGAATGGTGCTCGGTCCAAACTGCTCCGAATAATTGGAGTTCTACTGTAATGAATTCTTCCTTCTTTATGAAAGAATGGATGATTTCCATTCTTTCATAAAATGGATCTCTGACACACAACATATTTGGAAAGCAAAAGAGAAAAAAAAAAAAAAAGCTTCAGAGAGTGAAATATTTTTCAAAAAATAAAAATTACATGTATATTTTTTTCAAAATATATTACATATAAGGAATGCTCAAAGAGGAGAGATCTGAAGCCATAAACATATTTTCTACTTCCAATAGTTTGCATAGATGATATTTTAAAAGAAACATACTTCAGGTTTTATTCTTGGAGTCTGAGAAGTTCCTCACTAGAATGTTACTTCCCTTAAATTAAATCGGGACATAATTTGTAACCTACTCAATTCAAATTGGTGTCAATTATATCTTCTATTAATTACAAACACTGCAATAAAAAATTAGGAATATATGATAGCTTTAAAGTTATTAAGATCCTGATATTTGAATATACATTTCCTTTCATTCCATGTAACTCTTCTCGTTTTAAACCAGGATCAAATTTTTAAGAACATATTCAGTAAGGATGTTATTCATATAGATCGACTTAGAAACTAGTCATTGGGAATCCTCTATGTTTCTTAAGATTAAAAACAGGATCTCTAATTATTTAATTGGAAAGTTATGAAAGATGGTATCGGAAAACACATTGAGAATATTACCGATATCAATATTTTTAAAATGGTATTTTCCACATATACAAGTATTAATTCCCAAAAGTAAAGAAAATAAACGTTATGAACCAAAAATGAACGTTTGATACTGTGTGGCTTTCACTTCAAATAATTTCTAATCTTTCCAGTTATATGTAGTTTCCTCTAGAATGGAATGGCAAATGTAAAATAATCTAGTGAGTTAACAGCATAAAAAGTTGGTTTATTAATTACAATTCTATAGCGAACACATTTTTGTGCGTTGTTGTTCACGAGTTGAGTTAAAAGATTAAGTTACAAGAGTTATATAATTTAAATACAATAAAACAAGATTAGTCAATATCTTTTAATAAAGAAAATATAATTTAATAAAGCAAATCAGGCGAAATTAATATCAAAGCCCAATGTTTTATTCTACAAATGTAGTAATTTCTCTAATTGTGTTGTGTTGAAAATCCATTGTCATTCATTTTCATTAACATTATTCAGATGATTAAATAATGACACTGTTATGATTGGATGTTATTCCTGAATTTAATTATATATATATATATATATATATATATATATATATATATATATATATATATATATATATATATCCGATACATTTTTTATTATTAACACTCTTTTTTTTAAATTGCTTTTATTTTCTAAATAAGTTGTGAAAAATATTTTCACATAAACTGATGAATTCAAAAACACACTTGAAGTACTCATGAGCTGAAGAGTAAAATAAATTCACTTTTGAAACTGAGTTCATATAATACACTAGTAGTACTTTGTATAGACAACCCTACTACCATAAAACAGCTCTATATGCATTACTTAGCATCTAACTTAATTATATACACTAAAAGTATTCACTAAGCATAAATACCTGGTGTCAGCGAGCTGAATGAGAACACTTACCTATTTACATCACCACATGCTATTAGTACTTTGCATGCGGTCCAGAAAAGTAGAAACTTACCTCTATCCAACACAATACTATAAACATTACTTACCTTATATCATGGATACTCTAAAGACATTTCACTATACATAAATACCTGGTGCCAGCGAACTAATTGAGAATTACCTTTATTTTTTTACACGATTCTTGTATTCTACGAGTATGGCTAGGTCAAGGCTCAAGGATTGATATTCGTAAAAAAATTTAATGAATTTTTTTTTCTCTCCAGCCATGAGATACTTCTGATGCTTTACAATGTTGATGCTTATAATGACATTCAAAGTAAATTACACTAAAAAACTCAATTTATAAATTTTTTTTCCCTGCAGATACACTAATCATATTTATGAAATATTTGTCATTCATAAGAAACTGGATATGAAATATATAAGATTGCCATTTCCATTCTTGAGTCAGTAAATTATAAAAAATATTTCTTGGAAGGAAATTTCACGAGCAACTCAAGGTCCTATAGTAACTTTCCAGCAAGAATTATTCTTGAGTTTTTCAGATCTTTTTACTTACAGAAACACAAAATACCTATTTTAGTGAGATTAATTTATAAATAAATATTTTTATTAACTCATTGCAAGTGTATTTTTTAATTTTATATTTTCTTTAAAATTTACAATTACCGCAGCTTTTACTATCCCAGTAAAAATTACCAAAGTCATCAAACAATGAAAATGTAATCAAATACATGAAAAATTTCCTTATGCCACCTTCGAAACTAACAAATTCAAATTCGAGTATTTCACACAAAAGGCCTACTGTAAATGTGAAATACGTAATCTAAATGCATTTAAAACAATTTAATATTTCAAATAATTGCATCAGTTTCAGTTATTTGTAGAAGAAACTTGAGTCTATTCATTAGACATTAGATAATATATAAAAACTATAGAATTGATTAAAGCTTATTTTTCAAATATTATCAGATGAATGGTACGCTTTTGAAACACATTTTCTTTAATCAGATGGTATTTTAAAAAATATAAGGCATTTCGTTTTCATGGAAAAAAAATCCTACATTGATACAAATATTAAGTCAATAAATGCATTTCATAGATTATATTTCTCTAACATAATTAGTTTCAATCAAATATAATAAAGTGAAAATAAGTTTTAAAGAACAAAGTATGAAAGCAAATTATAGTATTCTTAAATGAAAATAATTTTATTTGAATGTGTGA
The DNA here is from genome assembly GCA_037975125.1 of Latrodectus hesperus. Taxonomy (NCBI): domain Eukaryota; kingdom Metazoa; phylum Arthropoda; class Arachnida; order Araneae; family Theridiidae; genus Latrodectus; species Latrodectus hesperus. The sequence goes on along the minus strand of CM075856.1, from coordinate 43,006,497 downwards.
TTAACTTTAGTATAGGAATGAAAATTTTTTTTTAATTTGAATAACAAATTAATTTAAGACACTTGTTTATAAATTACATTTGTTTTCTAATCACCCAAGATTAATTTTTTTTAAATTCTAGAAAGAGCTAGTTAAAGAAAAAAATCTGAAAACTACTTTGATTCAGTATTTTTAATTGATTCACATTAGCTTTGATTCTTTTCTTGAAGATTCTTTTGCAATTAAAAATACTCATGAATCATAGTATGAATTAGAATTATTGAAACTATTTACTATTATATTTAACACAATTAATTCTAACACTTTTGCTTTTAGTGTTTAATTTTTTCATTGAAATTTATAGAGCGTCACATTGTTTTACGCACTTGATTGAATCAGGCTTAGGAATTTACAAACAATAATGGAATTTACAAAACAAAAATCACTATCATATCTGGAAATAAACATCAAACCACACAATCGAAATATATCTCCACTAAAGGAATAATTTAATTTTCCTAGTAAATTCTAGGACATCCTCCAACATCCTAGAAAATTTTTTTGTTTAACAGAACTATCTAGTATGTAATTGAAGATTGCAAACCCAGTATTTCTTTTGAAAATTCAAAATATCTTAGAATATTCTTGAGCGTTTTATAGAAACAGTAAGACATTCTAGATCAGCTTGACCTTTTACGATATCAAATAAAATACTCTGACGATTTTTACACATCATATGTAGTAGATTCTTAGACTCTATAAAAGTGCTCATTGGCCTAATTTATTCGTTTGCCATAAAATTTCCCACACCCAATTCAAAGTGTTACACAAAACTATTACATATTTTTTTAATGCAAACACTCCAATGTGGCCGTGAGGCTGTTCTTGAAGTTGTATTTGCAATCGCAGCAAATTATGTTCACATATTTATATTTATTAGTTTATTAAAATTTTATGGACAGTAATATTTAAGCAATATGTAATTTTTTACTTTTCTGCTTGCAACAAGAAAGTATATAGATCAGTATTTTTATAAATACTCTCTAGAAGGTATAACATGCATGTTTCACTGGAATCTTTTTCTTAAATGAATAAACCTATCCTTTGAAATGTTTGATGAACTTATATACTTATATATAATATCAATAATTTTATGTCATTAAGCATATGAAGCAATATATTAGACATTTAGCCATGAATATTTCCATTCTAGACTTTCATCAATGGATAAAGATCATTATAAAAAAATAATGATCACATATATCTAGTATCTTTCTCACTACTTAAAAGGCTACAGAATGAGGAAAATGGTTACACATTTTACTTAGGTTATTTTGAAAAGTATACATCAATACATTTTATTGTTATACTAAAAAGAATATAGATATTTTTTAGGACTTCTGCTCATACTGGTATCTATAAAATTAAAAAAGTACTTGTTAGAAGATTGCATGGATTTCATTTAGACGCAAGAAAATTAATTGAAAACTTTTCCTAGTGGTATTAAGAAAGATTAATTTGCATTCGTATCTCAACGAGAAATGTTACTTCAATCTAGAATTTTTCCTTTAGGTGTAAACATTAGAAAAACGAATCTCTCTGACATTTCGATAAAAACTGTAAATTAAAAGCCAGATCTTAAATTTTGTTCATACTAGTGAACAATTTTCCTCACAACTTTAATATAAACTTACTTTTATTGAATATAACTTTTTAACAGACAAAGAAATTTTTTAAGTAATTTGAAGATGCTATTTTTTTTCAATTTTTCAATAGGTTTCATTTAAATTCAACCTTAAAATAAAATCATTAGAACTTTTATTAAAATTCAAATTTTAATAAAATGATTAAAAACTTATTATTTCAAAACTATTTATAAGGTTCATGGTTGTCAAAATGAAAAATCAGTGATCTTTCATTATCTATATATTTTAAGGAGCCAATAACAAAGTAGATTTTTGATAGCCACATATGAAATAATTTTTTACGGAACATGTTAATTCATATGTTGTTTTATACAACGTATGAAGTATTTAAAATTTAATCAGAATCCTTAAATTAAAAGAAATATAGGAAATATTTTTTAATGGTTCATGAACTTAAATTTTAACCAAAACATTAAAATTCAGACTTATCAATATTTATTTCATATGATATATAAATGCAAGTATCTCTGCTATAAATTAAGAAAATTTTTCCCTTGCTTAACTTCAAGTCTTGATGATGATAAATCATTTTAAATAGTTTTGTTCTTAAAACTTCAGTTACTTAGGGACTATAGATAAATTGAACATTTTCAATTGCCATTTCAAGTGTGGTTGACATAACTTGAATTGAAATAATTTGAAATTTTGAAATAATTTGAATTTAATTGAAATAATTTGAAATTTTTAATGTCTCTAAAAAATTAATACCTCAGAAAGAAATTTTAAGCCAAAAAAAAAAAAAATTCATTGAGTTAGCAGGCATGGATGAATGCAGGAAGAGGTTAAACAGAAACTAAAATTTGTTTCTGTTAAATTAATTACTTATTCTTTTGGTAAATGATTTTAAAAATATATTATATCCAAAAAATTAAAAGTATCATAATATTCTGATATGAAAGATTAAAATAATACAGTTGTTCCATATGAATGTGAGCTTGAATAAAATAAAAACTGCAGAAAATTTTAGATAAATATAGCTTTTTTTTTTTTTAACTATTACTTTTATATATTAAAAGTCCTTATTAGGTTGTTATTACTGCTGTGATGCATAACATTTTTTGTTCTTATATTTGAAAAATAATCTTCAATACTCGATTATTAACTTATGACTTAATATTATTTAAAAATTATTAAAAAAAAAATTATGACTGAAAATAAGGTGGTAAGCCTGCCTTCAGTAATTGTAATTCGTTTCTTCTGGTTCTTTTTTTTGGCTGTGGGGGCTGCCTGGGTTTGCTCTCATCTGAAAATGTTTAAATCTTTTTTTTAAATCTTATATTACAAACATATCCTATGTAAGTCAATATCCAATAATCAGTATAGAAATTCCTCTCATAAGCAAAGTAGAAACTTACCTTTTAAAAACCTGCCAAGGTTGTCCCTTAATCGCTTGAGAGGTTGTTTTCTGGGACGACCTCTCCTTCCACTTGTCCCGCACTGTTGTTCTGCTGCTTGTGGTGTTGCTGGAAAAGACGTGAAAGGATATTGGACGTATTTTGAATTATTCACTACAATGATGTTATTATTATTTGATATTCATTTGTAAATATGTAAATAGCTTTTTCTTATTTTGTCTAAAATTATAATTAAATCATTTAAACAATGTTATTTCCTGACAGTGAAAAATCATAACCCACATTTATGGTGTCAGAAGTGACATAAGTGTAGATATGAGGATCCTGTGAAGAATAGAATGCGTTGATATGATGATTGTAACGATGAAGAAATATTTTATGAAAGTATAATAATATTCAATTTCGGATTCTCAGTTTATTTTAATGACTTTGGATACTACAGTGACAAAGATAATCATCCTACAAGTCAACCATCAGAAAAGGGTATGTATATTTTTTTTATTTCAAGATGAAGTTAAATGACATCGAAAAGATAAGCATTGCATTGCATTGCAGATCATTATGTCGGACAAAGTAAAATTTCTACATAAATTTATTTTCGATTTTGACGGAGATCGGTCAAATCGAAAGCGTATAAGAGAATTTTCTGGTTTTAATTTTGCTATTGAAAACAAAGAATTTAAAAACTATAGAAGCTAATTTTTCTTTGAACAAATTAATTACAATTTCTATTACCTTAAATATTTCTTTCGAAGGAAATAAATCTGAAATAGGAAAAAGAATACTTGAGCAATTGTGTTCTTTGAACTCTTCGGCTGAGGGAATGAGCAACGCCTGTCTGTCGGAATCGGAAGTAGACGAAACAAAAAAAAATTAAAATGTTTATATCAATTATTTTGATATCGAAAGCACAACTACCAAATTTAATGCTGAGTTGCATGAAAACAATAACTGGATAGAGAGTTTTGAAAATGTATTGAAATTGTTCCATTTATCAGATTTACAAAGTTTATTTTTGCTAAAAGTCTCTGTCGGGCAATACAATCTCGAGGTGAATGAAAAGTCATCTTCCGCAGAATTTCTATCTGCGACGTCCGAAAGTTCAGGGCAAGTGAAAAGGTGGTCACCAGTCTTTAAACATGATAAACATGTCTTATTTGTTAAAACAGAGCCAGAAATAAACTCGAGGAAAAAATTAAAAGATGCCTTAATCAATTAATTTTCCGTTGAAATAGATTCAGCTGATCTTCGCAAATTACTAAGTAAAAAGAAAATGAAAAATTCAGAATCCATTCAGGAATATTTTTTTAAAAATGTAAGAACTTTATCACTCAAGAAAAATTGATGACGCCTTGTTAATACATTATGTAATTAAAGGACTTAATGATAAACATGAAAATAAAATTATTTTATACGGGTGCAAGAAGTTAATAGAATTTTAAAATAAATTTAAAGTGTATGAAGTAACGAAAAGTGATTCAGTAAAGAGTAAATATGCTTTAATGGTAATGATAAATATAATGCAAGGTATGAATCTAATGATAAATTTAATTCTAGGTATGAAAATATGAATAAGAATAAAGTAAAATTTGATAGAAATTTTGATTCAAGAAATAAGTGTGTTATAACTGGTTCACGTTCACATATTTCTAAATATTGTATACATAAAGATAAGGGCTTAAAGGGTTTTTCATGTCACTCTTTTGGGCATAAAGCTACAAAATGGTCGAAATCAAAAGAAACAAATTCTTTTGATGATCAAACGAAAATAAATGCGATCACTTCAGAAAACTTAATTCTTAAGGTTGTTAAAATTGGTACTTTGAATGTTACTTCATTAATGGATACTGGAAGTCAGAAAACGATTTTGAAAAAGTATTTATTTAATAAAATTAAAGACACTGTTGGTTTACAATTTTGTATATTTTTTGACTGGATTAGGAATGATATCAATTAAACCACTAGGTTATTTTAATGCAGAAGTTGAAGCTGATAATTCAAAAGTTAATGCAAATATTTGTGCTATAAATGATGAATCTGAAAGTTTTGATTTAATTATAGGAACTGACATCATTAACCAAAGTACTTTAATATTTTCAACCAATGGAGTCTCACTAACAATATAGATATTTGCTTAGCTAATTTTGTAAATCTTAACTATGAATCAGAAATTGATTTAAGTCATATTTTTGTATTAATTACAGATGGCTTAGTAAGAAAATGGTTCTCGAACATTTCTCTTTGCCAGTTGTTGATGACATAATAGATAAATAACATTCTTTTGTAGTAATTCACAACTTTGAATTTAAAAAACGGCTTCTTCCATGTTGATGTTAAAGAAAATTCTTGCAAATATACTTAATTCGTTACCCACACACGATGGTCAATATGAGTTTTTGAAGTGCCTATTTGGATTAACTAATTCTCCGAGTACTTTTCAAAAATTCAGCAATAATGTGTTTCGACAATTATTAAAAGAAGATGTTGTAGTGATTTACATGGATGACTTAACTATTCCTACAAAATCAAAACCGAAATCGTTAAAAAAAAACTTAAACCTGTCCTAAAAACAGCGTCAGACTTGAATTGGACTTAAAGAAATATAATTTTTTGAAACATGAAATAGAATTTTTGGGCTATAAAATAATAAATGTTAAATTACACCCATTAACAAAAAAATGAAAGCTGTAATTAATTTTCCCAAACCAAAAAGCGCAAAAGATGTTCAGAGCTTTTTAGGATTGACTGGCTACTTTAGAAAGTTTATTAGGAATATTTCTATAATTGCTAAGCCTTTAAATGATTTATTATGGGAAGATTTTAAGTTTAAATTTGGTGAAAATGAAAGAAATTCCCTTAACTAATTGAAATATATTTTATCCACGGAACCTGTTCTTACAATTTTTAACCCTCAAAGGGAAATTGAAATTCATTGTGATGCCAGCATTGATGGTTATGGTGTAATTTTATTCAAAAGTCTTTAGTAGATTATCAGTTCCACTCTGTTCACTACATGAGTGAGAAAACAGAAGCTGAGCAAAAATATTCTAGTTACGAATCAAAAGTTATGGTTGTCATGGAAGTTTTAAAAATTTAGGGCATATGTGTTGGGAATTCCTTTTAAAATAGTTACTGACTGTAATGCTTTTGTTATTACAATGAACAAAAAACTTTTATGCACTAAAATTGCTAGATGGGCTCTAATGCTAAGTGATTTTGACTACACAGTTGAACACAGAAAAGGTTCTAGTATGCGACACGTCGATGCTTTAAGTAGAAATCCAATTTGTATGATATATATATATATATATATATATATATATATATATATATATAATATTCGAGACAGTCAAACACTAAAAATAACTCAAGCACAAAACACAGATGAACATATCAAAACAATTAAAGAGATATTAAAACAAAAACCTCATGATGATTATTTACTCAAAAAGGATGTTCTTTATAAATATATTAATGGTAACAAACTGTTAGTAGTCCCAGAGGAAATGCAAATGAATATAATTAAATCTGTACATCGGAAAGGTTATTTTGCAGTTAAAAGAACAGAAGATAACGCTAATTCTAACTTTTACATTCCTCAGTTAAAAAAAAAAAATCGAGAAATGTTTATCAAATTGGATACCATGCATTTTAAGCAATCGAAAATTAAGTACAGACAAGAAGAATTACATCCAATTAAAAAAGACATCACTCTTTTACACACACATCACATAGATCGTTTAGATCCGTTAGAAAGTACTCATAAGAGATATAAATATTATCTTTGCTGTGATCGATAGTTTTACCAAATTTATATGACTTAACCCAACTAAATGTACTGACGTTTCTGAAGTAATTTTGAAGTTAGAACTACAAAAGACTGTTTTCGGTAACCCCTCTTGGATCATTTTGGAAAAAGGTTTTGCATTTACTTCAAATGAATTCGAAGAAAATTGTCGTCGCGAAGAATGGTCAAGCCAATGGTCAAGCAGAGTGCCGTAACTCCAATATAATTTCTGTTCTGTCTAAAATGTCGATAGACAACCCAACTAAATGGTATTTGCATGTTAGTAATGTACAATGAGTTAGTTATAAACTCAACTTTTCACAGAAGTATTAGTACAACACCATTTGAATCACTGTTTGGTACAAAGATGGAACAAAAAAAATGACGTTAACATTAAAGGTCACTTAGACGCAGAAATGCGAACAGATTTCATTATTAATCGTGATAATCTTAGAAAGGAAGCTAAAAGCAAATTTTAAAAGTTCAAAATAAAAATTGCAAAACCTATAATTTAAGAAAAAAAAAGAAGCAAGAAAATTCAAATTAAATGAAATTGTTTCTATTAAGCGATACAACAAGGTCAGGGTTTCCAGTTAAAACGCAAATATTTAGGCCCCTAAAATAATAAAAGTTAAAAGCAATGATACATACAATGTGCAAAAGATTGATTTTACCGAAGACTCCTGATTACTAGTACTGAGTACATGAAGATTTGGCCTGATGTAGTTTAAAATGTGCTGAAGGAGGAAAAGAAGACACCGATAATGACCAACTCCTGATTTTGACTTTTTTACCCACTGAATTGCTACTTTTTAAGACTAAAGCTTTTTATTTCAGATTGTTACCTTTTCCTTTTTTAAAAAAAGATTAGTAACTGAGATGTGTTCAAGAAGCTTCCTTTTGAAGATGACCAATGATGAGAGTGATAATGCAGCTACCGATTCTCTAACCAGAAGATGAAGGAGTCCTCCATGACAGAATCTCAGATTCGAGGAACAACGATGATTTAGATGAGAATTGAAAAGACGAATTAGACGTGAATTGACAACAATGTTTACAAATTTCTTGAAAATGTTTCTGCTCCTATTAATTTTTTATTTTAGTAAGTTCCTATTTTAGGTGAATGTTTAGGTCAGCTAGTGTCATCTGAATGGCCGATTGTGGGATTGAAAGCGCCATCAGAGGGCTATTCACGTGTTTGCTGTCGGACATACAGAAAAGGGGGGAAAAGAGAATGATGAGGAGAGGAGATGGAAGAGAAAAAACGTGAATGGATATTGGACTAATTTTAAATTATTCACTACAATGATATATATATAATTATTAATCAGTGTTTTGAAAATCGTTTACACTCATTGCTATAATTTTTTGAAAATCATATGATCATATGAAAGCTAAATTTTCCTAATCAATGATTTTTAAACCTTTGAAAATAATTTAGAAGCATTTTAGAAGGTGAATGTTATAGCAAGACATTTTATTCTGCACAATTTTTAACAGCCCAAAAATTTCTTTATGTGAAATAAGCAAAGGAAAGACCAGTTTAAATTCACCACCACACACACACTGAAATTCTCCATACCTTTCCACAAAAGAATGTTCATGTAAATATATGGAAATGAAACTTACACAATGGCCTTCACTTCACCCTCATTGGAACTGAAATAATCTATGATTACAAAGCTTTTAAGTGACAAAGTTCAGACATGTATACAAAATGCATAACATATCATTAAATACCTTCCATTTGTATATTAATAAACAAGGTTCTGTTCTTGAAATATTTCATGTTCCATTTACAAAATTAAAATGAATTCTATGGATAATGCCTAATGAAAATTTTTTTAGAATAATTAACATTTTATCTGTAATATTGAATTAATTATTAGAAAGACCTCACTTACTAGGAGCTGAATATTGAAGTGAATTTTCAATATTTATCATAGGGGTATCATCAACAATTACTGCAAATAAAAAATTTCATGAAAATATAAATATTTTTAAATTATAAAAGAACTAAATAAAAATAGATCATCATGAATTAAAGGTAATCATATTATTATACTTTAACTATCATGAATGTTGTTTCTTACCACCAGCGATAAAAGGCAACCAGCTTTCGCAAGGCGTCCTTTTCAGTAGAAAAACTGTGCCATAATTTTGATGAGAATATTTTAATTTGGAATTTTATTATTTTATTTGTTAACATCATTTATCTAGTTATGAGTAAGAAACTGCTTTGTATCACGAAATGAAATCTTGCATATAAAATAGAATTAAATAATGCATGCACAGTTAAGTTTAGTTTGGTATTTTTCTCTCTCTAAATGCATGAGCGGGATTATCACAATGTAACAAATATTAATTGGATTCAAACCAGTGCAAAGATCCCGAACTAAGATCAGAATCTAACAGGGGTACCTTTAAACAGATACCTAAGTACATACTTGGGTATATTCTATTAAAGGAATAGTTGAAATATGTGATATTAGACTGAAAATGCTAGAAAACTGGTATAAATAAGAAAATATACACTAATGAATGCAAAGATGGATAATAATAGATGACTAAAAGTTGTATGTATATTAAAGTATTATATTAAAGTATTGCATTGTTAATGAAGATATCCTCAAACAGCTTAACTTCCTTTACATCTGTTTTGCATGGAAGTAAAAATTGAACAGTACATATCCATCTTTCAATGTTAATAATTAATTGACATTTTAACTCTGAATTTTTTGCAATGAAGGGTTCCTCATGTGCCCTATATGTATAATTTGTCTGCAAAATTTACTTTAAAATATCTGTAAAAAACTGGATTAAACTGTCTAATTTTTAATAAAAATGTGTGAATGTTACAATTAATGAAATAATTTGAGTAACAAGGCTTATCCTACATCTCAAACATTTGCTATAAATTTTAAAGAATTATAAAGAAGTTAGCAATTTACAAAATGCAATTTTTCGTAATGTTTTCATGGAGAATAAAACATCAACCAATTTTTTTAGGAGTTAATAAAGAAGAATCACACAAATTATATCACATAAATATAAGATCCTTAAAATTTCTGTAAGGTAGTTCTAAGAAGTAATTAATACATAAAAATTTAACAATATATATAAATTACAATAGTATGTTGATTTAAAATTGTAAGTTATTTTTCTTATCTTTGGAGAAGATAAAGATGAAATTTTTTTATACTTTTAAATAGTATAATATATCTCCCTTTTAGACCACTAAAAATTAAACAAATGTGCATGAATGTTTCTCAAAATTCCTTTCAGTTACAAAGTTATTCAACATTGAAATTAAGATTTACTTCCTCTGCAATCTAATATATTTATGACAGTGACACTGGGAAAATTATAAACAGTGTAGAGTAAAAACACATTTCGGAAACATAAGCAAAATAATGTAATTATAAAATAGAATTACATTTGCTTATCCCATATTGCATGAAATTTTTCTCTATTGTCAGCAGTAGAGGACAATTTTAAAGCTAGAAAAAGGACTAGCCCCAGTTTTGGAAGTGAGAAGTTTTGCACTAAAGTGTTGCATACTTCAAATTGCATTTTACTATAAACAACTTTTATTGGGAGTTCAAATCGGCGTTAACTGTGGTTAAAAATACTATCACTGCAATCAAGATTGTGAAATGAGACATTGCTCTGGAAAGAAATACAAGTTTTTAATTTATCAGAGACCAAATTCAAGACATATTTTGTAATACATTCTGTGCAACTATTCTCAATTTAACACTGGACAAATTTTCATTGTATTAATAAAACAATGATTTTAATTACATACATAAAGCTGTAAATTATTATTTTTTTGATATCTAAAGTATTAATTAATTAAAAAATTCATTATTTGATTAATTTCATTATTGATAATTATTTGATTAATTTCATTATTGATATGTTTACTTAACAAAAATTTTAATAAATTATCATCAGAGATTCAATGTTTTGATTTGTAATAGGCTTTTAAAAAAAAGCAATGAAATCAGACAAAATCGACTGCTCTAACTTTGGTAATAAAAGTATCATATACATACTTTTATTGTCAGAAACTTATCATTTCTTTAACTTTTACAATGAAAATTGTTAAAAAAAAGTTTATAATTTATTCAAAGTTAATCCTATGAATCTACAGTATAATCTATGGTAGGTTCTGAAATTCACTGATTTTGTATTATAGACCAAAAATTTATTATGTACTACAAAAAGTTATAAAATATTTTCTAATAGTATTTGATTTTCATACAAAGTAGTAGTTATAAAAATAACTGAAGATAATTAACTCTGAATTGTAAAAAATGATACTTACTATCAATTTTTTTTGCCTGCCTTTTATTTGGCGGCTCTTCCTCTTCTTCACTTATTTCCACATCTAAACATAAATAATTTATTAAAATTAATTACGAATTAAACATGAAAAATTTTAAATTTAAAATGCCATGAATTTAGCATTTGACTGGTGTAAATAGTACATATATAAAGGTAGAAGCTCATTAAAAAATCAATTTATGTTGGATGAAAACAATACCTAACATATTAAATACCTTCATTTAACTTCTTCAAAACCGATGTAATTTTCTGTTTGATATGGAAAGACATGCTGAATATATGGTATGTTGACTATGACCAATGAAATGCTATATTATCTTTGGTATGTTTGAATTGGAGATCAAGATTTAAGCAAATGATATTTTGCTTCATTTAATTAATAAATTTAGTATAAATGTTTGCTCTTCATAAAAGCTATTTTCCAGGACTGAAAAATTTCTGACAATATTTTCTAATTTTATCATCTATAATATTTTGTTTAGTAGTAAACTAAGCTTTCCAAATAAACCAGCAAATTAGGAAGTATACATTTAGCTTAATTCTTGAAATCACACAATCACCGTTGGCTTATACGAAGTGCCATTCACGCCATTTAGCGTCATTATTTTTATGAAATAATTTCATTATCTTGTGTCCTCCAATTACGTCCTCACTACGTTGTTCATGTGCTTTGAAAAATTCTATCTACAACTACAGCATGATGAAGTCAAAATTTTTTTTATTACGTCCTTATATAAGCTCTTTCAAGCATCATAAGTCTTGCAGTCCAATAGAGAAATGAAGCTTCTCCAGAAGAGGAGAGACTCTTGAAGTGTAAAGAATCGCGGGCCTCCTGGAGGGCAGAACATATCCAAAGGTGCTCGCTATTCATGTCCAAATGTTCATTGCACAAAATGCAGTCAGGTGAGTCCACAAGTTTAATGTGGTGCAGGTGTCCCTGAAGATAATCATGCCCAGTGAGAAGCCTGAAGCAGGACACCCCCATAGCTCTAGGTAGATCCCTGGGGATGCAAGAGGTTCCCCCAACAAGCATTAACTGCTTTTTCTTTGTAATAAGCCTGTCGTTGGTTTTGAATCGCTTGTTTTAATAAGTGTTTGACATTTCTTAAACCAATTGGAGTGTTTGGGGGGTTTAAAAAAGATGCCTCTTTAACAAGTAAATCTCCATTATCATTACCAGGTAAACCACAATGGCTAGGGATCCATTGAAAGGCAATTAGCAAAGTGTTAATGATGGTTTTACATTTTAATTCTATTGATGAAGGCAGGGGATTATAATTTGTCACTGTATGAATTGTAGAATGAAGTCAAAATAAACAAATGGTACTTTTGCTGGATTTCCTCCATTTCAATGCATGAATACAGCACACTGAGAAGTCCTCTCAGAAGGCATTGCATGAGTTGGACCCTAACATGCTTCACAATCTTAGGCTGTCACACCTTTTTTTTTTAACATTTATTATAACTATCTAGTAACAATAGCTTATTTTACACCAAATTATTATATTCCTTTGCTTTAAATAATCGATTAAGTTTTGCTTTCCTGCTAAATTAATCGATTTCAGAAGAAAGAAAATGATTAAGTTTATCAAGATTTTATTTAATGCATGTTTATTAATCATTTGATAATTACTATTACATTTTATGAATCTATTATTAATGTAGAAATTAATAAAAATTATCAAAGAAAACACACAAATGTTTAAATATTTAATTCAAATAACTTATTATACGAGCACATTTTTTGCGTGGTGAAACAGATTATTAAACTGGAGTACATAATATTTTATGAAGTTGATAAAAGTATTTCTTTGCATGGCAATACGAAACTTACCAGGAAATACTCGCTCAGGTGAGCGCTTCCTCTTTTTTTCTGGTGTACCTGGAATCAGAAAAAAGTACAAATTGTACTTTACAATAGTGCTCAATTCTTAACAAAGAACAGTATGAAAATAAATTTGTATAGTTAAGATAATCAAACTTTTAACGAAACCTAGTAAAACTCATAATATGCTTTCATAGTAAAGTTTCTAACATAAAACAATTAATTATTTAATTAGATTAATAAGAAGTCCATAATGTTAAAGAAGAAAAATGATAATGTAGTATATATAAACAATTTCCAAAATTAATTCACCTGTCTCATTTCTTTATCCATGTATTGATACATTCTTAGAAAATTTAGAGGAATTATTTTTATCAGAATAATATAACTACACACAATGAGAGAATTATTTAAATAAACATCTAATTCACATACATATTCAAGATTTTTTAAATTTCTTTGAATGTTAACTCAGTTTTCTTACAAATCAATTTATTTCTGCAAATGCTGTTAAATTGCAGAAATAATTAAGACGTAAAATTAAACAGCATAAATTAATCTAAAATATACACAGCTGTGGTTTTTAAATCATGGTAGGAAGCTAATTTCCAAACAATAAATGATCTTCACATTCAGAAGACTGGGACAAGAATCTGCAACTTCTCGATATTTTCATGAATATAGTCCAATTGAAAATCTTAAAAAAATGGTTTTTATAATTAATCCATTGGAAAATAACTTCAATAAATGCAGGTTTGATTTGTTGTTCAATGATTAATGCACGCAAGGATTAATTAGATCAGGATCTACAGTTTAAAAAATGATTTCAAATAACCAATATCCAAGTTCATAGACATGTTCAAAACACATAACATTTTTCACTTTTTGCTCAAAATACCTTTCTGAAAAAAGAGTATAGATCAGATAAAAATAAATTGAAAGAGGTGTTAATGATTTGAAATATTTCCTTTAGCATTATTGATGTTGGTCTATTTTCTAGCAAATTTTAAAACATTTTTTATCCACAAAATATATTGGGAAAAGTGTCAAACATACGCTATGTGTTTGAAATAATATTTTCTTAAAACCCATAATTATAATAATTTTTTATTAATTTTCCCATGCAAACATAAGTGCGTGGGTCATTTAATGTCATAGTTAGTTTTGATATTCTTAGATGTTATTGCAAAGATTCAGAATTAAAATCAAGAAAAGAATTACACAACTACTTATTTAAAGCAATAGTTTTACACAATGGAATGTTACATCATTTAAATCAATTATTTCAAAGGATAAGCAACTGTATAAAGTTTGGTTTTTCACTCAATAATCTTTTTAGCATATGAGAACTATAAACTATTACTATTTAAAATGTACATTTAATTATAATAAAATACCTAAACATACATCCATCCATACTCAATGTGAAATTTGAACATGTGAACTGTTGAACCGATAACCGAAGGGCTAATGATTTTACTGTTAGTTTATCTATTGATTTAGAGGAAAATGTTTGGAAAAATGTCTAATCTAAAACGCCATGTATAAGTAAAACCATCGCAAAATTGCCTATGCCTTAGGTCTTCCATATCACATACAATGTATAGTATTATAAATTTATGTTGAAATATGTGAATAAACTTATATTCAGATTCAAAAGTTAGTTTACGATATCAATATAAAGAGTATCGCAACAAAAATATATTGTACTAATAGGAAGTATTTAAAATTTTAGTAAAAATGTCCTTACATTAAATAATTAATCTCATGTGCAGCTTTTGAAATATTAATCTTCAATATTCAAATTAAAAAACAATTCATAACTTCCCAATTTATATAATCCAAATTAGATTGGTCAAATAATTCAACTTGTTTCAGAAAAAATCTTTATTTATGAATCTAATGTCAGAATCATTGAAATTTTATAATATCAATATAAATAAAATTCTCATTCTGTTTATTTATAAAAACATTTTTGTAATTGAAATTAAAATTTTATATGTGAAAAAAGAAAGAATTTATATCTCATTGGCTAATTGGAATCATTACTTCTTTTTGCAACTGTAACAATTGCATATATATTTAATTCCCAAGATACTGATTTGAATTGCATATATATTTAATTAACAAAATACTGATTGTAAGTGATTTGAACTGTGTTCTAAAATTGCTTCTCACCATCTAAATTACACAAACCATAACATCCCTTCCAAAACTTTTCTTGTTTCAAGCAAGAACTGTGTAGTCATTTTAATTTTTAAAAATTGTTATTTATGCTTTACTGCTAGGAGCAGTTAAAATTATTTATCAATATAGGATTTCTTTTTATGTTTTCAAAAGTGATGGTTTTAGAAAATTATGATGTGTAATACTGTTTTTGTTCTCTTAAATAATATTATTGACTTTGTTCTCTTTAACTTGTTCTTCTTACTTTGCAATACATAATCTGTCAGAAAAAACAATGTAATATAGAAGAAAAGAATCCATTATGATTTCTATACATGATATCTTTGTAAGAAAAAGGGGATTTTAAACCTTTTAACACCTTATTCAGTTGGCTTCCTGCTAATCTATACAACAGACTTCATTGTGATTAAGTTCATTTAAACTCTTAAATATTTTGTGATGTGCATTTTTATGTCAACTTATTTTTTATCTTCTACTGATTATTTGATTCATTTTTTGTATGTGAAGACTATTTTTCAAGGAGTGAATTAAATATTTTAATCGGATAATTTTTTTACAAAATTTTCTTCAAATCATACATGAAAAGCATGATTGGGTTTTGTCATTCTATGGTTTCAATATAAGCCTACACTTGCCAGTCTGACTAGTACCTACAATTAAAAAATTTGGAACCATTACAAACAGTCATATAAAAGTGAAACTGAAATCTGAAAGGTATACCATTCAACTATTGGTGTAAAAAAGGAATAAGTATTTTTAAAAAAAAATAAAGTACTAAGCATGCTGTTTGAATGCTAAACTCAAATAAACGCTGTATCTACTGTATCAGACACGTTGATTTTTAGTATGGAAAGCAGCTGCATGAAAAGAAATTTATATCAGGATTTTGTAATCTGTCTAACGTAAAATAAAAGCTGTTATCAATTTGGTTACAGCATTTTCAACTACTTTATATGGAAATTAAGACTTATTTGTATATCTGCAAAATATTTTCACCCATATTCAGCTAAGGTAAACACATCATTTCTGAAAATATTTTTATTAACACTGATATATTTTTCACACAAATTTTATTTTTCTGCTATTTAAAGGATTGTGATTTATTTCAAGAAGTACCTCTATGAAATATTAGTAAATCAACTAATGCAAAGATTTTAAGAAAATTTCAAAATATGATAGCTTTTTTAGCTTTATATATTTATTCGTAAATTTGTTATTTTGGAATTGTATAGACATTCGATTTCAGATTAATAATATTTAATTATAATAGTTATAAGTTACAATTTCTATTTATAAAACAACTATAAAAATTTAAAAAATATATAATTTAAATTTTTTGACATAAACATAATATTTTGCATTTGTGGCCAATTGTACATTCAGGCACCATTACCTATAAATGCATGAAAAAAAGCAACTTACTTTTTATACAAGATTTCAGATTGGGATCTTTATAAATTGTTAAGTTATTTATAAATAGCCTTATAATAAATTCATGGAAGTAGCTTGAGTTTTTATTAACATAAGAATAGCATTTATAGAATTTAGATCTTATATGTCTGTCCAATCAAAGGCAGTCCAAAATGTGCTGAAGTGATGCCTGTTCTTCAGCATCAATTCAGTACATTTTTGACTGCCTTTGATATGAAGAGCATCCACTATTGTCCACTCATATTGAACTTAATTAAAGTCAATGGTTTCTCTGCCATTAAAAGCAAGTGACTCTGTTAGACCAGTTATGAGATTAGAACTAACGCCTAATCTTACATAGATATTGCCGTATCAAAACCTGAACACAGAATAAAGTTATTTGGTAAAAATACATAACAAATGACACATTCTGATATAGGTTATTCCTCACAAACATTTCTACAGAAGGAAGAATGTAAAGATAGAATCAGACATACCACCATAAACAAACATGGAAAAACCAGTGGACAATGTGTTGAGTGTAAAAAACTTACACAATTTATTTTAGCTTCAAATGACAAAATAATTTGCATTCAAAATGCTCCCAAAACATTCATAAATAATATAAGTAAATGACTTATAAGTTGATTTTGTTAATGCTGTGTATACTCTTTATTTTATTTCTTAAATAAATAATTCTGTAAACATCAAATGTTTTTGTCTCAATGTAATTTAAGGATGTTTCAATAAAAATACCACTTTATATAATTTCAGTAGTTGGCTCGAAATTAGTTAATGTTGCATCATTAATTTCAACATTGTAATATCCCAGTCAGGAACTGTTCTTACTTAACATACAGAAATATGAGGTATTTCTAATCATTTCAAAATTGCCAGCTAAACTTAACCACTGGAAGTAGATAAAGAATGTATATGCCATCAGACTCTCTACTTAGTTCTACAATTATATATTTTTTAATGATTATGTATATTTTATTTTTTAAAAGCAAAGGTATTTTCTACTTTGGATTCTTATAAATCAGTAAAAGCAAATTATTATTTTTAATGCTTAAAACAGCACAAGAGTTTACATTGTTCATAATGTTATGTCAATAGACAAAATTAACTGGAACAAGAATGGAAGCACACCCAAATTTCAACAACTTTATATTAGAAAACTACATAAATAAAAGTAAGTTTCAAGTAAATCATTAGAAAATAACAAATTGATTCATTTTTACACTTTCTTTTTTTAAAAGATGTATACAAGTTTCCTATTGGAAATTACAATTCACTAGTTACTATATCAGCTCCTAACTTGTATATAAACTTTTTAGCAACAAGTTGTATTATCAAAACAAGAGTTGAAGTATTTTCATAAAAATTAATATAGAACTTTTATTTCCAATTGTAGTTTTAACTATAAAGACCTGATACCTCTATTCCTAAAATTAAAATTTTAGGAAAACCTTAACTTCAATTACACAAATTTGATATAAAACATTTTTAACATTGCAAACATAAATGTTAGAATTGTTTGTATTACCAGAATTTGAGGCAACATCTTTGCCATCAGAAGCAGGCCCCTTTTCTTCCTAGAATAAAAAGTGCTTATAAGAAATCAATAAAACTTGCAAAAACACTAATTGATTTATCATAAATATGGTAAACCATATTGATTACTTCATATTTTTGAAACCAATTATCATTGTTACTGTGCTGACATTATCCTTCCATGTGAGTAATGTTTACCATGTACTTACTATTGGTCCAAATTTTATTGTTTTATTTTATTTAGATTTTATTTACCCAGATTTTATCATTTTCAAGGATTAATAATTTATAGAAATTGAAAATATTTGCAGAAAGGACTACCAGTGTACTATTCTGATTTGAATAGAACAGAATAGTATTCATTTGAATGTTACAGAATATTTCACATTCAGTTATAATCAAATCAGAACAGCATACTATTCTGATTTGAATATAATTCAATCAGAATAGTATGCTATTCTGATTTGAATATAATTGAATGTCATAGAACATTCATGATATGATTTAGGAAGACACAAAGCAGCATGACCTTATCAAAGAAAGAGCCAGTTTAAGGAACTCTCATATATAGCATACTAGATAATTTGATATTAAATAAGAGTAAACAATCCTACAGAATCACTTAAGTTAAGGATGATAACATCGGTACCTGTAGGATTGTGGATTATTGTTCCATACAGAGTGATATTTATGAATGTTGTTGTGTACTGTATTTTCCTGTATATAATCTACAGTGGCGTATTATCTGCAAGCCCTGTTATTCGAGCAGAAGAAAAAAAGTATTGTATAATCTGCAGCTGTGTATAGTTCGAAGCAATTTTTCCGACAAATTATCTAAAACTTATACTGCTGATACTTTGTTGCCAAATAAAATAAAAAACACACATTATGATTAAAAATATAATAAATTCTACAGAAAAAATATTTATAGTGATAAAGATCTGTTTGAATCCACCTCAACAAAAAGTGCAATTAACTGAGACAAAAGCACGACATCGATTAATTTCTGAGAAGATTCTAGTAAATCCTATCCCTTTTTGAATTTTAATAACTTTTAAAACGAGGTTTTAGATATATGTTAAAAATAAACTATATTTGCCTGGTTAATAATTAAATGAAAGAAATGGATTCTCAACTGTGCATGGAATACATTTTTTCTTTTGTACATCATATGCTTTGTTTTTCACCTTACATTACACGTTTGTAATATACAAGAAAATGCAGTAAGTAAAACTTTTTTTGTCCCATAATGTATGAGTAAAATTCATTTTTAGGCTATTAAATATTTCACAAACTTTTGAGAAATACATTACACCTTTGCAGTGTAAGTTTTGTATCATGCATTTAATTACTTCAGAATTAGTAAACCACCAGAATAATTGCTTTTAACACAACACAAGTAAATATTTAATCTATTACACTTTTTAAAAATATTATGTACATTTATAAATTTAACCATAGCATATCTAATACTTATACATACATCTGAAGGGCTTCTACTGTAGCGTTTTGGACAACGGAAGGACAGTTCGTTGTCCAATCCTTCCATAAGTTCCTCATCATTATGAGGATTTGCACAGTAGAAGCGATTCAATGAAATCAGAAGGTCTTCTGGGACCTGGTTCATTGTTTGAAGAAATGTGCGTGATTGTATCCTACAATCATCCAAGCACATTCCTTCTAAGATGTGCCTTAATCTCTGTAATAGAAAAATAACACATTTGAAAATTTATTTAACAGCAATTCTGCATTAAAACATGAACAAAGCAAAGTGGAGAAAACTTCTAATTTCTAAGCAATTATAGATAACTGTAAAATTTGCTTAACATTACTTATGCAATTAACTCTGTAAAATACATATTACTTTATAACTAAAAATGAAGGTAGATACATAAATAATGTCTGCCTACTTGCATTGTCATAAGCTTTGTTGTTAAACAGTTTACATTTTTAATATCCACACACGTCCATAAATTAAAGATAATACAAAAGCTGAAAATTGAATGCAAATAGGAAAATGCCACCTATAGAAATATCACATATGGTCAAGCATTATATGTAAATTACAGGAAGGTACCTGATTAAGGTACCTGGATTATTAAAAATGTGAAAGTAATAGCATTTGTGGCAATAAAAAGCATTATGTTTTTGTAAACGCTCTTGTAAGAAAACCTGACTCTATAATACATACCTTTTTTTTAACTTTTTAATAAAAAAAATTAATAAGTTAATTCAAGTAATGTTACTAATATGTAAGTAACATATTAGTGAGTAATATACTACTAAAACTTAATGCAGAAAAAATTCGCACACTAATAAGCAGTCAATCAAGGATTAAAATGGCATGGGAACCAAGTTTTAAAAGAACAAAAGTAGATAATCAAATCAATATGTACATCTGAACCTAAAACAAAAACTTTGACATACAAATTTCTGGAAACTTACATCTTTTTATTTCCCATATTACTTCATAAAAAGTAAATTTAAAGTAAAATGTATACTTAGACATTAAGAAATTCCATTAAACATTATTATGAATAAATATAAACTATAATAAACATAAAGAAAAAATTTAATTTTCTAACATAAATTCATTTGTTATGCCCAAGTAAAAAGTATGTATTGGTATTTATTTCAGTCAATAAATAATAACATAAAATAACAAAATATAATAATATAAAATAAAAAAAGTGACAAGAATGACAAAGATTTTGGTTGTGTGTGTGTGTGTTATAATTTTTTAAACTTGTTAAATACTTCACTAAGTGTGAGTTCCTAACATGACTCAGAGGAGGAAGATCTGCTCCATAAAATACAATTTTATTCGGATGAAAAATATATATTGCACAATGAAAAAATGGTAAACCATTCAAATTTAGTCATACTAGAATTGTCTCGAACTATATCACTGGTCCAATGGAAGATGTTAAATGATGATGAAAATATTTAACTAGTATCAACACTGTTCCTGCTATGAATTGAATGGTAACGAACTTCAAAAAGAAAACATTCCAGGGGCATGATACATGCCTATTATGAGCAACTGTCAGAGTTTAAAGAGGTCATACATTGGTTTGAAACAGGCAGATTGGGCAAATTGGAAAAATCACTCTCTTATGGGTCAAAGCAATGTGACAAAAAGAAGATACTGCCAAGAATGTAGATAGGAATGGGGCCAAGGTAGCAGATTTCCACATCATGTTAGTAACAGTCTACTTAGGGCCACAAGTCAGGAGGACAGTGATTGTCATATCTATTGTCGCAGCAACCGATTCATCACCATCAACTATCAGACGTGCAATCCATACACGTGTCCACTATAACCATTAAGAGATGACTGATAAAGCAAAATCTACGCTCATACTAATAGCTATGCCACCTGCCACTCACGCCTGCAAACTGTGGTAACAAATTGCAATGGTGCTTGGCTGAATCAGGCTGGAATGATGTTAATTGAGAACATTTTGCCTTTAGTGACACTCTCACTTCCAACAGTGTTTTGATGACGCGTCAAAGATGTATCGTGAGATGCCCAGGGCTGCATGCTGATCCTACTACATGCCATACATGTCCTCAACCAGGAATTATGGCCAAGGGTGCAATTTTCTTTAAAAGCAGAATCTCTTTTACTCATCATTAGAGGCATACAACAGAGCCTTACATCAACAGCATTCTGAGACCTGCTTCTCCGATGTTCTTTTTGCAGTACGTTGGTCTTATTTTTCAGCAAGACCAGACCACAAATGGCACATGCTGCTATGAACTGTCTTGCAGATTATCAAACACTTCCTTGGACAGCTAGATTTTCAGATCCCTCACTCATCAAACATGTCTGGGATATGATAGGAAGATGATTGTATTTATCAGGAAATGTTCATTAGATAAACCAACAATTGAGGCAAATTAAGCAAGAAATATTTCAGGAGACCATTTAGGAGTTTCTCAGTCTATGCCACTGCATGTGGCAGGTTCCAGGTTAGAGTTAAAGGAACACGGTATTGAGCTCCTTATTATGTGTGTGAATATTTATATAAAACTCTGAAATAACTCATTCAATGATTCTGAAATTTTAATCGTGTTTTATTTTGTACATAATCTTTGTATCGACCAGATTTTGCTTCCATGAGACGATTCTTTCTTGGTGCATGATTTTTGGTTATAGAATGTAGTATTAACCTTGAGTAACAAATTAATCTGCTGTAATGGGAAGATTAACCTCCTATTAGAGCAGATGAATATTTAGTTCTCCCACGCCTTTCTTTCTAACTTCAGTAATTTGAATAAAAATCAATACAAAATAAAATTTCAACAAAAATTGATTAAAAATTTTTGATATAAATGTTTCAAAATGTATAATCTGCTTGATGAATATGTTATTATAATTTAACTGAGAATTGAACTTAGTAATGAGTTAAAATAAAACTGAACGTATAAAAGAATTTTACAGAAAATTTCTAGAACTTCAGGATTTATTCTGAAAAATAAGGACATTTTTCAATACACTTTCTAAATAATTAGGAATTTCAAGAATATCAGGATAATTCCAATTCTTGCAAAAATTCATAATCTTCAAAGAAATTAAGAATTATCTATTATAGAGTGACAAACATTTTGAGCTGAAATTAAGAGATTAGATGAAAATTTTAGTTAAAATTATGTTAATATAATTAACCTATTCAATTTTACTCATTAAAACATCAGAATTTTAATTTACAATCTACATAAGATTTAAAACTGCGCTTTCAATTTGATGTAATAATTTTTCTTAAGCAAGTTTTTCAAACATTAAATATTATAACATTATCTTAGTGCAGTAGAAATCCATCCTTTTGTGCAGCAAAAGTTGGAGAAATTTAAAGAGAAAATCTCTTTATGAAAATTATTTCAAAAATCTTATTACTGTTAGAAAAAGACTTCCGAAGTAAATATAATAAAATAAAATGTATATTAAGACAAAATAAAACATTTTGTGTAGAGAAAAATTAAAACATTAAACTAAATCTGTAACTTTCTTAACTAACATTAAGAATGTCTTTTTTTTCATTTTGGCACACATACAACATAAAAAATTTCACATACTGTAACTTACGTTTTTAAGGTATTCTAGAGATCTTTCCTCTAGAAATCTCTCCAGCTTAAAAACAGATTCATCTGCAAGAAGAAAGAAAAATTGTTCTGAATAATTATGAAAATAACATAATCAAGCATATACATCCATTTCCAATTACAAAATAAGATGGAAATTATCAGTGTTCTCTTTATTATTTTGGCATTAAGTTAACATAATGCTTTTAAACATTTAAGTGAACTTACTAAGTTAAATTGTAGATTAATTTAAAAAAATCTTCATCAGAAAAAGCTGACAATAAAGTTAAGAGATAAATGCTGTTTATGTTTCATAAAATAAATAACAGAGCGCGCCACGATTCAGCTGATTTATTTTAATAATAATCACCATTGTCCGATTATGTTCAAGTTCGAATTTGGATCCTCGGGACAATATCAATTTCGCCATCTGTCTTAATCAGATCGCTGTGATAACATTCAAATTCGTATATCGCCATGTGGAAGAGAAAATGTTTAAATTACACAACAAATTTTAAACTAAAAGTTATAGACAAATTTAAAAAATGGCGAAAAGCATGTTAATGTAAGGGGAAAAACAAAGCACGTGCTGTACAAAAGAAAAAAATAATATGCGCAGTTCGAAAATAATCTATTTCTTTCAGTAAATTATTAATGAAACAAATATATTTTTAAATATGTCTAACCTCGTTTTAAAAGTTATTAAAAACTAAAAATCAATTAGTTTTACTAGAATTTTCTCGGATCTTGATGGATGTCGCTCTTTTTATCTCAATTTAACTCATTTTGCGTTGAGATGGATCCAAACAAATCTTTTTAATAATAAATATTTTTTCAATACAATTTATTATATTTTTAATCTTAGTGTGTATTTTTTAAGTTTTATTTGGCACTACAACAGTATTCGAATGTTCGCTGAAACAAACTGCCGCGGATTATGTGACGTTTCTTTTTTTTAATCGAAAAAAAAAGGTTTTGTATAAGACACCGCTTAATATATACAGGAAAATATGGTAATTAAAATCTAAGGTTATGTATATTGTTTAGTGATACAATTTTTACAAATGGTAGCGGTAATAAGCTTTTTGTAAAACGTCCCTAATCATATACTTAAAATATGATTCATCTTAAAAGTTCTCAAAGATTTTGCGAATTCTTAAATTGCAATTTTCATCCAGATTTCTACTTTTTTTTTCATTGTTCTTAAACACATAACATAAGAAAATTTATGAAGTTATCAGATTGAGAAAAAATTCTTATTTACTCATTTCGATAAAAAGAAATATTGCACAAGTAGAAAATTATTGATTTATGCGAAGGGGAATATATTAATACCTTAGTGCTGAATTAAAATGAAGAGGATGTATATTGGGTAATTTTTATTGCAATAGTAAGAAAGTAATTTTTTGAACAATGTCATAAAAAGGTGAGTTTTCCCATTCCCATTTTATTATTTTTATTTGTGAGTAACTATTAAGAACTATATGCGCGGAATCTAACTTATCATTCTTTCTATATTCCTAAACAGTAATTTATTTACAAAAAAAATGCTGTTTATGGTTTATTTCTTCGTTTTTATTTGAAAAAGTTTTACATAGCAGTGATTTTTTTTGTGGTATTATTGATGCGAAGCCTGGTATTTCGAGTGGTAGTGCTCGCAATTTCGTGACACTGGTCCGAGGTTCGATCCTTGGATTGGGCAAGGTCGAATCAGCTTTGCATTTCAGTGGGTCGATAAACTGAGTACCAAGCATGTTTGGGAACTTAATGCAAGGAGTTTAGCGTTAGATTGACCACAGAACTGAGACATGTGTTTCGCACCCCAAAGTGCTTGATCAAGGAAACAGATATGGGATCTGTTGGCTGCCTTTGCCTATATATGGGCTGTTGTTATAGATATAAAATTCCTGAAAATTTTAAACAGCAGGAATTTTGGGAATAAACCAGAAATTTTAGGAAATATTGAGAATTTTTGAGGGAATAAATTCAATTAATCAGCTTTCATTTAATAGATTGTTTTGCTTTATTTATGAAAAGAAACAAACAACGTAAATGTGCACAAAAATGTCTTTTCTGTCTTCTAGTACGTAAAGTTAATTAGCTTCGTACTGAAAAAAACTTGTTAATTGATAAAAATAATGAATTTAATATTTGATAAAAGCATGTTAAGATATATTTTTCAAGGCTGTTATAAATATTGACATTTCCACGTTTCTATCGTTACAAATTCATAAATTTGTACAGAGAAAAAGGAAAAACATTTCCTCAACATAATTTTAGAAGTTATTCTAAATTGGTCAATAACGCTAAATTGCTTCATTTTTCTAGATAACTTTCTTTACCGTAATTAATTGTGGATAT